>VZTU01032164.1:0-17872 GCA_013400835.1 Zapornia atra | reverse complement strand
TGAAAGACATGAAATGCATTGGCAGCAACTAGCCTGCAGCACTGACATTTTATTCCATCCAAGTAAGGTGCAGTTAATACCTGAAATTTGTGAAAAATGCAAAGCAAACAAAAAATTGATTGAGGACAAACAGCCTTTTACGGCCTCTCTCCCTCTTTCAGACACATGTCTAAAAGGAGGCAAAATTTAGTCAGAAGTTCTTTAATAAATCAGTAATTGTAATTAATACTTAATTGTAGGAAAAATTCCCATATTATATCTATATCTTGCATCTGGTGAGAACACTCAAGTCTCATTAGTTTCTGCAGAAATCAAGTGTACTAAACATACTGCAAGTGTGAACTTAATTAAAATAAATCCATACATATCCACTTGGTTCTCTTGCTGTAAGTTTGGCTCTGTCCTACTCACGTGCTTGTACAGTGTATATATCCTGCACTTTTGGATGGATTAACCTCCGGAATATAAATAGTGATACCGCAGACACTGAGACAAATTTAACTCTGAAAAAAGGCAGGTGTAAAAGTATTTACAGAAGAGTAGAGGACAAAACCTGAGATTTCAGAGATGTGGTCTGAGCTTCACAGAGCTCTATGTGTATCAGGAATTCAATAGACTTCCCTCTGTTGGCAAAAACAATATTTAGGAGCAAAATGAACATTTTTCCTAAATCAAATACATAAAAAAAATGTAGGGGGTTTGTTTTGGTTTGTTTTGTTTTTTTGTTTATTTGTGTAAGTGATGGCCTATTTATTACCACACATAAGAATTTACCACATAGAGTTATCCTCTAACTTCAAGACTTTGTTTAGTGAATTGCTGGCAAACTGTATTATAGTATTTTGTGTGTGCAGGGACGACTTCCCACAAATGCACCAAAAGATAACTTTATTAATTCTATTTTATTGATTTATTATTATTCAGAATTAATATTTATAGTTGAACTTATTCTGTTTTATGGTTAAACACTGTGAAGATGGCAGTCTTCAGCTTGTGAACACTGATATGCCATCAAGTCAATGCTTTCTGATGATCTCAAACCAACAGTGATTTTCAGTAATAAATAGAATCCTGTGAAATCCTGCAGCCAGATACATATTGACATCAGTAATGCAGGATCTGCTTACCCAAAACTTCATAGAGCTGTGGTAGAATTTCTTCATTTCCACTCTGTCTGACTACAGTGATAATGAAAGGAGAAAAAGACATAGAATGTCAAGAATGTCAAGAATGAACCTCTACTACTTGACAGTAATATCTTCTGATATTAGAGATGATGACAGCTACATTAATGATGATCTAAATGTACATATGGAGAAATATCTGTAGGAAGAAGTAGTACTTTTATTTTAGTTTACATTAGACCAGATTTTATTAGACCTACTTGAAAAAATCAGGTTTGAGATTGTCTGGTTTTTTCCAAGTCTGGCTCTTGGTCTAACAAAATATGTTACATTTTTCCCACAAATTTTCCCTCTTGTCTTCTGTGTCAGTTGGTGCTTGACCCAAGCCCCTTCAATTTCAGAGTCAAAAGCTCCATTTGACTTCAGTGGTTCCACGAAAAATGCAAAGAACATTTCTGATGGTGTACAAAATTAGCTCTTTGAAAGCTAGCATTAACATGCTAGCATTATTAGCATCATAATAATCAACATTGCGTTCATTAGTAATGATTAGCTATTTATTTTTAAATTGCTCTCCGTGGGAACTGATGCTAATACCTTAATAGAAAAGAGCAATCACAAGTATCTAAAGAAATGTACCTATTATTATACGCTCTGTATTTACCAGAGACACTTTGAAAATAGCTTTAAAATCTTAAGGTTAACTTTTCACTAATATCAGCTTAAGCATTAAACTAAATGTAGGAGATCAGGCAGTAGATGATCTCTTCACGCACTGAAATCTATGAGTTGTACAAACAGCTTCAAGGGAAATACAAAGTAAGCTTCCTACTTTAGAGTTTTAACTGTGTTCATAAAACGTGAGTTTTGTAGGATTTAGGCAGGATTGACAGTTCCTGAATGTCTTGGCATGGAAAAATGCATTACACTGCACTGCATTTAATATCTATCCAAAGTATATTTGCACAGTTTTATCCGAGATTCCTCTGTAAAGGTACCAGTAATATCTTTTATGCACGATGTGTAAAATTTTATGTAAAAGCACTGAACTAAAGCTAGTTCCAAATCCAATTGAGGATATATATTTTGAATTTTCTGTCTGTTGCACACAGTAGTGTTACACTGAAGCAATCTAAACTCATATTTTTCAGCATTAGGTTTTCTTCTATAAAAAGCTAAAGAACTAGAGAAGATTTAACAGAAAATGTAATGTTCTAGATGTCCTTTTGATGTGTCGAGGGCAAACTTTTGCCTTTTTTTGGATACTTGCTTAAAGTTTTATCTTGAATTTTTCTATGAAAAGATAACATAAAAATAACAGTAATAAGCAAAGTAGAATACATATTTTCACAAAATAAAATATCTCAAATAAATTACTGTTAAAGCATCCTGAAATTACAAGGTTTTGCTCTGATTTTGGAAAAAAACCCCACAATCTCACAGTCTGTAACAAAACATGAATATCCTGTCAGACCTTAGCAGAATATACAGTCTTCAACCATGATTCTTGCACAAGGTGCATAGAAAGCAGAACGTTTCACACAAATGTACAAACACATACATATGTGTATGAGTACACAGTCATATGTATGATCATTGATTCTAAGAAGCTGCACCAATTTACTCCTGGTGAGAAAGAGCTTTGTGCCTGTTCTGATTGCTCTCAACTGTTACTTTCAAATGTCTTTTTATTTTTTTTTAAAGAATGTAGACAATTGATATATTTCCTTCTTCCAAAATAGGATAATGGAAGGTCAGTGAAGAAAAACATAGGTATCCTTTGATAAATAAAAAAGTTACATAGAAAAAGAAGGAAAAAAAAAAGTATCAGATTAGAAGGAATTTCTGTAAAAAAAACACAGCTACTACCTGTGGAAACCCCTGCTTACAATACTTACTATTATATCTCCACCTTTTAAAAATTGCACTCGAGGCTGGAAAATCAGTAAGTCGCAAAGGTAGCAGATATCACAGATGATGTCTATGGTAAACCAATAGATTGTATTACTTGGGGTTTGATATGGAAACACAAAACGAAGAGGAATGAACCAGCAATTCCAGTTATAGGCGACTGTCACGAGCATGAGCCATGCAACATAACGGCGATCTGAAAGAAAAAAAAAGACACAACATTGAATTTACAGGCATGAATCTACAGCCTTTTCTCATTCTTCTAGACATATTTATTCTACTGCAATTTCAGGGAATATTTCTGTCCAGACATACCTACCGTTCTCTCTTTTTCAACAGCACAGGCTGCAAAAATGACATATGTTGGAACTAGGAGCCATGCAAAAATTTGCAAAAAGGAAAACAATGAGTTTATGGGTGCATATAGAATTTAATGCATGTGAAGAAATGATAGACTTTGCATGCTGCTGGTGTATGACATGACTAACGAAAGAATTATCGTCCCTATTGAATGTGAAAAATTTTAGATCAGGAATCAGAAGTCTTGGGTTTTAATTGTGGTTGGTTTGTGTAACAGCTTTGTGCATACAATATTGCAAGCTCAACATAAGATGGCAATATGCTCTTGCAGCCCAGAAAGCCAACCATGTAATTGGCTGCATCAAAACCAGCGTGACCAGCATGGCAAGGGAGGTGTTTCTGCCCCTCTGCTCTCATGCGACCCCCACCTGGTGTACTGCATCCAGCTCTGGGGTCCACAGTACAAGAAAGACATGGAGCTGCTGGTGCAAGTTCAGAGTAGGGCCACAAAGATGATCAAAGGGATGGAGCACCTCTCCTATGAAGGAGAGGTGAGTTGGCCTTGTTTGGCCTAGAGAAGAGAAGGCTCTGGGGAAATGTTATAGAAGCCTTCCAGTATGTAAGTAGGTGTATAAGAAATCTAGAGAGGGACTGTTTACAAGGGCATCTAAGGATAGGACAAGAGGTAATGGCTTTAAACTAAAAGAAAGTAGTTTTAGATTAGATATTAGGAAGAAATTCTTCACTGTGAGGGTGGTAAGGCCCTGGCACAGGATGCCCAGAGAAGCTGTGGCTGCCCCCTCCCTGGCAGTGTCCAAGGCCAGGTTGGATGGGGCTTTGGGCAACCTGGTCTAGTGGAGGGTGTCCCTGCCCATGGCAGGGGGTTGGAACTAGATGGGCTTTAAGGTCCTTTCCAATCCAAAGCATTCTATAATTCTATGATTCTATCTTTACAACCATCTTTACAACTGTTGTAGCTTTTCATGACTTTTCCCTTTTTGGAATAAATGTTCTTTAAGGCAGGATCTATGCATCCCTCTCAGTTTCAAACTGTAACCTGGATTGTATGGTGACTCACAGGTACTATGTAACACTAGGTCACTTCAGTATGCTTTTACCCTATAGTATCAGCTTTTAATTTACCTGTGTATGAGTCTATGCTGTCGGGTAGCTGCAGATACTCCATGTATTTTTTCAGTGGAGGTTTTTTGAATTTACAGCACAGCATATCACAGTAATGTTCCTCCTCTGGCTTTACTTCTGCATCCTCTTTCTTTTCTTCTTTCTTTTCTTCTTTTGGTGGAGGTGGAGGCTTCTTCTTTGATGGTGCTAGCCACACAGAATGCCACAAAGGATGTAATTTTAATAATGGCTCTATTATTACACCCTGTTTTAACATGTACAAGAACCTCATCATGTTAAAAACACTTGGAAGTGACTAAAACTACAATTCATTATCATAGTGAATACATCAGAAGACAGAGTGGATAATAAAATCACCGCTGATATAATATGTACATCTTCTATCCAGAATGGGGCGCTTCATGTTGCAGAGTGATATAACTGTATTTCCTTGGACAGAGCCCACAGCTAATGCCATAAAACACTGACAATAAATAATTCATAATTTAGCATTTAGGCAACTGGGCATTTCTCTTTACACAACTGTTGCAAATAAGCCATGCAATTAGGGTGGAGATAAGAAAAGATGGCTGTGTCATGAACTGATCTCTTCCCTCTCCAAGAACTGGTATGCAAGATGCAGCAAGTGGAACTAATTGGAAGCCGATGGTTTTGTATGTTTCTACGCTTAAAAATATCTTGTGACACTTCTTTGAGCCCAGTTCTTCTATCTTTAGGCTGGATAATTTTGTCCCCACACTTGTCCCATTAATTCTGGTGGCTTTACCTCTGAGTAGGATATATAGTCCTAACAGTAAACTGGAAAACTGGATCTATAAGGATTCAGGAAATAAATTATTTTAAGTTCTACAAAGAGAACAAAAGACGTAAAGGAGAAAAGAAATAATTTTTTAAAAAAGTAATTCCTTAATCATCTAGTATAGTTTATAATACTTTAGGTGCTATATTTTTCCAGCTTATTGTAAAACAGGTAAGCAATAAACAGCTTCTAAAAAAATGTCAGAATATAAAAATCACCACACAATTCTTTGTGAAAAGGAAACAGGAGTCAAACTCTCCTCTAAAGAGGAAAAATATCATGTCTGGTTTATGTTTCGTACTTTGTCAAAAGTAAATGTTTAATTTTGAATGAGTTTTCTCTATTTGAAGCATGTACTTAAAGTCTTCAGTGTATCTAGAAGACTGCTGCCATGGCTAAAATTTTATTTACTTTTACGCAGCAGATCCAATCTCAGAGCACTAATATCTACTTATAAGATATTTATGTTTCTTCATGTATTTCAGATTAATCCGCATGAATAAACATATGTGGAAACTATTTAAAAATATATAAAACTGCTTGACAGGGGTGATTCTAGACATTGTCCAAGATTTTTTTCCCCCGAATTCTTTAGAGAAGTGGTTCAAAAGGAACTCACACCTAAGGAATTGACTTGAGTGGGCACAAAAAGATCGATTTCCGTGGGTAAATATGCTATACTTCACTTGAAAATTTTATCTTAGTATTTCCTGTTCCCACCAAATAATTTTCAACTTTAAGCTTGGAAAATACACATCTATTTCTAGAGTCACTTACATGCTGTAGGACTGCCTTCAGGGGAGGACAGCACTGGGTCTTTCAGCTTTTCCTTGTAGACTGTTGCCCTTTCCCGCATTTTTCGGACAATCTCTTGAAGCTGGGCATCAGCATACTCATTTCTTTGGAAACCTGAAGGTTTTGGCTTCTGTGTGCTAATTAAAACAAAAGGAAAATACCTTTATGTACCAGAAATCAGTGGAAGGTAACCGTGCTAATGCTGCTTCTGAGCAGAAGTCAGACATTAAGACTGGATCGTTATTGGTCACAGTGGTTATTCACGTCACTTAATTCATGGTAAGTGGACACCTAAGTAAACTGCTCTTGCTTCCTGATGAAGGCAGCTAATATTGCTGCGTACATGCAGCAGACAACATGATATTTCAGGCAGAGGAGGTCCTGTACCCTGTGCTCTGTATCACCCACTACACTAATGACTTCCCACTGCTGCTTTTCACCAAGTTCTACTGTGGCTATATAAGATCTAGAGCTTATCCTGTGTATTCTTTAGGATACAAGGCATGCTCTTACCATCTGTGCATAACAATGTGTTAATTATTGTATGGTAATAGTCTCATGATGATGGGACATAACTGATTTAAAGACTGTGATATGAAGGTAGGGGAGGAGAGACTATGCTTACTTTATGCTTCCTAGTCTTGGGAAAAGTGATTTTATCGCATTTTTTTAACACAAAACGGCTAATATGAGGTTAAAAAAAAATAAATGCATGTTTTTCCAAGTGGGAACAGAACAATAAACTGATATTCCATCACTCACAGCATTTCTTCAAACCTGAAGACTGTTCATTTTCAAACACCTGCACTCACATTCTTCACTGAAACGAATGCTTTTTACAGGATCTCTGCACAGTGCACAGTCATTTAGAAAATCTAGCTGAAGGTGTTTCTGGATCAACTCTTTTGAAATTTCATCCTCAATTACTTGCTAATGTCTGATTATGCAAACTGGGGCTGTTTTGAAGTACCGCCCAGCTCACAGCTGGGCCATGCATTTGGGCTTCCTCTATGTGGAAACCAGGATTGGGATTTCTTCTGTATCCTAGACTCAGCACTTCCCAGTTGGTGTCACACACTGGTGTCAGAGCTGGCTGGAAATGTGTGACAGGCACAGAGCAGCTTGATGCCTCTTCCAACACAAGTCAAACTTTGATACCAAACCCCTGCCAGCTATGCCCAATACAGCACAGAACTGTTCGTTCTTCTTCTTGTTTTTTTAGCTCTGTCCCACATATCACAGGGATGGGGATGTTACAGCAAGATAAGAGGATGACCAAGAGTGAGGCATGCTGGAAATTTCCAAATTCTTGAGAAGACCTACCCAAAGATGAGTAGAGGGAAAGCAGTATGCCAGCATCTTGAGTAGGGAAGAAATTAAAAGGGCTCCAAAGGGATCTTTGAACAAAAAAACTGTGACTCCTCAAGACCTTAAGCCTATTTTGAAGTACTTAACAGAAGGAGCTGTAACTAAAAAAAGGAGAGTGTTGGAGTGGGACGTGTGTAGCTTTCTGAGAAATACAGTTTTCTGGAGACACTACACATATCATGGTGCACAAGGAAGTACGACTTAGGGATGTGAAAATCCTTCAGCAAAAAAATCATTGGATGAAATGGTAAGCTGTTAAAAGCAGGAGCAGCAGAAGCCTGGAAGTGATGTGGTTATCATTCCTCTAATTTAAGACTTTTTTAGTGTCTATTTCTTAAAACTCCCCAGACAGGAGATTAATCAAGCAGTTCTGATATACTTTGTAATCTTATCACAGTTCCTTTTGTGTCACATATTCCCTTTGCTCAGGCCATCAGCAGTGTAATGAAATCCTTTCTTGTTTTGAGCTAACATGTCACAATTAGTTTTTCAGCTTCTATGCAAAGAATTTTAAATAATTCTTACTCTTTGCTGTTGCTGTATTTTCTCAGGGCATTAGGTATCTTACAGTAAAATACACTTATCACAAGTGTCATGCCAATGCCCCTTCTATCTGCTTTCTAAGGATAAGCTATAAGATGTGTGGGATTTTCTTGTTATTTCACATCCTTCCAATAAAAGTTATGGTCTCCTTTATCATAAACTTGGTGCTTTATCACTGCAGTGTAGCCCTAAGGAACTATGTTTGCATCTGGTACTGATTAATAACTATGTGAATTTGTTTAAAGTTATTTGCCCCACAGTTGATGAGAAATTGATTTTCCTACTTCTTATTGGTTGGCATGATCTTGTCCTCTATTATTTTCTAGTAACAAAATGCTTACTTAAATTTTCATTGGTTAATACAGACAGCAGAGGCTCTATGTTGAACACTTTGGATTTGAAGATGTGTCTTGTAATTTTGCTTTGTGTAGGGCTGCACTTTGACTTGTTTCAGGTGATGGAGCCTGTTCAGACCTTACTCTGTCTCTAGTATTAGGTGATGTTTTGCCATGAATGCATGATGCCAGTGTCGTGCAGCTGCCTTTCACCCCATGCGGCACTCTTGGTGGGAATTAGTCTAGCTCAGCACCTGAGACTGGCCTAAGAACATTTCCCAGCAGAGCTGAGGTGCTTTCTTTTCTCCTCTCTTTTTCTGTTTGGCTAGGTTTCTTTCACTATGTGCAAGTTCTTTCATGTAGTAAACTTTTGATTAACTCTATTAATATATATTTTATAAATTCATATACATAAGCACATAGCTGCCAGCAGAATAGGACAGCCAGACTGAACAAGAGGATATTTTCCAGGTCAGAGACTCTTCTAAGGTAATTCTCTTTGAAGAGACCATATTTAATAATTTTCTTTTGTCTATCACACTACATTTCAATGTTTTCTTGTTCAGGTTTGCTACTCCTCAGACTTTCTGATGTTGTGGCTATAAGAAGGGTTACTTTGACTTATATTTTTAGCACACTGTTAAGCAGATAATGCCTCATTACATATTCATAATTTCATTCTCACCTCACAGTTAAAATTACAGACTGTCCTGATTTCATACTGGGTTCTTTTTGGGTTTATTCTCCGTATGAAGGCTTTCAAAGGGTGATCAAATTTATTACACCATATAGTCCTTTACAGAGTATTCCTTGCAAAAGTGGAAATGTTTATTCCCTGCAGAAGTAATAATTTCACATGGCCTAGGAAATGGAGTCAGGACCTTAACTTGTGTACTATTCACACATTTTTATTATTACCTCAATTTCATTCTGTTTAATAGTAACACATGTAAAAAATAACAACAGCAGCAACACCATCACCAAGAATAATAATGCTTTCTTATGTTTTTACTTTGTAGGGTTTATCTTTTTAACTTGTAGATTTTAACTTGTTTCTTTAGTAAATAAAATTACAGTACCTTAATTCTCCTCATGCCAAGAGAAAAAGATTTAGACACCTATATACAGAGTGAAAGAAAATGGCCTTGAAAGAGCAGGCTACAGAAATACTGTGTTGAGTGTGACAACATACGTAACATCTGTTAAATACTGTGGCTTTGAAGTTTTATGAGTTCAAATAAAACAGAGATCAAGAAATGCAATAGCTTATTTCAGAATAAATCAAGTTTACCCTTTTCTAAATTGCAATCTAAAGTTTAATTCTTTCTTGCTTTTTGGCCATGAACACCAAATATTTGAGTTCAACTCCATCCTTTATCTACCAGGTGACCCCTGAGAAAATGTATTTCATAAATGTATGCTGCTGCCTGGAAAAAAATCCATACCATGTTTTGCTGATTTCAGGTATAACCCTTGTTTTTCCAGCACTTAAGAAGCTTTCAGCTATCTATCTGGAAATAAAACTCTTGATCTTGCAATAGAACTTTCAATGCTTTTATTGAGCATTGCCATTATGATTTATGATCAACCCATGTCTTGAAAAAATACTGTTCTTTTGAATAAATTATGGAGAATCTCTAATTCAAATTACCAATTTTCAGAAGGACATGACCATGCATCACTATACAAATGTCCACAAAGCATAATGGTATAGCTGAGAAAGATTTCAGTGAGGAAAAAATGTAGTTCTAAGCATTATGAAAGGTATTGACTTAAAAACACATGCTCAATTTGTGCTGACAGTCTCAGTATGGGTAATGTTACAGAAACCAGAACCCTCTATCTGTCTCTAGTTCCAAGCTCACACATCCTAAATGACTAGGAAACCTAATGTTCCTCTGTAACAGAAAAATCCTGTTAGTTATCCACTTCGTATAGGCACAGGGCTATTCCAAAAAGCTAACTTTAGCAATTCTGCTTATGCTTTGTGGATCATAGAAGGAGAAGTTCAGAGTTAATAAGATACATTTATGCACTGAATTGCCTGCGAAAGAAGCCTATCCTTCTCCCTTACCTGCACAGGAAGCTTATGGAGTTTTAGGAGTGAGATTTAAGATTTTCTTTAATTACATTGGTACAAAATCTAGTAGTATGCTATTGATGTTTGATAGGATGATGGATTTGAAAGATTAAAAAGTAGGGCTGATTCCTATACAGGAAAAATTGAATTATTTAGGCTGAGTAATAGAAATGAGAACAAATCTAATGATAAGTAACATAGACATGAATTTATAAACAATTTGTAAGAATTTCTTTAATAAATGGTGAAATCATGAATTGCAGGCAACAAAAGGATAAACACCCAAGAGTTTTAGTCGACAACAGTGTTGAGCCATACTTTAATCTGGCTATGAAAAACACTGGTGCAAATATAATCCCAGAATGCATCTGACATATTACCAATGAAGGAATAATTAATATTGGTATATAAACCAACAGTGAGACCTATACTGACCAGCTATACTCAAAATGTTGATTCATGTAGGAAACTGTACGAAGTACCTAAGAATGATCAAAGCCATTGGAAGCCTGGTTTTAAAAAGGATAGGAAAAGGTATAAAAGAGGATCATTGCCTATGACTTCAAATTTTGGTGGAGAACCATGTAGGGAAAAGGCATATGAGGAGAGGAATAGTATTTTAATAAGAATAAATGTGAATAGGAACACTACAAATTAATATGAGGTAAAGGTCTGAAGAAAGTTTCTAAGCCTTTAAAGATGGGTATTCTAGAGAGCCTTCTAATATCAGTGAGAAGCAATTGAAAGAAGTGTGACAGGCAGACATCAAGATTATATTAGCAAAGATCACGAAAACTATTGTAGGCAGCAATTCCCAAGAATGTAGGAGAGTGGATGCATCATGACAGGAAACCCTTTTCAGTTACTAATGTCCTACTATCTATGTTCTTGAATATTTTCATTAAAAACCGTAGTGTAATAATATTTGGGTTGATTTTGGTTAGGTATAGAAGCAATAATAAGCTCTAAGTTTCATGTGGACACCATGACAATAAAACTTTGCATTGAAATTAATGACTTTCCCTTAGTTCAGAGTCATTGTACAGAACTTATGCTCATTTTAGCCCTAAGCAAATGTTCTTCAAATAAAATACAGAGGTCATCTATTTCCCAGATCTCAACTGGCATTCATACAGCAAAATGGATAGAGAAGCAACAATGTTCAAAGAAGCCACTGTCTTTTAGAGTTATCTACTGGTATTGAATTCAGAACAAACTTCTTGTTGCAGTGCAGACTGAAATCTAATCTGGGCTGCATGACATTCCTCCTGTTCAAAGGTTTGTCACAGCAGCTTCTTTGACAATCCTCCTAGTTATTCAATCACTACAGGCTCTGAATCCTCTAATCTTCTTTGCAGCACTCTCTAAGGAGAAGTCTGTCTCAACACTGAACACATGGAACTCTCACTAAGGTACCAGATTAAGATTTGAACAAGATTTAATTTTAATTAGTAATTTTGCAGTATGAACTGTGCAAAAGAAAGTAGGATGAATGTTGAAAGTAACAATTAACTTTGAAAAATCACCTTTCTTTAATGTCACTGGTGAGAAAGTTGTTTAATGGCACTGGATATCTACTATGATGTAAAAAATAAGGGTAGGATCATTTCTGAAACTAATCGCTTTAGAGCAAAAGTATAATATTCTAAGAAAGAACCATGTGATAATAAGTGAGACAGCCTTGCATCACTTATTTCTCTATGTGGTGCTAATGTGTCTTTGAGGTTTTCTTATATGTAAGTGATTAAATCTGTCTGGGGCATCTGCCTCATCAGTTTTTAAAGGTATCTTTTATCATACACACACAACATCTGTTACATTCAAACACATTTAAATGCAAATTCATAACTTATTTAAATAAGCATATAATAATTTATGACAAAGGAAAAAATGTCTTAGAGCATGATCTAGTGCTGTACAGGGTTCAGGAGCATGCTCGAAGCTGTCAAACTTTCTATTCTTCAGTCTTTATTAATACACAGGGAATAAAAAGCTAAAATGAAAATACTATAGTATTTCCCACAGTATTTTTTAAAAGTTGCAACAAAATGTCTCAAATTTTAAAAACTTAATTTTCAATACTTTCATTTCTCATCTTATCTGAGATATCCTGTAATCCTTGTCCCCAAAGGAGGAGGATGTATACCTGTGCTATTCCTGACAGATTCTTCTCTAACCTCGTAAATACGTTTAGTGAAGGGTATTACATAATCTTCCTAAATAATTTGTTCTAGTGCTTTACTAGCATCATTGTACAATTTTTTTTCTCAACATAAATCTCTTTTTGTACAATTTGTCTTATCTTCTGTGAATATGAGATAAAATGTATAGTCCCTTCCTTTTATCTTACTTTTTTGGCCATTTGAACATTTTATTTTCTATTACTGGGGTTTTTTTCGGGTTTTTTTTGGAAGGGGTTGTTTGTTTGGTTGGTTGGTTTTTTGCCAGGGGAAGAGATTTGGGAAAAGCATAGTAATTTTATGATGGCTAAGAATATTAGTTAATTTTATAATTTTCATTGTGTAGAAGCGTGAGTACCTGAATAAGAATCTTACAGCTGATACGCACTTCAGGAAGCTTTAATTCTTCTAGCAAGGCTAAAATAAAAAAAGGAGGAAGTGGTGGCTTGGGTGATAACTAAAATTACTCCACTGTTAGGAACCCTGGCAGATTTTCATAATATACTGAACTTCATGCCATACACTACTGTTGTCTATGCTAATTATGTAAAATTAGTTTTGTTCAAATTACTTTGTTGCGATTCCACCTTTGTTAGCAGTAAACTTCTATATAGCCACTTGTGCAGGAACTCATTTCATGTAGCTTTCCTAGTATTACAGAAAAACTTGGTAAGAGAGAGAAAGAACGGATTCCTCTGAGATGATTTTCAATTACTGCTATCTAAGACCACCCGTTCCACTTCTGCAGGCTTGTTCTTCTCCAAATTCAGCAACAAAGTAGGCAAATTCCCTGTGGACAACACATCTCAAAAATCATTTATCCAGGGCACTAAGACTTGGCTGTCAGACCCCTCTGACTTCTCATGTGATTCTCATATCTCCAACTATCACTGTTTCCTCTGTACTTCTCCTGTGCTGCACAAAATGTGATGTTTTAATCTTAAATAGCTAATATCTGGAAAATGAATTAAAATGTGGGAGACAGGGTATTGTAATAAAAAAGACTAGATAAGATTAGTTATAGGCACGAATACTTACACTAGTCATGAAGTAATAACCAGTTTTCCTTTACTAAATGATAAGTATTATGTCTTAGATTTGTCTCCTTGATTTGTGAAGAAAGACACTAAAATATTTGCATTTTTTGTGCACACACTAGTAGTTTACCTGTCACAATGCTCATTGCTTTGCTTTTTCCCTCCACAATTTACTCAACAGATAACAGCAGAGATGATAGTTTTAACAAATTATCTTTTCTTGCTTCACAAAGAAAGGTATCTTCTTACTTTGAAAAATGTTAGGTCATTGGAGGATTTACACAAGAGGCTTTTAATTAAAAAAATAAATCAGTGGCAAAGTATGACAAACTATACCCTTGTTTTCTTACATATTCTAAACCAAAGAATTTCTCATATTTATACAGTCAGAATATATATGAATATTCTGAATATATAATTTAAAATAATGCAAGGGAAGAAAAAGAGCAGCATTTAGCATTTCAGTCTGTATCATGACGTTTCTGTTCTTCTACTTGTTTCATTTAGTCTTCAAGGAAAAACTTCCAAATTCACTACCTTTTTAACTTTAGGCTACCTACTTGATTGTTGTGCAGAGTGAATGGCATTAAATAGCATGCATAACTGCATCCGGCAGAACAGATAGATTTTAAAGGCTGTAGGAAAATACATCTCAGCAATGATTACAGCAACTTTAATCCATTTTGGTAGAGGCAGCATGCCATCACCTTTCTATTTAATTTGCAGATTCTCAATTTAGTCATTGCAGAAATTCAAATCCAAGCACTAAAAGTGACAAGCCTTGAAAGAAAGACCTAAGCAGAAGGAATATAAGTGCTAAGAAAAGTATTTTGATTGGTTAATGCATTAATGTCTTTTCAGTCAGGCTTACAATACGTACTGGGTGCGTTCCTTCTACTTACAATTTAAAGGACTGCAGTGATTAGCTGGAAACAACTAAGGAAAGGTATTAGTCTCTATATAAAATGTTTGTGCAGCTATGTTTAAACTGGGATTTTTCAGAAGTGCCCAGTATTAGCCTTGTTTTACTTTATATCGAGTCAATTTAAGTTTAGTATCATGAGCGTCATCTTTTTGGGTCCCTGGTGTTCCTACAGTAATCAAGGGTGTCTGGAGAGTCTGCAGAGGGTTGATACAGGGTCTGTTTCACCAGAGTGCTGAGATTTTGTTCTTGTGATAGGACATAGTTTCTCTAAGATACAACTGCTTGGTGGATTGATGTGTTGCAACTAGTGGATGGCAAGCACTAATAAGCACGGTAATTTTCTTGGTTGAGGTAATTGAGCTAAATGAAGTGCATTACTCACTAAGAACATGCTACCAGCAGGAGTTCTCTTTATTAACCTGGCTATGCACCACATAGCAAATTGCCTCTTAATCTTGTTTGTTTTGTTATCTTTTTTTTTGCTATTAGCCAAATTAGAGAAGAAGAAAAAAAATATTTCTTTTACGGGCCTGACAAGGACTGGTATAGACTACTAGGTAATAGGATATGGCTAGGCAGCAAACTATGAGCACAAAACTTGGTCTTCCTGAACCACCTGTGCTCATCTGTTAATTTGCAACACTAGAGCTCCCTTTTTTTAAAGATGTTGAAAGCTGGGTTCTGCGTTTGCAAAAGCAGAATCAGTAGAGTACGTTTATTGGGTAGGAATGTTAAATGCTATTTTGTATAACTGTAATACTTTATTATTTTCTGCATTTTATATGAAAATATTTTGTTCATAATACTTAGATTCTGAAGGTAGTGTGTCAGATATAATTTTTGTTCCTCTCTAAACATAACTCAGAATATGTAAGATCTTGAGGTGAAACCTAAAAGCATCTGAAGTCCTGGTTGCCCATGATATTTTTTCCTTTATATGCAGCCTGTGAATATGGATTGCCATTTTACACAGCATTTTATAAAGCAGGGTTCATGATCCTTGACTGGGGTTTCAGAGTACTGCCTTAGTATAAATAGTACATTGTAAGCACCTTGGTAATCTGGGAAGATGAAGCACCCTTACAACTTTAGCCAGGCTTAAAAGCTTTTATAAGACACAGAGGAGAGAAGAGGTCATAGAAGCTATTTGTACATCTCCATTTTCTCTGATCTGTGCTCTCAGATGCTTTATTTATCGTTCTTCCATACTCTACTTTTTCTAGTATTTGCTGCAACTTCTTTGTCTTGTCCCCTGATTCCAGGCATCCACTACTACTTGTTCCTCAGGCATCCATCTCCCCTCTGCTCTTCCACTCCAAAACACTATGCAGTCCTTCTCTTCATAGACTATCACATGACATGGGTTCTGTGTTGGCTCCCTGTGCAAGGTTTCGAATTTGTCTCTCTTATGTTACTTCTGTGATCATCTAATCTATGTTTTTAAAATTTTTTATGTGTGCATTAAATTTTGGGTTCCAAACAGTACCTCTCAAAGCATGTTATAATTTTCTCTTGTGACTATATTTTTCTGTGTGCTAAGCAAGGTTGTTTGGAGACCTTTGCTTTACATGGCAGCTGTAGTGCTTGGCCATCTGAGTGGCAGGTGTGCCAGCTGTGGGCACCACTGAACCTGGCCCACACCTACAGATTGATATCCCTTCCAGCCACAGTCCAGCCTTGCCTGGCTGTCTCAGTGCCATGCCTGACTCCAGTTCTCCTCACAGGTCACTGACCAGCTGACTGCTGTCCCAGCTTGACCCCAGGCCTGCCTTGTCACTTCAGGCTTGCCTGGTGATCTGGGCTCTGGGCTGGACATGGCTGCCACCCCTGGGCCTGCTCTGCTCACTTTGCTCTTGACTAGGCCCTGGCTAGGGAAGCCCCAGCCCTGCCTGCCATATTGCCAGCTCCCTGTCCCCGAGGCAGGGGCTGGTCCTTGTAGCTCCCTAATGATGTGCCATATTTGCTTAAGTGTTATGCAGTGTCTCATGTGAAATGCTTTCATGGCACTTCAAAAAAGTGCAGGATTGTGTATGCATATATGTGTTTTTATGAGCCCTCCCAAGGAGAAAGCAATCTTGATGTATTATAAAGGCTGCAGTGGTGTTTTATGCTAGTTCCTTGTTAATAATACTCCGTTGTCTTCTTTTAGATTGCAAATGAGGTCCTAAGTGTTGTTGTGTTCCCTCATTTCTTTCTATGAAGAGACAGCACAATGTTAGCCCTCCCTCCCAGAGATTATTATGGCTCAACAAATAGCTATTCATGGAAATTACCTATCGTTCTGTTACATTATAGTTGAAGATGGAGGGGAGAAACAATCTATTGGCAAACAGGGCTGGCTTGTGTGCAGTTCTATCTAAGCCATTAGGAAACAGACATTCAAAGTTTCAGTTACTTAGCTGTAAATCAGTGCCTTGGCACATCAGCTGCTATTGTGTGTCTCCTCTTCCAGACACAGTGGTCAGGTGGCTGAGAAAAGTGTCTGTCTTTCTACTGTTTATTAACATCCACTGCTGTGTACGGCTGTATTTTAAAAATAAGGAAATTCTGAGAGGGAAAAAACAGAAATATTTATTTTTCCCTATGAACAGTTTCTACAGGAAGGAGAAAGTGCAGGAAAAAAACCGTAGTTCACTTAATAAGAGAGAGAAAAAAATCTTTCTGTGGAAGCTAAAAAACTTGTTTTCCTGTTAATACAGGCTGTGTTGCACCATAAGTAAAAAGTTGCTGTAATGAAGCTGAATGGGAAGAAAGACACAGATGCACAATCTTTCAAACTGCTGTACATGTAAGTCATCTTACTGATTTCAGATAATTCAACTGCATTAGTATAATTGTTCATTAAGTAATATTACCTAAGATTTTAAAATCTAAAGTCTTTACGTGGAATCTCATTACCTTGCCCTTAAATTCTGCATGGGGAGACACCAGTCTGATCTAAATGAAAAGTATGCTCTTTGAAATAGGACATCTGCCACCTTCTTCCTTACTCTATATATCTGAACTGTGCAGATGCATTTTAAAAAAAATTAAAGTCACAGTAACAGAAGATTGGGTGAAATCCTTTCTATCAACATAATACATATTAAACTTGAGGTGCTCTGGAGATATATGAATTGTGAATAGATATACATCCACAAAACTTACCTTATTCTGTATCTTACATATTTTGGGCATACTGATGATTTCTTACTGTGCAGATCAAATGAGTTTTTGCTAAACTTTGACTCTTGGACGACGATTAGTATAGGAAAAGTATCTAAGTCAAAACATAATATCAGAATCCTGAGAACACCCAGAGGCCTTATATGCCCAGGGCTCGGTGTTGGGTC
>VZTU01032163.1:89710-119075 GCA_013400835.1 Zapornia atra | reverse complement strand
GAGAATGGCTTTTGTTCGGTATTATGTGCAGTGCTATTTATCCTAGAGAGCTTCTTTGGTATTGACATCCTGTGTTAAGATCTTCATCAAGACATATTGTAAGATATTACTGTAATGTTCATGCACTTTGAAATACTCAAAGGATTTGTAATGGAAATATATTGATATCAAAGCTTCTTTCAAGCCTAATTTCCACAAGAATCAAGTATAGCTGGCTGTATGTTTTAAAAGCAGCAGAAAGCATATTGTACTGTTGCTAAAAGTATCAGTTTTACAGACTTTTTTTTTAATCAAATCTTTTCTTTACAACAAAGCATGATCAAAATAGCCTGTAAAATTAATTATAAAGTACTATCACAATGATAATTCCTATTGGACAAAGAGCATATCAGAGTGGGGGAAATGGAAACTGAACAATTAACAATCAGACTAGAAAACTTTTGCAGTGTCTTCTGTGTGGATCCAGTGAAATCCCCTGGCAGGCGCAGAGACATTATTATACTTACAAATTCACTTTCTTGGACTTTTTGTATCTGATTTAGGTCAGAGGTTAACTGTGCTGGACAAACTTCAACATTACTGGGAAAAGAACTCAAAAGTGGAGAGAAAATCTCCTTATATTTGTAGATGGTTGGAAGGAGCTTTCTCTTAGCAGCATTCTTTGTGGGTGGCCTTTAGAGATCATCCTGTTTCTGTGACAGGGAGGCCAGGATTACTTGTCAGAATGCTGTGCAGGGGACATATAGAGTAACTCACTTTGGAAAGAGCTTTGTATGCAGACACCCTGTTGTCATCCGCAAAGGAAAAAATGTCCCACATTTAAAGTACAGAGGTTGGCTTGGTGTATGCAGGAAGAGAGGTCATTCTGTGGCATCCAACAGTGAGGGGTTCATCGTGACCTGAAATGACATGAAAGAATGTGGTGTTTTTGGAGAATGGATGAGCTCATTCTATAAAATTCAAGGCAGAGCTGTGGTGAGAGGAGATAAAAATGGAGAAAAGGCAGCTCTCTGACAAACATTCTGACTGAGACAGGGTTTCACACCCAGACCTGTTTCATGCAACAGGGCCATGGAAAGCATCTTTCGTGCTGACAAGAGAAATTGCCTTCTATAGTATATCTTCCTGTTGTGTAGTGACCAATAATATCCTATGTCTCAAACTGTGTCATGTGAGGACTGCAATTTGACTGCAATTTACAAAGCCTCTACTGGATTTCTGTGAATATATCTAATGTGCAAACTGGGTAAGGAAAGTAATAGGAGAAACAAAATAGTTGCAACTTTTGAAGGGTATGAACACTGAAAGCAACTAACTGAAAACTGACAGGAGCTAATACGGTCATCAAGAAACAGAAATAACAGGCAGATTAAATGGAATTATCAGGGCAAAAAAAGGAATAGATTTCGGAAGAAACCTGCAGGAATAGATAAATATATCAGAAGGACACTTGCAGCTTTTTGTTACAAATAAATGTCTTCTGGAGTAAACCTATGAGCTAGTGATGCTTTTAATTCTTTCAAGGGCATTTCAAAATTCTGTGTGATGTTACCCATGAGAAACAGCACGCTGCTTTTTTTTTTTCCCCTCCATGTTTCCGATAGACTAAACAGAAGAGACGCAGGGATCTGTTGTGGAGATGCTCTCCAGTGCTTATCCTGTCTAGATTCAAACATTCAAGCTTAACTGGAAATTTTAAGTGGCCACACAAGTACCCATCTGAAAAGTGTGCCCTGTGCTTCTATGTGGTGCATGGCCAAGAGTGATCTTTAGTGCCATAGCAAAGCAAGCTTTTCTGCTGTGATTGCCATGGAGATCTGGCGTTTCAATAGCGATTGAAGCAGTAACCAGCTCTAGATACATGACTGGAAATACAAACAGGCAAATACCCATCATGGTAGGGTTTATTTGTTTTTTCCCCCGCATTTTATCAACCTCCTGGAGATGAAAGTCCTGAAAATGCTGCTGATCAAACTTGCAGACAAGGGGGCTAAAAGCTTTCAGCCATGGTAGGATCCAAATGAGCAGATGATGATGTTATGATGATGGTTTCCAGCTCTTTGAAGGAAAACTCCTGCTGATTTGAAATTCTTCTTGATGAACACCACATGTCTATACTGAACGTTCTCTTCTATTTATCTTAAATTTCCTATGAAAGCCATTTCTCTGTGAAGGGATAAAGAAGCTACGTGCTTAAAAAGAAAATCAAACTACAGTGCTTGGAAGTATGTTTACTCAACTGTGAAGTCCACTGTTGAAATAGGGATTGACAGACTTTATTTTATCACTACTCTTACAAATGCCAGGACTGGAAATGTTCAGAAGCAGCTGGTGCCAATAGTAATTTGAGCCATTGTCCTCAGTTGAAAATGTCCTGAGAAAATTTATTCTTGATTCTTTTTCATTATACTTATTCCAGCCTTCCCACAGCAGACCTTAATGAAAAATATTCTGAATTTGAGTGACAATTCCAAGTAACTGACTGAGATGGAACAAAGTGCACCAAGAATTTGATTCAAGGAAGATGGCAGCTGAAATAGGTCTTGGGAAGGATGTAGGTCCTTACCTCTGACACTGCAATCCCAAGACCTCTCAATTACAGCCAAATTCTGGATGTGCTTAAGAAGTGTTGTCACTCTAGGTTTTTACTTTCTGAGCCAAAGATTGACTTCTGCTCTGTCTAGAACAAACTTTTCTGTGATAATGGTAATCACATAGCAACCATCTCAGGCCTAAACACTAACAGGATGACAAACATGGACAGCCTCCCTTTGTCTCCCTTGCCTGAAGGGTTAATGCAGTAAGTGATGGGAAAATGGCACACCTGATCCAGGATGGTCTCATGCAGAACATGCAGCAGGAATGACCAGTGTCCTCATGCTGGCACCATGCCCCTTTTATTGCTGCAGTCCAATGAATGCATTGATCTGTCTGCTTGTGGGATATTTTGTCTGATGAATGAGAACTGCAAGGTAAACCTATTTCAGGACAGGAATAAGCTTACCCTCTCTTACTGAGACTGTATCACTTTGTCTAAAAATAATTTGAGACTCATTTTAGCATGCGAGCTGTAAAATGCCCTTTAATTTCATTAGATGAACAGCCCATTAGCTCATATGTGCCTTGTGGCTTATTTGGTGCGGCTCGTGGTAAGGTAAATATCCAGGAGTGGTTCTTGGAAGTCAGAAGTGATTTTTCAGTTTTATGTCTCTTACTGACCTGTCTTTGGCATCTTAACGTGAACACACTCACACACTCACACACACACACACATTTTGATTAATAATCTTGAAAAAGCTTGAGAAAAGCCAAAAGGCTTAAAGATTCACTATGGGTCAATGCCTTGTTCAGCTGTATAGTCAATGTTGACATTCTCATCAGAGTGTTCTGCCACACAAAGCCATCTGATAGATTAGTAGAATGCAGTTGCACATAGTGTTGTTATAAATACGTGAACTATTTATTCACAAACAGCATAATACCCAAGCATTTGTTAAAGGAATTTTCAAATAATTTCTGCTAAAACTCTTTGCTTCATCACTTCTCTGTGAAAGGTTTTCAGGCAGCAAATGCAAGTGAAATTTACTGAAATAGTGATTTACTGCCATTACTTAACTTTCAAATATATTTTTGTGCATATATGTGTAGAGAACACATGGGATTTTATGAAGAAGCAGAGAAACAATTCAGTGATTTGTTTGTTTCTATACAAACAAAATCCCTCTGCAAGTTTTGGAGGTAGGGAAAAAAAAAAGAACTAAGCTTTTATGTTCTCCAGAAACATCTTGAGGTCTCAGTCCTGATTTACTGCACCTCATAACTTACAGGGGAGTTTAGAGATATTTTTTTCCTACAGGAGAAGGCTGAATGGGATTGCTGCGGAGTACTGCTTCAGCAAGAATGTAGGAGAGCAATGTCCACCACAGCTGGGTGAAAGGTGCTTCTTCTGCCTGAGAGGTAAGGCTACATGCTTCTCCAACACTCTGGGAATCTTTTGGCCCAAGAGCGTTAGTTTTGATTCAGAAATTATGAAAATCTGTTTCATAGCAGTGCAGAGAATGATTTGTAGAGCCATTTATAACAGCCAAAATAATTCAGTGGTGACCTCTTCATGTTCCCATAAAACTGTTTTTCCCTCAGCATCAGAAGATGAATCAGCAGTAGTGATAACAAGAGTTAGAGAAGGGCTGGAAAAAACGAGTGTCCCAAGTCCTTTGGCAGTGAAAAAATTAAGCTTCAAAGTGATTTCTTCATGGAACATTTTTTTTCTCTCTCCAGGACACCAAATTGTCTATTAAAGAAAGAAGAGAAAGAGCGTGTGTGAGAGAGAAAAGGACTTGGATGATATTTCTCAGTGTCTGCCAATATCTAACACACTTTTGGAAAAGTTGCATAACACAACCTGCTAAGAGAGGCCTGTTTTAATAGAGGTTAGCAATCCTTTCTGTTTGGTGGCATGTTTGTGGTTTCTCAGAACTGACCCACAGGGCTTCATTTTCAACTGGTTAACAGGCCATATTGTTTGCTAAGCCTGTAAGGATCAGGAAATTGTCTTCTGAATGCAGCTTAACAGCCTGTGTAGAAATTCCCATCAGGTTACCATCAAGTCTGTCCTCCTTCCTGTAAGGACATCTTGAATGATGGGAAACCTTGAATGTCCTCTGCCTTGAAGGGGAATCTTTGCCTTGGGTGATCAGACGTACAAGTGGGATGCTGGGGAACTTGCAATATGAGGTGTTATGTTTGAAATAATTTAAACAAGGACTGTTCCAAAGATATATTTTTTCCTGATTTTTTAATCTACTCTGCATGGCAAATTAAAAAATGGTGTTGTGAAAAGTACTTCACTGCAGATAAGAGCTAGTAATTCAATTTTCAAATGGGGGAAACAAACCTTTTATTATTTAGCTACTTTTGGTTTTATGGCCTTTGGATAATGGTTATGAAGAAAAAGGCAAGGAAATAAAGGCAAGGAAAATAAAGGAAAGAAACTATATCGTTTCCTTTTCATGAAATATATTATAAAACAATTTCTTTGCCCCTTGTTCATGACAATGAGGGACAAAACTGAAAAGGCACATTGCTGTGTGTGAGGCCCTTTATGTTCAGGGAGCATATGTCTCCTTAAAGCCCCTTTCCAAACATCCAAAGGTGACAACAACATGGAAGAACTGCTGCCTGAGCCTGGAGCAGGCAACCTCCCTTCTGAATAAGAGTTTGGCAGAGGGATGGAACATCATCTCCTTCATGAGGTTTGGGCACTATCTGCTATCTGAAGCTACTGCCTTGACAGCTGCAGACATATAATGGACCCACCAGACCCCCCTTGCACACACTTAGGTAGTGCACGGTTGTACCACACCTCTGACAAAAACCTTCTTGTGTCAGCTCAGGGCTTTTGTTAGCTGGGCTATGTGCATTTGATACTGGAGAACAGTGCATCTATCCTCTCAGATCCCTCTGGTGCAGAACTTCCCTACAGTGGTGCTCTGTGTAGCTGGGACAAAGGAAGCTCTATTGATGCCTAGCAGCAGAAATGTAGTTGCCCAGGGGACTTTCTTGGGATAAACAGAGACAAGAAGGGGCTTCAGTCATACTTGAAGGTAGGTAGCAGCTGAGCCACAGTGCTGACACTCTTGGATGTTTAAATCTCTTTGTGAGATTACACACATGTGATTTTAAGCAGGACACTCCAGCAGCATCCTTGCGGCTGCTCAATAAATAGTTTGTGTGCTTGGGGTATTAGAAAAGTGTGATGATGCACTGGTGAGGCAAGCTGTGTGCTGCTATCTTTCCAGACTGTGCCAGAATACACACGTAGAGATGAGCAGCATCTACCTGGGGGTGTCATCCTTGTTTTGGAATTCACTGTCTGCAAGGGTGAAAAATTGCTTTTTTTTTTTTCTTATTGCAGAAAAATGTTTCTTGCTGCGACCCTAAAATGATACTTATTGTAGCAATAAGACTAAAAGAAGGAATACATTTCATAAGGTGTTGTTTCTCAGGAACTTTGCTCTTGATACTTGCTCCTTGAAACTAGTAAGTGGAAAAAATCAAAAAAGATGGTTGCTATCTTGTTTTATTCTTCTGTCTGGCACTGTCCTGAGCATACTGTTTGAGAATCTGACCACACCACCAAAACTTTTGCCTTGATCCACATCTCCTGATAGTCTTGAAGATGCCTATCAAATTAGCTGGGATTTGGATGAAACCCCTTGAGAGGACTATAACATTCTAGCTTTCTTCAACCTAGGGCTGTGAGAAACGTTCACTGCAAAACCTAAAACTCTTCAAGTGATCTTAGGATGAATATCAGATGCACAGAGGGATTTACTGTTGGGTGGAAATCATGTAAAACTCTACTTTTGACATAGGTTTGACCTGAAACCTGACAACGTTCAGCTATTTTGATTGAAGTTGCTTTGAGACCACAGAGACAAAAGTTAAAGAAAACTTCAGTAACCTCAAAGGTGTCATGAAGAGCTCAACCTTAACACAGATCATCAGCTTTCATGCTGAATCGTGCTAGATACTAGTTAGTATCTCTCTGTTTCCGAGTAAACAATAGGCATATTAGTAAACCATTGCAAGCATGAACACACTGTGTAGTATAATATCAAGCCTGAAAATAATTGAGTCAGTTCTGTGTTCTCAAAATTGAGGTGTGAACTGTGGGGATAGGAGTGTTACTGGTGATTTGCCCAAAGATTTGCTCAAAGGCTTTGTTTAGAAACCCAGCTGAGGTGATAGAGTTCTCCTGGATATCTAACCTGAGTTGTTCATTGCTTAGGATTTCCTTATCACTGTCAGATCATCTCAAACTTTGTGGATGATGAACAGATAATTGGAAATATTCTTGTGCAGTGTAATTGTGTTGTCCTCAGTTTTAAAAAGAAATTATTTTTTCTCATCTCACATTACATCAGGAATGACTATAAAAGATCAACACTCAGCAGCAAGTAGAAATAACAGTAGGAATTGGCTTTTTTTCCCAGACAGAATTTAGTGGAAAACCACTATCAGATGGAGAAGAGGCTGTGTTGCTTTTGCAGATGAGAATGTTCTTGGGAAAAAAGAGCTTTTCTCCATAAAAGTGTTACTGCAACAGATCAGACAAACATTTCCAGCTCTCTGAATAGGTTAAGTTCTGAGACCTGAAGTTCTGTCAGCCTCCAGGAAAGGAGTCAGTCATGCACATGTATGTGAATTCTCCCACATGAATGCACAATAAAAGCAATGAAACTTTTTTTAGTTACCCAATCCTAACTTTTTTGTCAGCATGGAATTTTCTGTCTGGAGAGAAAGAACATCTTATTCTCTCCCCTGCTGCTTCTTGCTGCTTATATTGCCTCGTTAATTGGAAGCTGCAGTATAGATGTGCAAAGAAGGATGTTCTTTGAGCATACCTCAAGGGTGAGCTGTCTAACCAAGGAAACAATTTCATCCTGTCTGTTGTGAGGAGAGCCTGGCTCAACAGAACGCCTATATCATTGCTGAACAGAGCGAATGACGGCAAGGAGAAAAGGCTCTGACAGCTGAAACTGCAATGCATTAATATTCATATTTTCTGTGTGTGGCTTTCTGTAGTCTGCCACGGTGTTACTTGCCTTTAAAATTGCTAGATGAATAGAATTTCCAGCGTTCTGCTTTTATCACAGCTTCAGATTAAATCATACTTGAATCACTAAAGAAAGAAGACATAGAATTCCAGACTAGATCTGCTGCTTGCTGCAGAGCAGGCCATGGTTGCAAGCTGTGTCCATTACACACCATGCATTTTGCACTCACGGGTGCACAAATGGAATTAGGAGCTTTCAAAGGCAAGGCTGACAAGGAATCAGCAATGCTCCCTGCAGGGGGACAGCAAAGCCTGTCCTGTCCAAAGACCTACCCACACAGATGTTGGTGGCATCTGCAACACAAGTGGTAGTGTTAAATCATGAATGTCATGGCGCTCCCAGAAGAGTATGTCTGCACTAACAAATTGTTATGCATGCTTCATGGCCAGGAATACTATGGCTGTACCAATAGGAAACTACTATTGTAAATGTGGCACAGCTTTAATAAATATGACGGTCTTAATCCAGCAAATTTTAATGTTAGAAATAACCCAGCTGATGCCAGTGGAGTTATTCAGGTGCTTAAAATTAAGCAAATGCGTATTTTCTGTGAAGCATTTTGTAAGGGTGTAGGGATGACTGAACTAAGCTCCAGGTGCCCTGTTTTCATTGCTGACATTGTTTGGAAGTTGAGACTAATATTCGTCATCAAAGACAAGCAAATGGAGGATGACTCAGTCTCATCCTCACTCAGAGGGGAAGAATCCAAAGGGAATTGGATTTCCCTCTTTACAGAAATCCACGCAAAGCAAAAGGAATTCACATTTGTCTGAAACAGTGAAATACAATCCTATTAAAAACTGTTTTTCTTCAGTTGTTCAAAATTAGGTCTGAGGTTTTTAGGTCAAACACAGTGGATTTCTTTCTTACAGAGAAAAGCTGAAGGAAAGGGTTGATGTTATGGCAAACTTTTACTTGGAGAAACATACAATGATTCCACATGTGTTTCTTCCCAAATCAAAAGTACTTTTCAGATATCAGAGCACATCAGCAACTTTCTGCTACTTAAGCCAAGAGCAAAAGATAGGTCACCTGAAAAGTCCATGGTGAATTCAGAGCAGGTAACTTTTTTATTAACTCCCCTCCCCATCAAAACCACTGCGGTAATACCGACAGCTTGTTTTCTTTATATGCTTGGTGTCTCAGTTGTCATTGCAGATAGTGATATACATATGGAAAAACAATACACTGATTGAAAGGATTAAAGAAAATTGGAAGATCTCATCAAATGCTCTCCTGGGTAAATGCAAATTGAAAGATTCAAGTAGTGAGTTCATCAGAGTGTCTCAGAAATGCCCTTCATTATTTTTTATTAACTAAATATCTCACCTCCTCTTGTTAAAGCCCTGTTCATTTCGTTGAGTAAAGGCATGAACAAAACTTGATGGATGGTGACAAATCAGCCAAAAGGCGCCTCATAAGTAGTGAAGGGCCATTAATCTGGTATAGTTTGATCTTTGCTTCCAGCACAGTGAGTAAAAGTTAACTGTAATTAGTTCCAAGTTCTGATCATTGTCAAATAGCTATTAGAACATGCATAGTTCTAAACTATTCTCATGATATGGAAACATTACCTTTTCTGAGATGTGCCAGAAGTAAATTTTCATACCATACTTCATACCACTGAGTCCCTCCTGTGTTACTCAGAGGGTTTCCCTAAGCAGAGGAAGCACTGCTGTTACTTCTCAGCACCAAAATTGCCCTGGAGTTTCACCAGGAGGGAAACATAGTGGGGCACAGCTGCACTGAGGGACTGAACACTGAAGATGTGTGTTTTGAGAGTAAGGATGATCCCCATGAACTTCTGGCTAGTAAGGGGTAGGGAAGGTGGGGTAACACTCTGAAAGGAGACTTCATAGTGCACAGACATCTGTAGCTTGTGGAAGGATCAGATTTAACTGCAGAAATCTTAACATGTGAAGCAAGTCTGGACCAGGAGGCTGAGAACTTGAGCACGGTGCCCACTTCAGTCATGTAAACCCTCACTGTCAGCTCCTATTTTCAGTATAAAAGTTGACTCAGAGACATTCGTCATAAACAGCACATAGAGAAAATGTATTCAAAGAAATGTTAAGCAATGCAATATTCAAACTGACTGTAAGCAAAACATGCCTTGGTTAAATAACATATTTGAAATATATTGGACTCTTATTTGTGATTTTCCTTGGGGCAGCATTAGTGCAGTAATGAAACAGATGAGGCTGTGTGCTTGATTTAAAAAGTTTGAGCCTTCAAGGCCTGATTTACCGTCCAGCGAGGCTCTGCAGGCTGGTCTTCCCAGGCGCAGCAGTTCCTGGGTTTGGAACGCCAAGGCGAGAGCCTTGGAGCGCAAAGCAGTCCAACTGTGGCTGAACATAAGGTCACAACCAGGAACATATGAGATGAATAAATCTTTATTGGGCAGGGCTGCAAAACATTAGGTAATGGGGCCAGTGACAAAAAAGAACTTTTTCTGAATCATGCTCCAGAAGGCTCACCAGCACAGGAGTTCAGGCCTCTAACAAGAGGCAAAACATACTTTTTTGATGCTGATAAGAAAAAAATGAAATAAAAGTCAAACAATAAGTTTCTTCTGCATGCACTGTAAATATTTGCAGTGTTTCAGTCTGTAAGAGCTCAGGGCAGTTTCCATAGTTGAGACTGGGTGCACAGTGTTAACACAATCCCTTTCAGTTCTTTTCCAATTTCCATATCTGCATTCAGCTCTCTTTTCACCTTCTTTCTCACCTACAGATAGAGAAATCAAGCTAAGAAAAAGCCAAAACCAAAACCAACCAAACCAAAAAGCCATTTCTGGGGGAATGTTTCAGTACTTGCTTTCACCCTTAACTGGGATGGAAGGCTGGAATATCTTTTCTCCCTCTCCCAATGGACAAAAATGTTGTTAAAATTCTTCACTCAGAATGAATGAAACAATTAGGAATCATTTCGGAATTTATTTTTCTCTTGAATTGGATTGTCCCCAAGGGAGGTTAACATACAATTGTAGGGCTTGCTAGTGAAACCTGAGCTGTCCATCACCTCAAGTTAGATATCCAAGAGCCTATGGGCTGGAAGTTTGGGGTGGTACTTCATTTATTGGAACATACACCATGAGCTATTTCCTCCCATGAGGGCAAGGACCAACCTCCTGTGAAGGAGGAGAACTGCTATGAGGTGGCGAGAACTTGAGGAAAGGACAAGAACATCAAAGCAAATCAATCCTGCAAACTAAGGTCAGATCTTAGTCCTTGGTCGATCCATCTTAATGATCTGTATTGTGACAACTGCTGTGTCCAGGGTAGGAACTCATCCAGAAGGACTCTACCTCTTTTGCTGAGATGCTTGTGGCCACCTGCATGGTTCTGCTCAGTCTGTTCCTGCAACACCTTTTTTTATAACTCTTCCCTGTATCTGAGAAACCTTGAGAGTCCTAGGAGGGCCACATCCTCCCACTCTACTTCAGGTGTGCCTAGGCATACAGCAGTTCTCATCCCAGAAATGCTCAGAATTAGGCAATGAACTTTTAAGGTGAGGACTGACTGTGCTCTTTTTTCCCCTCTCTTTTTCCAAACATCACCATGAAGAATGTGCAGTGTGATACAGACAAGCAGAAAATCAAGAGACAATGGACTTATATAGGGTGTGCAGAAGTCATGAATAAACTATTGCTGAAAAAAACCCCCACTGCATTTCCAGAAGAAGAAAGTGGGTATTCAATCAACCACAGCTCAGGCTTTCTGTGGGCTGTCTAATGGTCTGTTGTCAGAGAGGAGATGATGTGAAACAGGTACTAACTAGATTTTTCTGTATTTGTTGCTGCAAGAAGAATAAGTTAAGAATAAGTTGTGCATTGAAATGAGATTCTTGTAACATTTATGAAATTGAGATGCTGTTTGCATGGAGTGGAATTGCACTTCAAAGATGAAGTTCTGTTCTTCCTTTTTCTATTGACTGTGCCTACAAGATGTCATCTGCTTGGCTCAGTTGACTCTGCAATGCATCAAAAGCCTTCAAAAACTAGTATTGTGAAAAGGGACAGTAAAGTGCAGAATTATGTGTGAAGAGACATGTAATGATCTCTGAATTTACATCAGATACTGGAACAAAGGATCATGAACTTAAAAAGAATGTAGTGAAGCCAGTGGAAATCTCTTTCTGATAAAGCACAGAAATCAGTTACAGGAAGATGTCTTACATCTGTTCCCCACTGCTAAGGCTGTGCTGCCTTTGACAGGAAATGTTGTTCAGTCTTCTTCACTGCTTCTGTTGTTCTTCCTAGGAAAAAGTTCTAGTTTTAAGAAGCCTAAGAAAATTACCATCAAAAAATGAGCTGAAACATCTGAAAGGCTTTGCAGATAGACATGAAACATTTGCAGTCATTTCAATCTTGGCTAAAGTGTAATCTGCTAATTTTTCATGGTTCAAGTGTCCACAAGAACAGAGATTTTCCTCAATAGTTCACATTTGGTCTTTGAGCATCATCCTACCATGCATCAATTTCTTCTGAACAGCCTTTCTCATTTTCTTTCTGTGCTTCAGATGCAAAGAGAGGGTGTGCCTGGAATCCACTCATCTGTACAAATAACGCTGCAACTTTACTCTGGTTTGAGTTTTCCTGAGGTAATAAGTGGATGCTAGACCAGGGCACAATAATCCACAACCATCTCTTTTCTCTCTCATGCTGCCCTCCCATGAGTGAAATAAATTTTCTGACTCAAAGCCAGTGTCCTCATCATGTATGCTGGCCCCCTGAAGACTCACCATTTATATAATGTGTGAGAAATCTAGCTGTCATGTTACTTAGTGAGTAATACAGTTGTATAGAGCTCATTTGTGTGGAGAGAGTAGAGTCAATGCCAGGAGACTGGTGTGGGCGAAAACAAGGAAGACAGACTGCAGGCAAATAACCCTGTGTTCACCAAATACCTTTTATGTGCTGAAATTGTTTAGGATTTATGCTAATGTTAAAAGGTGAAGGAAAGTATTTCCTTTAACAAAGGTCAGGTTGGCTTGGAGATACAGGGCTTTTCAGTGCACAGTCTGAATTACAGAATGAACCTGGAACAATATGACTTGACTACTCTGCCTCCCTTGACAGTGTTCCTTATCCTGGTTGGCTCCACCTAAAAATTCATGCATGTATCCAGAAAAGTGATTGGTACCTCCCCAGTCTTCCCAGGCAGTTGCCCAAGAGCCACCTCCATGTTAGACTGGGCTGTAGGCTGGCATGATTTCCTAGTGTGCACACAACTACTTGGGCAACGGGTAAAAACTTTCTTGAGCCAGAAATAGGAGTCCTTCCTCACTGGCTGCAGTCACTCATGACTAAAGGTACTATTTCTTATGCTAGAAAGTTAACCGCTGCAATTCATATCATTTCCTCATTTTATAACCTTCAAATATTTACAGGGAAGATTATGATCATGCTTTATTTCATAATTTAATCCATGCTTAGTCAGATAAGTGCCGTGTATTCATCTTATAAAACCTCTCTTTTTACTGTAAGTCAGTCTCCCTAGCCTCTTACTCACGTGTGCTACTCTAATCTGAAACTCCCTCTCATCTGTCTGTGGGATGGGTTTTTGCTTTATGCATGAGGCACCTCAGGAGACGAGTAGGAAGGACTAGCATGCTAATGTGAAAGGGAAAAGAAGAAGGGAAGAACTTCGTGGTGTGAAAAAGCTGAGTGAAAGCAACACGCGCCCATTAGGTGGAATTCACTTCTCTCCCTAGACCGACCCTTTTAGTGACCACTGCAATCATCAGTCTTTCCATTTGAGGGCTGAAGTGTGGGGCTCATTTTTAGGCTAAGTGTAGTTAGGATGTTACTTTATGAAGTATGTGGGCCTAGGATGTTTTTTTAATGAAGTATGCAGGCCAAGAAGCTGTTCCCCACCACTAACATCTTGTCCACTGTTGCTTGCACTGTTAACTGCTTGGGCAGCTTCTCTAGCTCTCCTGCACAGTAATTTTAGTCTCCAGAATATTTTATTTTAGTTTGGCCAATATTAACTCAGCTTTCTGTAGAGTAAATATTAGGTACTTCAAGGAGCAATCACGTATGCAAGCGCAATAGGTCTGTTTTCTGTGCAAGATGACCTTAAATACCTTCGCTGGAAATATTCCTATACTGGCAAGCAGCAGCAAGCTCATGTCAAGTAGCAACGTTTCAGTGAATTCACCCTGCTTTCTGTGCACATTGGCTGGGTGTGTAATGTTCTCCTCTGACATGCAATTTATGCATTAAAATCTCTTGGGATTAAGATAGTGAACTCGTTCTCAGGAGGAGGGAACATGCAAAAGCGATGCTGGGTTTCAAAACCTGGCCAATGCATTATTACTGCTGGAATCTGGGAGGCTAACCCCTTATTCCTAGGTGTGCAAAAACGGGTTTGTAAAAGGCTCTGAAGGCTCCCAGGGCAGGCGAATCATGCGGGCAGGAGGAACGAGTGAGAGAGGGGGCCTCCAGCCGGCACACTGCACTGCTTGCGGATAAGAGCAGGGGGAAGAGACTTTTAGGGCAAAGAGCCTGCTTTCCTCCTAAGTGCTTCCACCAAGATTCTGCAAATGAAATCCCGGATGTCTCACAGTTGCAGCCCTGATTCGCTCACCACACTCCTATTTTAACTCTTCAGGAGCCTTTAAGTGGGCTGGTCCTTAATCTTTTAAGTGAAATAACTAGATTTGAAGGTTGGAAGGTAAATCCATCATCAAATAACCTAGCATCCCCTTTGGATAGCTAACACCAAAAAGGGCAGGACAGCACACACCTCCCTATGCAAAGACTGGGAGGCCACACAAATTTACCAGCCAGCTCCCACGGGAGCTTGGTGGAAACAGAATACCCAAAGAAGGAGTTAATAAGGTGGCAACAGAGAAATCAGATTAAAGCAGGAACAGCACAATTTAAATACTTCTATTCATGGTTTACTCCAGTGTGTTGCATCAGTAAAATGTCAATAACAGCTAGAGGGTCTAGGAGTGTAGAGCTAGAGTTTCATGAAATTTTGGACATCTGTTTTGCAAAAAAACCCCAACCCTTAAAAACACAACCCTGTTTCCTATCTAAATAAGCCTGTTTTACTTCTTTTTCTAAAAATATGTTTGCCTGCATACAAATCAAAGCACAGCATTGCTCATCTGAATAAATCCAAACAAAAAGCAGCCAATGTCTTAACAATTTCTCTCATTATTTTAGAGGAAAGCACACCACAGACCTACATTACATTTTCCAGGCAGTATTTTGGGAAGATCCATGAACCTTTTCTCCTTCTACCTTCTCTAAGGCCTGATATGCCTTATGAGAAATTCTGATTTGTAATGATTGTGAGAGAAAATAAAGATGGAAGATGATGCACCCAGCTAAAACTAGACAAGATTCTGCATTTTAAGGCTGATGAGATGAAGAAGTAAGTAGGTAGTATGTGCCATGCTGTGCGTGTTGCATGACACATCCTTGCTCATTTTCCAGGGACTGAGAAAACTATTAATGCCTTCTTGGGCTCTGCTCTTTGAAGTTTATTAATATCCCCGTGCTTGCCCACTTCATACTACTTGACAGGAGTATTTGCTGCATGATTTCAGTTGCCAGGCTAAACCCTGGCAACTTTAAAAAAAAAAATGTGGTAGAAAACTAACTAGAATTTGTAGCCTTGCATTTTGCTGATGTAAAATCCTTTTTTAGTACTGTCACAGGTGTGTCTCAACTGTAAGAAAGATTGTTTCTATGTTGTGGCATAGTTCCTTTTTGAAACCATCTGATCTGGCACAACGCCTGTTTAAGAGGTGCTGCCCCTCCCCGGGCATTTGTTCCTACCTCTAGATTGCTGCCGACACCTGCCTCAGCTTTTCTAGTGCAGTTGTATTTCGGGTTGGGATAGAAATGGGCCTGGAGGTGGAAGGAATGGCTAGTGAAATGGGAGGTGGGTGAGGATAGGAATGAGTAGCCATAGGAAGACTCATGTGAGTGGAGCTACCAGCAAAAATGCGTGTGTGACTATACCTGTGGAGCCTAGCATTTGTTTTGTATTGGAATCCTTGACATCCAATTAGGAAAACTGGGAGGTCTGTGGAAGATGGATAGGTAGGGAAGGAAATGGTTCTGGTGGCTTGGGTTCTGCAATGGTCCTCTTGCTTGACACTCGCCGCATACATGAATGAAGGGCTTACAAGAAAGTGTACTGCATCCTTGTGAGAAGGAAGTTAAGTCATCTGCTGGTAGATGTCAGCATTGGTCCTGGTATCAGCCTCTATCAGCTGTTCCTTGGTTTTGGTCCTGCAGATACTACCTGTGGAAATGGAGTCTGTCTGAACAATGCAGTGTAAAGTGGTCCCTGAAAGTCGTAATCCGGATGGTCCTACATATTTTCAGTGAGTCAGTTTACTAGACTGTCAGACACAAAATTATCACGTTTAACAATAATGTTCACTTGAACTGGAAAGCTCTGTAATATTCTCATCTGCCAATGTTTTAATTACAGTGTAACATTCACCAGGGGAAACTAAAATTAGAAGTGGATGAATGGATTTTGATACGAAGGGGAAGATTTTCTTTCTTTTTTTTTTCTTTTTCTTTTTCCTTTTCCCAAGGAAATTACATTCTTGGGAGAACTGCAAAACCAGAAAGACCGAAATGGCCTCTCCTGAGCCATAGGGTGGAGAAGGCTTTGCAAACTAATGGTCAGATACAAAAAGAGATCTATTTATAAGCAAAAAAACATAACAATAAAAGAGAAAAGGATGATATTCAAGTGGGGAAGGGACTGAGGAGAGAGGGAAAGAAAAGCAAGGACAATGTGAGTTGCAGTTCTGTCAGTGGTGAGTAAACAAATGTCTGTGCAAAGTAGGTCAGAACAGAAGAAAACTATAGCAGAGGAGGGGTCCAAGGCTGTAATGCAGGTAAGGGTGTATCAGCCTGTAAGTGATGGGCTCAAGAGATGCTTCCATAGAGCTGGGTTTGGCCAGGAGATCCTGGCATGCTGGGATCTTCACCAGCTCCTTCTGAGAGCTGTTCTTAAATGAGCGCCAAGTCTCACGTTAGCTTACAGGCTGAGGTTCTGTAGCTTCCAAACCACAGGCACATAAAGTGCTGTCAGGGCAGGGAGGCCTGAATAAATTTGAGTATTTCAAGATGAAGACTCAACACTGTTACGAAGTGCACCTCCAAAATGGGAAGAAGAATCTCCCCTGTGCACAGCTCATAAGTACTTTCTGGTCTCTGTCTATGGGTTGATTAATCTTTATTTTCTCTTCCATTAATGGTTAGTCCTCTTTTTTTTTTTTTTTTTTTTGGATATGTATAGCCTCTCTGGGGAAGGGAATTAGAAATAAAGTTTGGTTTACTAAAAGAAGTAAATGTTTAAGATACTGTACAGTCGTTTAATCATACTGGATGTTTTTATGGATTAATAGTATGTATAACATATGTTATGGTAGGTATTCTGCTGTTGTGACCTTTTTTTATTATTATTTTTAGATCACCAGGACATAATATGGTATAAAGTGTTTCTGGAGGGTAACTCCTGAAAGTTTACTAAAAGGAATTACTCTATGATTCTGCATTACTGTGTGATTCTGCTGATGACAAAATTAGGTCCTGAGATAGTTTTCCAAGAGCAGTTTTTCTCCACAGACTCTCATCAAGTCTACACAGCAGCACCAGGAGGCAGTGGGAATTTTGGGTGTGTGGGGAATGTGAGGTTGGACACTCTGTCTCTACAGCAATGAAGATGACAAAGTTTCAAAACATTGTTTTTGTTTGGCATCTCTCAAGTAGCTTAAGGTAAAAATTTATGCCTACAATATCCCATATTCCTCCAGACATTTGATACCTCACTATGTTTAAATTAAGAGAGAGGCATGAATTCAGTCCCTGAATTCAACCTGTTCCCTGGACTGAGAGAAGAATGCAAAATATACAGCCTGAAAATCAAAGTAGCATGTGACTTTGGGGTTTGAAGAGTTGATGGCATTGGCTTTTATACTTAGAATTTCAAAATTAAGCATACCTACCACTCTACTAAAACAAATAAAGAGAAATGTGAGAGAAGCAAATAGTTCATACCCTGGAGAGTTTACCTTTTAAGTTTCACAAGACTACTGAATAAATTTCTGCATAAATCTGAGCACTTGCTGAAGAGGTAGGGGACAGAGAACCAAATGGAACTAGCCATGAGGAGGAAAGCATGAAGGAAACGGTAGAGGTAGACAATGTAGTTACACCAGAAAATGGTGCAATACCTAGGTCTATGTACATCTTGGTGGTTTTGTTTGCCTGCTTTTATAAATAACAGAAGATTATGGTATTAAGAAAGAAGACCAGAAGAAAGGAAAGTGTAAGGACTGTGCCTGGTAATCTTAGAAAATGGATGCTGACAAGGAGCCAAATGGCAGACAGATGTATATTACGGAAAATTTAGGAAAAAAATCAAAAGAATCTGTGAATTGAGAGAAGAAAGAATTTGCAGGTATATAGGTGACAGAAGTAAGAAGGGGCCTTGTTTGCTGGAAGTGTTGAAGGCTGCTTATGACAAAATGTTAATTTGGATACTAGGCAGCCACAGCTTGTGATTTATGCAAAATTAGAATGAATGCTGAAACTCAGTCCAAATAGGGAAGCTGTCGTAATAGATGTACAACTCTGGAAGGACAGCAAAACATAAATATAAAAGAACTGAAGCGAGGTTAAGCGCCGGCATAATTGTAACAGTATTTCTGCCTGCGGTTTTACTGGAAAGCATCCACAGTGGAAAGCTCAGATGACCGACCCATGACACGTCTCACGTCATACTCGTACACGTGACACGCGATGTAGAAGTAAGCACACACAGATCAAGGGTACTTGCCGTGCTACTTTGAAAATTTCTCAGCAACTCTGGGTGGATGCATAGCTGCTAAAGTTACTGTTAGAGTCTAACTTCCAGACCAATTTATTTATTTATTTTTTTAATTTCTTATAACATTCAGACATAGATTGTTTTCTGCTGAAACTTTCTCCGCTGAATGTTTGTTTTGCCAGACCCTTCAAATTTAATTCATGAGTCTACTTAAGGAGTTTTCAGTTAAGGAAAAAAAGTCTTTTCTTTTATGATCTGCTAAGACTGTTTCAACTCCAGAGGAAGAAGAACATGTACTCATTGAGACTTTAGAGTGAATTACATGTTAGAAAGTCAACTTATTAAGGCAGTTGCCTAATACCTGTACTGCAGCAGTGGTCTGAGACTCCTGTGGATTTACAGTCAATGGTATTGTCTGATTCTCAAGTCAAAAAGAACCTGAATTTTGTTTTTATTACTTTACAGAAAAGTCAGAGACACAAATAGCTCTTACAACTGAAAGGTCTTTATACTTTACCTTAGTGTAAAGCTGAAGGCTAAAAAAAAGAAATATTTCAATGTTTTTCTCTGGTAATGGATAGTTTCTTTGCTGACTTTTTCATCGTACACATAATTCAAAACTCCCAAAAGAAAAAAAAAAGTCCCCACGAATAAGCCTGAAAATAAGAAACAAGAAAATGCAAAGAATGAAGAACTTCTATGATTTTCATTAATGCTGTCTTTGTGAACGAACTCAGGAGATTATCCTTATATTAACCTTTGCTGTAATACCTGTGTTTATGAAAGAGAAAAAGGCAACTTCATGTTTGTTAGCCTGACTTCAGGGGGTTGCAGTGTATTAGAATAAAGAATGAAAGCTACTGTGGTGAAAGAAAAACAAAAAATGCAATCTATTTATCAAAGGAAGGCTATGCCAAGCCAATCTGATATCCTGATAACTTTGTGTCAAAAGATACGTGCTAGTTATTGAAGATTTGCCATTAATGGTGCAAAGAGCTTTATCATTGACAGTGTCAACATATTGGAAAGAGATATTTTTTTTCCCCCAAGGCCGGGAGAGGGATAGGCCTCTTCTCTCTAAGTAGCAGAGGGGAAGCGGAGAGATTTCGGCAATGATGACAGCAAGATGCCTTTATCTTGTGGTTGTACACATGTATATGCTGATAAATGAAGATGTTAAAGCCACCTCTCCTGCCAATTATTTTAGAAAAAAGTCTGTAGGTATCATTGAAGCAATATACCATGAAGTTTCTTAGTATCAATTAAAAAAAAAAAATCAGAAGAAATGGAGTTTTGAAAGCATGTTGTGTTGTGGTATCTCCATGGCTGCTGGAATCTTAAAAACAATTTATGTTTATAGAAACTTTTATTCCAGTTTCTTAGCATTTAAACTAGGATAAATGGGAGCAGATTTGGTTGTTGGGTTTTGGGGGTTGCTTTTGGTTGTTTTTTTTTTTTTTTTTCTCTCCTTACATTGCTTAAAATAGCCACAGAATGCACCAGGAACCTTCAAAGCCTGCCTGTTTGTTTTGCCTGTAGCTTCTGTTTTTCGTTTGGGTTTTTTATTTTTTAAGTGCTCTCCTCTCAAATCGGAGAAAACCAAAGGAGTGAAAATCATGCTCACTACCATGGATATAATGCCCCAGCATCCTGAAAGCTGTTTGGCTTTAGATTACTCAGCTGAATGCTTTTCATAGCGTGGCTAGGGCAAGTCTGTTCCTCTGTACATCCCCTGGTACCTGGTCTTGTCTGAGCTACTCCAGAGCTCTGCCTACTGCAAAGATCTCCTTGTATTGAACGTGCAGTGAAAAATATTACAAATGGTTCTTTCTTTTGTTTGTTCATTTGTGTGTTTGCAGTGTTCCTGGGACATAGTAAATAGTGTAACTTGACTTCCAGAAGCTTTTTGATCTCTGAAGACACTCTTAACGTACAGTAGATGAGAACCTCTTTATGCCACTCTGAGGAAGAAGTATGCTTCATGAAAGAAGCAGCCGCCTTGGTTTGGGTTTGTTTTTTTTTTCTGTTTGGAGTTGCAGGCTCTGAAATTACACAGTGCTGGAAGACAGGCCCAGGCACTAACTTCATTGTCTACACTGTTAAATTGTTTGAGCGGTCCCTGGAATGATTTTGGCCTGGACAGTCAACCCAGGTCTCTTCCAAACAATTCCTGAGCATGTTTTGAGAATTAGCACAGACCAGGCACTGTGCCCAACTTGTAGTTTGGATGCGGGCACCCTTTTTTGGATGATAATGCACTTTACTAGTGCCAGATGGCCGCAGAGTCAGAGGGAATAAACATAGCCTGAGTGCCTATGCAGTGTGCTAGGGCAGATCTCTTGTGTTGTAAAATGATAGCTTAGCGTATGCGTACGTGAGTGTCTCCATGCTAACAAACAAGAAGGACTAGATTTTTTTACAAAGGACAACTTCAGACTAGGACTTCGTGGCATCCAGGAAGACAGAGTGGACATTAGGCAATGTCTGTATTACTGAAGAAATCACAGCCACAGGGCAAATCCTTGGACTAGATGTCCAATGTACTGGCTCAAATGGACCTTAAGTAGAAATAAGCTTTAATCTTTCCTGGGTCCGCTCTGTCCTGAAGACTTTTTTGTGTTTCTTTGCAGTTCAGAGTGCCTGAAATAGTACAGGGGCTCTGTTACAATGCATCACATGGGTCTTTTTAGCATACAAATTAGAAGGTATATGTTGTGTGCTTTACGATGTGGTGTGTGTTCAAAGATGCAGCATCTACCAAGATGCTGTTATAAGGCTGTGTAGGCGGCAAAGATCCAAACCAAATTCACTCATGTCCATTAAGAATTGGGAGCAGCTCTTGATATGTTCAGGTGCTGCCACGTGGTACAAAATAGAGGGGAGGAGTGACTTCACCAGGAGAGTGATCAGGGATCTAGCATGTGTCTCTATCTTACTGGGAAGCAAAGCCATACACCAAGATGCTGTGTCTGTGGGCAAAAGATCCCAATCACTTGAAAAGTCCTTGCAGATTTTAGGTTCTTTGTGAAATCTGTGAAATCTGTGCAAAGTGATAGCATGATGAGACAAGTTCTCTGCACTGAATGCCTTTGTTGTTTTCCACAATTACCCATTAGTAGGGCTGAAGTAATAAAAATTTATTATTATATGTTAAGAAACTAAGCCTGCTGATAACATAGGTGTCTCCAGGTGTGTAAGTATTTCTGATGGATTATAACAGTCTCAGTTCTGCTGAGGAAAACCAACAAACTCTGCAGAAAGTGGTTTGACCCCATAGGTTTTATGTCAGACAGTGAACCAGCAAGGCTTTTATGTTACCCAGTTTGGGTAATCAAAAGGGATGGAATAGAAAGTCACTTCTCCTTGGCTTTTTTGCTTTCAAAATAATAATAAACCTGTGTGGAATAACAAAACTTCCTGAAGTGTGTTAGCATTAAACAAAGAACACTTCAGGAAATCCTTCTCCTTAAGGGACATTAAGAAATTAAAACCTACTCTGGATGTCAGGGTTATGCTGATGTTTATTATTATAGCATTATTATAATTAGCATTGATTAGTGTTATTAGTCTTTTTTTTCCCCAAATAGTTATGGAGAACATGAAATTTTCAATGGTAAACACAAAACACACAAAGACAGCGTGTTTCAGAGAGAACCTTGTTACAGTTAGAAGAGGCTGATGAAATGCTTTATGAAACTGTGCACTGAGCAGCTTGTTTCAATGCTGAAGTTTACTGGAAATGGGCAAATCCTTTGGTCTGGTTATTTAGGCTTATCTTAATATGCTAGCTGAATACTACTGTAGTTCAGGAACTGATTTGTGAGGTAGACGTCTCCACTTCTTGGAAGAAAGACAGGTGGCTGGAGACAGAAACTGCTTCGGGCATGTGGTTTTTTTATTTACCACTGCAAAGCTGCTGAAACTGAAAGATGACCAGGCCAACTGATGTCTGCAGGTTAGACTTGGCCAAAGAGAAAAGCACAGGTAATAGTTATGTCAGGGGTAATTGTGTTGATAATATGAGGTAAGTTTTCAGTGCTTACCTGGGAGAGGATGTTACCTGTCAGCAAGAAAATAAAACTGATACATCTCCTGATAACTGTGGTGGTGGTTTATTTCCAAACTTTTCAGTTTGGCTTTGTACTATTCAACTTAATCTTGCTTCATAGAGAGAGGTTGTGAAGAGCAAAACCAGAAGCTCCAAGAGGATCCTTTTCAGTGAAACAGAAAAGCGCTGGCTAGCTGGTGAAGAGACTGGACTTTCAGTTCAGAGGCAGTTGTACAGCCCTGGAGACACCAGAAATTAAAAGCTGCTCTCTTCAACCATATTGATTAAACTGAGGAAGGTTTATGGAATTTCAAGGCAACTATTTAGCAGAGGAAAAAGTGCATACCTCTTCCATGTCATACACGGCATTTGCCACATTTCTGCCACTTCTGTTGCAGATGTGCTAGCAGTATTCATAAATGCCCTGGAAATGCTTGTTACAAATTCCTGTCACTGATCAGGAACAACACAGCATATATTAATTCTGACAGTTGGTTCACAGCCAGTCATCTGTAGATGCCAAAATGCAGTAATTTCTAGAGTCACTGGATGAAAGAAATTAGTTTATGACCTAAATATGTCTAACTTGTCAAGGCTTCTTCTTTTATACTCCTTTTTGCTATTTAAAAAAAAAAAAAAGAAAAAGAAAGGCAAATAGCCTCTGTCATTTTCTACAGAGGGTTTATTTCTGGTTTTGAGGAACAGCATTATGAGACAGGTATAGTGGGTATTTGAAGGTATGTCTGCATGGGTGCAGTATATTGTAAGTATGCAGAAGTATTCACTGGTGTGCTCTGTGACAACTCATTGTCTGTGAAGTTGTAGCAAGCACTGCTGTAGGAAGAGCAGGCACCAGCCTTCCCACTGAGCATGGTATAGGTATCATCTCAGATGCGTATTTTACCCTCTAAATGCCTGCAATCTATGGCCACCAGAAATAATTGCTCCATGTGGGCAGTTGAGATGCAATCACATTATTTCCCAAGAACATGAAGAGGTAATTTCAAGTGTGCAGCCTGCACACTCCTTTTGGACATGTGAGAGCTACATACCTAAGTGTTATCACTTTACAGGGCTTCATGTGTAGTGAAGTCACCACTTTCTCATGATTCACAGACAAGAATAACCATCGTGTACTCACAGTCTATAGTTTGTCTCATTTTCTGGTTTATGTTTTTACAATGGCCACGCATCAGGTCCCTCTGTGGTGACAGATCGTAGATTTCAATCATACTTTGGCTTACCACTTCCTTATTGTCCAACAAATTGAAGTCTTTAAAAGAAAAGGCAGTTAATTAGGAAATAAAGTGGTTAAGTTTGTGGACAGACTCAGTTTTTATGTTGGTGCATACTGCAGTGCCCTTGTGAAAGAGTAGCCTAACTGTCACTTGCTTTTATTTGTAATGTTTTGACAAAATGATAATACACAAATTTAAAACAATATAATTGCATTTCTATTTCAAATTAGATTTTAGTTTTCTATATATTTGATCTGGTTTTGGCTTCAACCTTGTTACACTTGCAAAATTCAGATCTTTATTTTCTCTAAAATGATATTCCTTTTAAAATAAAATCCCTTCCCTTTCCAAGATAATTTTCTGAATGAAGACAATAAATTTGGACAGTGATGTTATAGAGTGAGAGATGACAAAAAACTATGCATGAGTTTATAATGTAACCCCAGTTCAGTCATTGCAAAGAACAGGAGAAAATGATACACAGAAACTCTCCTTTAGGGTTCTCCAAATATGAACAGAAAGCATTAAAGAAGACCTTTCTGGCAGCAGCTTTCAAAAAATTTATGCCTGAAACTTGTGTCTATAAGAGGAACTACATACAAGTAAAGAAGGGTAGAATAGCATGTTTTCATGACTTTAGCTAAGGTTCATGCACACCGTTGCTTTTAGCTGTCACGTTCCACGCTTGACGTGCGCAGACACTGTACCCCACTTCCTGAGCATTGAGTACAGTAAAAGCACCAGTCATGATAACCAGTGTGAAACCATAGGAGGTGGGTGATCTCACAGCTTGCTTTTTCTCACTGACGAGAAAAATAAGAGGAGGTATAAATAATGATGAATTAATAAATAAAGGTGCTTATAGAAAACTCCTGATATTGGGCAAGTCCACCTTTAAATGCCCACTATGGCTCGGACAGTAGCAAGCCATCCTACATGGATGCTGGGGAAAGGTACTTGGTAATATACCATCAGGTGTTCATAATGGTAAGCATACGACATGTTTTAGTCACTAAACAGACCCTGTCATGCTCTGACCCTGTTTCCCCTTTCCTTGAGAAGAAATAATGATTAGACCTGGGGAGGGGGTTGTTTTTTGGTTTGTTTTGGGCTTTTTTGGACAGGAAACAGATGAAGGGGCAAAACTTGTCCTGAAGTACTAGGGGAGAAGCTGTTGGTTAATGTGTAAGTGTTAACAGCATGGGTGTTTCTGAATGCTGGGTGTTATGAGGTAATCAAAAGAGAGGGAATCATAAGGGTTTTGCCACTATAGTCTTGGTATAAGGTCTGGATCATGCATAAGCATGTGACTAAAATAACAAATGGAGCAGTGGGGGAATTACAAGGACAAAATTACAACTTCAGACAGGTGTATTTTCATAAACTGTCAGTGTCAAGTGGTTGTGAATTTGATCTGGCACTTCCCCAGACTTTCTCTATACTGTATACCTTTAGTGCTTTGATCTGTCTCTTCTTCATGTTGCTGTTTTCACCACTAGATTGACATTGAAACGAAAAGGTGCTTGCACAAGGCTGATAACTTAAGTTCCTTCTCCTGAAGCCACTGCTAGCTCCAGCTGTTGCGTTGCATTGGTTGCTATACTATCCAGAGTGCTACATCGAGTATACACATACTAAATCAGTCATCTCCTCCTCTTATCTTGAAAGAGATAGAGGTACGAGCTGAGCGGGCAGAAAGGAGGAATACTGCCAGTCTGGCAGTACCTCACCTTGGAATGTGATTGTGGCTTTTTTGGTCTGGAGCTGTAGACACCTTTCCAGAGAGACATAAAAGAGGGCAGTAACATCTGTCACCCCTGGCTGCTTGCCTGCACCTCTGGCATAGTGCAGAAAGGTGAGAAGTGGTGAGTTAGACCCAGATGATGTCCTTTAACTTACATCTGAGGAGACAGCAGAGACCCACCCTCTGTGCACAGACGTGGGCCTCCCATCAAGCAAACCAAAGTGTTACCGTTCCCTGTAACGTTATTTGTTACAGCTCTCCACAACCTGTGGCTAACCTCCAAGCTTCAAGAGTTATAGTGTTTTCATCATACATTGTCGTGAGGCAAGCTGGGTCCCTCTGCCTCACAAAGCCATTGTGGCCAGTTCTGCAACCTGGGCTGGTTTTCTGCAGATGGGCTGAGGCTTGCCTGGTTTTCTCTCTTGTGCCAGGAGGTGCGTGTGAGGCTACTTTTCTGCCATCACTTCTCATTGCTGAGGAGACAAAAACTCAGACCTGAAGATGATCTCTTTCATCTTCAGACCATGACAAGACAGCTTATGAGTGTGTAAGTACAGGGGAAAAGACCACCCTCCCTGCTGCCTCACTGCACTCAGGCCTTTTGCAAGATTCCCTGTCAAAAGTGTTCTTGTATCATTAACAGTCACATCTTGCTAATTGCCATAGGAGTACTTTGGTGTCTTTAAGGGGCTGTGGTTGGTACCTGGCAAGTGCTGACTGGGTATGGGATGCAGAAAGGGACTGGTAGTGCCCCCAGCAGGATTCTGGGCCAGTACCCACCTTCTATGCAAGACCCAGCCCAAGGCTTGTCCCTCCCTTGCTTCCTTGCCACACACTTTTGCCTTCATTGCTGGTGGAGTTTGAGCAGTCCCAGTCCCAAAGTACTAATTGGAGGATTTTCCACAGGTTGTCTGTGTGGGGTAGGCAGGCTGTGGCTCTAGAGGTGGTGAGATGGTGCCTACTACTAGGCAAGTACCCTTATGGCTCCCAGTATCTCTGTAGCTGGAAGCTGCCCTTCATCCTCCAGCAGCAGGGATGGGGTTTTGGGAGTACAATCCAGCCCTGCATTGCGCAGGTGCTAGAAATAGAAAGCCTTCCAAAAGTAGCACCAAGCCCCCTTTAGTGGCAAGAGTTCAACGTTGTACTCTGGTATGGACAACACTTCTGATGTTGCATGTGAATGGGTACTCGATACACCTATGGCACATACATTGACTGCATTTTCATTACCAGATTGAACAAGGTCAGGGAACTCTTGGGGGTCTGGAGCTTGACTTTTTTTTTCTTTGGTTAAATTGTTAGAAAGACCCCTACCACACACCTGCCTCACTTCAATTATTATTTCCTAACAATTTGTGATGACAGTCATGGTGAACAAATTTCAGTTACTAATATAGATATAACCATCATCAAGTCCAAAAGTAGATAGCACAACACTGTTTAAAAGTGTAAACTACACAGGGGGCATTTGTACTCACAAACAGAGATTTGCTGTTTGCTGGGAGAGGTATGCAGCTGGCGTTACTGACAGAAGAATTATTTCTCTTAAAATTTCTCAGAATGAAACAGATTAGTTTGTTTGCAAACTTTCTGTTATTTAGCCCAATTTATTTGTATCCCAAGTTTTTAATAGAAGTGAATGGGTGGTTTTGTTTGTTTGGTTGTTGCTTGGTTTTTTTTTCCCAGATATTAAGGTATACTACAGAACAGCCAAAGTATGCAGGAGAAAAATGCCACCCTGAATTGCATGAGTTCTGGCAAGGTACAGAGCTGCAGGAGTGGGAGGAGGAACTGTTTTGTGAATGGTTTTCCACCTCAGCAATGGATATACAACAAGGCACTGTTGCTGAGCTCAGATCTATTCATTTTACCCTCTGTACCTTTCTGGGGTTGTGCCTTTGTGCCTACTAACAGTACTATCCCTTATGAAAATAAACTTCTTACTCACTGGTAGACATTTAGGCTCAAGCAATTTGTGCTCTCTTTATGTATGTGTCTGCACAAGAGATGTGTGTCTATAGCAAATTTCATGGTCCATAACTACTTGTCACTTATTTGGCTGCTAGTCCAACTATTAGATTTAAAAAGAATCTCATGAAAATAAATTTTTGTTGATGAACCTGAACTAGCTGATTGGAAACAATCTTCTGTATTTAAACTGGGAATGAAGACACTGTTCTGAAACTTGCCCTTGGAGCAGAAAACAAAGGTGCTGTGAATAGTTGCCTGGCAGAAAGAAACCCATAGGTCTGCTATGGCAGAAAGCAGAGGTGCAGAAACAGCTGCCAGAACTGATACCAATGGGTTTTGTTTGTGCTGTTCCCATACAAAGAATCACGGCTCAGTACCTCTCATGATCTCTGTGGGAGCTCGGTTTGGTGGTCCAGCACTACTGGTTCCCATGCTGCTCAAACCAGGCCTGTTTGTCAGTCCATGAGTGAGGAACAGGAGAATTACACCTTTTGAAAGCAGTGTTACTTGTGTGTGATGCAAGGCAGAGGTTACCTGGTTGCCCAGCAGTATCACCCCCCTGCTGTAGCAAGCTGCCCTGTTCTCCTGTTGTATGTGCAGTTCAGCAGCAGTGATCTGCCTGACTTCTGTGGTAGCATATAGGTGTATGATTTTGCTATGTTAGTGTTATTGTCAGCTATGCCATGGTGTCCAGGAAAGCTGAAAAACCTTCCCTTGCTATTCAGGGCAGCATACCAGGACAAACCCACCCTTATTCATCTCCATCTGTCTCCTCTCTCATATATTTTGTGAAGGAAATGTTCTGCCGACTTTGACTTTTACAGAGGTGAACCTGCACTTGAAAAAAATATAATGGCAGAATTTGGCTGAAAAACCAAAAGAAGAGAAATACAGTCTGAGAAAGGAGCACGTCTGCTTGGGAAGTGAAAAGAAACCCCCATTTGGAAGCCACTTTTCCTCTAATCCTGCTTCTAATGTAGTGATGCCTTGTCAGAAATATTCCGATTCTCTCTAAGGTACTGCTGGGGTGCTGGCCTTGCGTAATAGTTTTGACCTCAGTGGGAGTTAAGAACTCTTGATAAATCATTAAATCGTGTCCTTAGAAAGAGGAAAACACTCTATCTTACTAAGCATCCAGAGAGCAAAACCAAATAGAGTTTTAAAGGTGAATCAGATCTGGGACATAAATGAAGCCATCATCCCATTTTCAATATAATCCACTCCTTATCATAAATCAGAAAATGTATTTCAAGATAATTACAGCTTTTTTGAAAAGGTTAGGTTTAGTAAAATATAACATAGCATCCAACTAGCAAGGACACTAAAGAAAAACAAATGGATCATTTTCATTTTTTTTTTAAATAGGGAATTAAATGTTATTGGCCTTTGTGCGTCACTGTAACTGCACACAACTTAAACAAGCATTTACCAAATTAGACTGTAAATTTTATCTCTGCCTTCCAAGAAGGCTCCAATTCAGGAAGTATCTGAGCCTGGAGCTTTGGCTCAGCTCACTATAATGACAATGGGCATATGCAAAACTCTTTATCAAGGTCTGATTGTAATTACATGTACATTTAACACCTCCAGAGTAGATTAGTTAGGGCAGACCTGCCTTTGGACTGGCTGGCTGCAAGGCTGTGGATGTCAAGCACTGTTAAGAGCATCTGAGGTGGTGGCACTGATATCTCTCAACTGCCTGCTGCCCAAACCAAAGGTGCACTACAGCTGTCTGGAAGACTCATTAGGCTGTGGTGGGTCAGACCTGCTCATTCTCCATGCAAATCCCTCCTACACCTAATGGCCAAGGGGCAGATAACTTTTCTCATTCCCAAGGAACCAGAAAAATAGGACTTAGTAGACACCATTCAGGGGATGAATAGTAGTGTGAGTGGAGTGGGGGGGAAGAGGTAGAAAAAAGGTGGATG
>VZTU01032163.1:72146-89699 GCA_013400835.1 Zapornia atra | reverse complement strand
GGGGCAGGGAAGGAAAAAAAAAGAAAAGGAGAGAGAGAAAGGTGGTGGGGTTTCCAAGATGGATTATTTTTTTGGAAGTCTCTTAAGACCCATCTTTTCAACTGGGCTGTGCAGCTCTGCTCTGAGGAGTCAAGCTTCTGTGGTGGATGTTTACATATTTAGTGATGGTAATGGACAGTGTGTGCACTTGTGGTAAATGGAGCACAGTTTCATTTGGGCTTAACCACGTAGTTTCACTGAAGTCAATTTTGAATTAATTTGACATTGCAGCTGGTTAAAGGTATATATTTAAAGAGCTGCTGCCTACCAGATGAATCAAGGTAGGCAGATTTATGGCCACTTACCTGGGCTCTGGTATGTTTTATGAAGGAGACTGTAACTGGGAAGGGTTGGAGGTTCTTCTGAGTGCACTCCTGTGTGTAAAGGTGCTTGTGGATGAGCTGCTTGGAATATACTCTGTTTTGGATTTTTCAATGGTTCCCAGCGAATGTCTATTTTCTCTTTGTTCCTGTATTTCTGTTCTGATCCTAAGATGGGAAAGATACATGCTTGCGATGGGGCAGCTGACAAAGATAAATGAACAGTGAGATTGCTGAAGATGAAACCTCTAGCAGTGAGCTAGTTCATCTGCAGAAGAAGTTTCTGAAGGTCAAGACTCATCAAAATAGGTCTCACTATATGATTGTACGGTGTGAGATACCTTCATACCTTAATAAGAGTTTGCTGACCAAACTGGCATGAACAAAAATGCTGTTTAATCTGAGTACTATAAAGAAAACTCTCTTCTCCTCACTATGACTACCATTGAATGGAAAGAGGCTTTCCAATTACTGTTGCAAAAGGCCTTTGTCTACTTAGTCACGGCTAATTAGCAAACAAAAAATGAAGATAAACTTTTGGAAAAGAATACCTACTTTTTCTTATAAGACTCCCAGGTTTTGGATCCTTTCATTAATCTTAAACTTTTAACACATCTTATCCTGTAGATAAAGGATAATCAAGCTGAATTTCAGTTAGGAATATTTTTTTTTGGGGGGGGCATGTTCTTTGCAAATTTTGGTCCATGTGTGAAGGCCTGTTTCCAAAACTGTACGTAGAATATACACTGTACTCCATATAGTCACTACTGTAGACTTCACATGAATGAGACACTGAGTTTAATCTCTGCCACGTTAATGAGCTTCCTCTCCTCTGTTAGCCCATGAATATTTAAAATACAGCTCCTGTATATTAGAAATTGTAAATCTGGCAGCTGTGTTGCATCTCCAGGACTGAAAGTATAATTTGATTCCTAAACCTATATTCTCTGTTTGATGAACTGCATTACCTGTGTGAGCTGGCTTTCCAGTGCAAAGTGGATTTATTAGCTTGGGCACTGTATCAGCTCTGAACCTCAAACACTCCCAGTTCTTAAACACAGGCTCCCTGTAGCCCCCTGCCTTGCTTCAGTTTTGTAGAATTCTTTGGAGCTTCAGATTTGGAATGACATAAAGCATTGATTTAAAGCTTTCTAGTTATTAGACATCGTACTGAGAATTACTGAAGTAGAAGGGTAAGTGCTAGTAATTAATCAAGGCAACCTGGCTGTGCTGGCGCGATGGAAGTGAATGAGTTCCCAGTAGGAGATTTAATTGAAAAACATTAAGTTTCAAAATGAACTGGATGAAGTCAGGGGATTAGAACATAATTCTTTCAATCCTTGCAATTTAAAGAAAGAGAAAACTCTTTCAGAGGGAGGAACTGCATAATGCTTTGATGGGCCATCAAACACTAATTGCAGGCTATCAGTTAAAAATGACACCTGGAGATTTAATATTGGATATTTGGATATGGGCCACAGCATAAAGATGTCCTCTTAAATGTGAATGGAGATGAATTTAAGACAGCAATGCTTATTTGGAATGAATGACAGCCCACCTGTATTTCATTGGAAGTGAACGATGTCCCTGAAAGTGCATTCAGGGCACTTTATCTATTCAACAGATCTGATCACAGTAATTTCTTCACCCAGGGAAGAAGTGCCATGGCCACCCTTGCCACATAAGGACCCACGTTTCACTCTACTTAGCACCTGTGAGGTGTTGTTTTCACTGGTGGTTTGGAAAAACTACAAATAATACAAAGATGAAAGATGAACAATAAAGAGTCATACACATTTCCATCCTCTTGCCCTTTTTCCTCTGCAAGACTCCATTGCTTCTTGAGACCTCTGTGAGGACAGCAAGACAAAGCATGGCATTGTGACTCTACTAAATATAAAAGACTGAAGACACTGGTATCAGTGATGGTAGAACACTTCCTTTTGGTTACTCTGCATAGCATTTACGTAAATGTTTTCAACTACAGGAGTAGACTTTTTCCATATTTCCTTTGTATTATTTATGGTGTTTGGTTGCATGATCTAAATTCCAGTAGCCAGCAAGGCTGACATGAAACATATTTGTCTTGCAAAGCCTAAAACCGAATCTATGTTTCATCACGTGGCTGTCGTTACGCAGCAGTGCACACTGTAGACGGAAACACAGCTGCTAGGAAATACCACTGACAAGAACAGATGCTTCTGAGAGATGAAAATGAGCATTCAGCCTTGACCTTTTGGTTTGCTTACCATGAAAATGGAAATGTCATTGTCCTGAGTATTTATAGAACACTGACTGAAATCCTGAATCTCTTTTAAACTTTTAGTGAGAAATAATGCACATCTTATCACCTGTTGCTGAGGTTGAAACCACAAAAACAAAAGGAAAGAAACAAGTATCTTCACACAGAACAAACTTCTTCCATCTTATTTTGACTGTCTGACAGTCGCAAGAGATTTTCAAGCACCTTCAGTAGTAAAGAGCTGTCAGATTTTGTGAGACTGCAGGCTGATTTTGTTTTAATCACTTTATTATTATTATTTCAAAAGGTGCTTTTATAGCTGCTCTGGGGTGAAGGGGCTGGGAAGGCTGAGTATCTAAAAGTCCTGGCCTTACGGCAAAGCTTGGAAGGCAGTTGCTAGAAATTTGGAAGCTGGAAAATGAAGGCTGAATGTATTAAATTTCAGTAATGTAGAAATATTTGTATAGTGATCTTCATCACAGAAGAGCAAACTGTTAGAGGGTAAACATGTTCTGTAACTGTCACGGGTGCTTGATAGAGCAGATCACAGAATAATTGCTTGGAAATCATGACAGTAAATTCTGCATAAAAACAGTTTGACCAGAGGCACTATTGGAGAAAGAAGGATCAGCTCTTTTATCATTCCCTGCCTGAAATGTTGCTATATGCTTTAGCTCATCTGCCTGTGATTTTTTCTTTGTCTCAGTCTTTTTGGGGCAGCAGAGCAATCCTTAGGACAAGAAGACCAAAGTCTAGATTTCTGTCTCAGTGGCTAGGAATGGCTGCTTAGAAAGTGTATAAAAACACATGTTATATTGTGCAACTCTTATGTAAAGCCAACTTTCATTTTTACTATCCTGGGCAATTTTCTATCATAGGTAAATTCATCACTTATCCCATTTAGCATGTCATATGTGAGTATGTGGAAGTTTTCATTCAGACACCTGTTGAGTTCCTGAGGTAATTTCTTTTGTAATGCCCTATCTGGTTTCTGCTCTTAAGTAATTGCAAATATATAATAACCTTTTCTTTCTTATACCATGACTGGTTAGTTTCTTGCTATTTGATGGAGGGGTGCCTTACCAAAAGTCTCCCAGAAATTCATGTAATTCTGTGAATCACACTGCTGCAGTCAATATACCTGCAGACCCCTCAGTGAATCCAAATAGCTACCATTGTGAGCCTTCACTTTCTACTGCAAAAGCTGCTCCAGTATAACCAGGACATCAAGTGTTGATCATATCTTATAGCTTCACCTGTACAGAATTCAGACTTTCTGGTGTAGGTTACTTGCACTCTCTTTCAGTTTCTTTATATAAAGTAGCTTTTCACTTGCTACTCTCCATTCTGGAAGGAATTTAGTAGATCACACAACAGCAGCGATTCATCAGTCTCATACTTTGATGACTATACCAGTTGGTGTTAAAAGCAATGGAGCTCAGGTGAGTCTTTAGCAGAATTATTATCACTCTGTTCATAACTGTTCCCCTACTCACATTTTGGTGGTTTCTCAAACTTGTCCCTTATAAAGAAAGTGCCTGTAAATCTCTCTAAGCTCTTCTTAAGTGAACATGGATAAAGAGAATTCATTTAACTTTGTTTAGATGTATTAGCTCTGCAAACTGTACAAATTTTCTGCCAGGGAGCACAGAAGATCTTATTTACCCAAGTTAATCTTCAAAATCCGGTTTAATTTCTTTTTATGGTTTTACATTTGGTTTATCCTAATTTGTACCGGTTTTTCCTTCTTCAGATAAGACTTCTGCTTTTTGAAGGCAGTCTTTCTAACTTTAAAGACCATCCTCTATTGTTGTTCAGTGGTTCTGACTTTGGTTGGGTCCTTTCTTGTTTCTTTGGTTAGAAGGTATTATTCACAGTAAGACTCTGGTTTAGTTGTCTTTAAATATCCCAAGCCTGCCTTCAATAATTTTATTCTTCTATGTGTTCCTTTTAATTTGTTTTTAACAAGCTTCTGTATTTTTATGTTGTTCTCTTTTTTAAAAAATTAAATCTACTTCATTCTTGCAAATGCTAAATTTAAATATATAGTAGTCATAATTACAGATCAACTCTTCAAAAGTAACATTGCAAACCACATCTCATCCGCTCAGGACTAAGACAAATTGCTTCTTTGCTTGCATATTTTCTGACTAACAAGTTTAAAGAATGGTCATTCATGATATTTAAAACTTGTGTCTCTACATCATTTCTCACTATCACATTCCTTCAGTCTACATAACTGTAATTGAATTCTTATTTTTTTAATTTTCTGCTCCAGCAGCTTCTCTGATCTCTGTCTAAGCAAGTTAAATTCAAATCACCATCCTTGAGGCTAGTCCTACTAAGCTTCCTATTAAGGTAAGACACTTGGAACTGTACAAATTGTTGCATTCCTTCTAGATGAGGTTAAACTGCTTCTTTTCCTCGTTTGTCTTCATCCCTTCTCTCACTCATATTGCATTATAGCATCACTTTATGTTACTGTCAGAGAGCAGCGAGTGTGCTGCACGATCCAGAGCTAGTGACAGTGATGACTTCCATCAACTCCTTGGTCATAAGCAGACTGGGCAATACAGTGACACAGGTCCTATCTGGAATAGCAGCAGACAAGTCTGTCTGCAAAACTACCTACAATACACTTGAAACTAGGACCTCTGGCATTAGGATGATGACGGTGTGGCTTTCTTCTACCTATTATACCTGTAACCTCATTCAATGTCAGAATTCCCTCATGCTGGGATTTTTTGTTTGGCATGTGTATAGAAATACATACATCCTTAATCCTGAAGGGTTAACAATGAAATTTGTCAAGGATCTCTCCTGGGACCTGTGCTGTAAAGATATTCATAAGTGGTTTGGAAAAGGGTTGATTACTCAGATGAGAAAGTTGTTGGTAATACAATATTAATTAGGGTATTATGGCTGAGAGTTTAGTCTGAACAATTGCAAATGGACCTTGTGAGGCTCGGCAGTAAAATAACTGGTAAAGTTCACTGTAGATAACTCAGATACATTGCACATCCTAATTTCTCATATAGAGTGTTGGGGTCTGAGCTGACCATTAATAATCAAAAGTGAGATTTTGTTTCTGTGATGAATAGTTCCATGAAAATGTCAGGTCAATGAACAGAAGTGGTTCAAAATAAAAGCAAAGCATGTGTTTAGGGTCCTAAAAAGGGAATTAGAGATAAAAATACAAAACATCATAACACCTCTGTACATATTCATGGTTTGCCTGCCTGTTGGTTACTTCATGTGGTTTTGGTTGTAACTTGTCATGAAAGTCATAGTAAAGTTGGAAAAACTTGGAGAAGGGCAGTAAAGATACTCGGAGATGAGAAATGTGGGCTGGCATGAAAAAAATTACTTGTGCAGGGGTGAGGAAAGACAGAGCCCTTCAATATCACAGTCGTGGAGAGAGCAGACACATACCCATCATTTGGTGTTTCTGTTAACAACAAGGATAAGAACAAAATCATTGACTGAAGGTGGAGGAGCTGAAACCAAACAGAATGAGGTGGTTTGTACAGAACAAGTAATAGATTTGTGAAACTCCTTGTCAAAGTATGTTTTGGTTGTAAAAGCTTAAATGGGTTCAAAATAATATCAGATAAACTCATGGAAGAGACATTAATGGAATCTTGTGAAGTATTCTAGCTCAGGATATTTGGGGGTCAAAATAACTGGTGATTGGGAGAGAATGAAGGGTGCACTACTTATGTTTAGTTTAGTTCTTTATGTTGTTATTATTTCCTGGATATTGTCGATCGACTTATGGCTAAGGATTATGCCAATCTAGATTGATTCACAATGACAAACAAGAAGTGAAAGCAACAAAATCTTAGCAATATTTGTAGGTTTTCAAATATCCCTGTGTTTAGAAACTAACAAAAATTCTCACCCTGCAGATCAGCTCTGAGACTGCCTAAACTAGTGAATTGAACAGGGTCATCACTTAAGCAACAGATCTTGATCATCCATACTGTATAACCTCTAGCATGCTCTTTCATATGCTTTTGACCCAAAACAAAGCTGTTTTCCCAGACAGTGCCTGGCGTTGGACCTGAGACTGTTCACCACCGTCTTTTGCAACAGAGGAACTAGAGCTCTACTGTAACCTGTGGTCTTCAGGATCAAAGAACGGCTTGTGGTCTGTTTTGTTTACCAGCACAGATGTAACCTCAGTGGCTGACTGTAGAGTCAGGCTCAGCTCAGACTATACAAGTAGATAAAATGCCTTCGGAGCTATTTTCTGATCCTGAGGCTGATGGGTACAGCATGAATGGCACTAAACTCCCTTTCTCCTCATTTCACTTCCCCAAGCCAGGTGGCTCCATCCCAAATGTTTCCTGGGAAAGATCCCTTGCCTATGCCCATCCTGAACAATGCCCAGACACTGTCTGGAGATGTGCCTAATTGTGCAGGGTTTGTACTAACAGTTTAAGAGTAGGGACAACAATGAGTCATTGCATTTGTCTGCAGCCTGGACCTGTTTAACTTTTAATACCAAATGTGCCAGCTGCAGAAAAGAAGCAACATATGAAGGCTAATGTAAAGGCTTTGTCTCAACAATAATGAACTGGGAATCAGCAGCCTTAGTGCTCTCCCAGCACCTATAAGACCTGTACTTCTACTTGAATAGTGCATGGCTCTACCGTGGGGATGTCAGGGCACAGTGGGGTGGGAGTGGTGACAGCTTTGGGGAGGCAGAGCAGGGCCTGTCCTACCATTGCAGCCTGAAGCAGGGCAGCTGTGGTGCACTGTGGCAACCCCAGCTTTGGGTAACTCCCTGGGGCTGGTGCCAGGCAAAGGGTCCATAGGCTGGGCCACGGGTCCATGGGCAGGCCTGGCTGGCTGGGCCTATGTCCAGGCAGCGTTGTAGGGAGCTGGGGGTTAGCCCTGCTGTGGTGTTAATGGGGCAGGGACCAATGGTTCTGGGGGCCTGAAATAGGGTCTCGGGCCATGGACAGAGTTGGGGAGCCCCATGAGTGGGCAGGGACAGGCAGGGCTGGCAGTGCCCTTGGGGCTCTGACTTTTGGTCACAAGTAGCTTCATTTCGTTCTTCCTTCACTGGCCTTCTGGAGCAAGTGGAAGTAGTGTCTCAGTCAGTTGCACAACACTATCACCGAAAAAAGATTTATAGCTAAGAAATAATATACTTTGTTATACCTACTGTGAGATCTAAGTATCTGCTGCCCTTTTGTGTGGGCTGACTGCCATTTATTTGCTTTACTGATACCCATGAAACCTTCAACTTTGGCCCCATCCATTCCCTATTGATTCCCTTGTTGAAACCAACAGTGACCTGGGTCAATGTACGATACCTGCTGAAATCCTTAACAACTTTCAGTTCAGTACATCTATATCTTCCAGTGGACTGCAATTAACAATTTTTACCAGTGGATCTCTTAGATTTATTACATTCATGGTATCATTAGGATACCATTAGGCATCTTTCATGCCTGATCTCCCATTGACTCTTAAAGTGTATGGCTGGCCTGGTTCACTAAAATATACAATTTATATTAACATTATTTTTAATCAGACTATTTAAAAATACTGTGATGAAGTTCTCATAGCATTTCCATTTGCTAGCAGCTGTCAGTGTCTCTTCATTTTCATAAGTAGCTTTGATTTTTCCTAGTTCATTGTAATTAGTCATCTTCTACTGTCACAAAGTTGGTATTGTTCTCCCAACATTTCAATAGGGTCTGTTACATACTTTAAGCTTATGATGAATTGTGAGTGTCATACAAAGAGTGCCTAGGTTTCTGGAGGAGGAGGAGGAAGGTTAGAGGCTGTAAGCGCAATTTTTTTGCTTATATGGTAAAGAGCTTAAGGCATCCTTGTAACTGAAGAACAAGACAATGCCTTTTGGCACGCTTAGTTCTCGTAAGTGCTCCGACAGGCTGTCTGTCTTATTTCTGAAAGCAACAATTAGCCTGTTCTGTTACACAGTTCATGTTTAAGTATACTTAACTAGACCATATTGCTGGGGCAAGAGGTGGCCTGAAGGTCTTTCAGGACTGATGTCAGTAAGACTCATAAACTATGTTTATTACTCCCCTTTGATAATTTTGTATGCTTAGCGTATGAACAAAAACCCCACCACCCAGCAACAATAGCCTTGTCTTGCTGATATTCCAGATAGCATTCTGTCAGCGCAGAATTGCCTCTGGCATATGGGGAATTGCATGGCTACAGAAAATGAGGGACTGAAAAGCTAACTTGCTATCTTTCAGAGAATTATTTTAGAAGAATTAACTATCTACATATCTGCTATTGGAGGGTAGATAGTCACTTCAGCACCCCGCAAAAATCCCAAAGGCAGGACTCCTCTGTGCACTGGCATTCTTGCATACTAAACCTCTTGTTGACCTTTTCAAAGGAATCACAAATTCCTAATATCCTGATTCAGCTTTGAAAGGGCAAAATCCGTCAAAAGCCTGTATCATTTTCAAAGCATTTGGAATAAAAAAACCAGAACTTGAACTTCAGATAGATAATATATTATCAGTAAGAGGGAAAGGGAAGGGAAAAATGTTGAAAATGGAATTTAACCGGACTAAGATCTTGCTACAGTTGTACACATTCAAAGGGTAGATTTTTATTATCACTTCTGCTGATGAAAAATTGTAAATACTTCCAAAAGTAGACCTCTTGTATTTATCAGAAGGTTTGGAAAGGGAAGGAAAATCTCATCTCATACCTCAGAGCCTGATGTCTATGATCAGTAGTGAAATAATTTCTCAAAAGCTAAGCCTTTGAAGAATGTAATATATGGTGAATATTTTTTCAGATCTGTGAACATCTTCTCCAGTTAAAAGTCATGAGCGTGCCATCTGTGATGAATATAGTGTCACATCCTTTGCCAGTTCAGAGAATAAATTTTGTAAAAATAAATATTTTTCTAATTGTTTTTTCTTTCCTGCTTTTCATTGAATAATATTTTCATCCCATTTAGTCATTAAAAATAGAAACAGGTAAATAAGTATGGTACCAGTAAAATTATTTCCTCTCACATATCTCTGCTCTGAGTGAGCCAATTGAACATAGCCTCAATAAGAACCAAACCCTTAGACAGAGATCAGACTTGATTTAGAAAACCCCCTAAACCAAACAGGAAACAGGTCCCTAAAACTAGGTTTGCAAGTGAGCACAGTTTGTTAGATTTATTTCACTATAAAAATATAGAATACATATTAAAATCTTACAGAATCATCGAATGATTTTTTAGATGATCAGCTCTAGAATGTAATCCCATATTTTATGGGAGATGCTAAACTGGATGGCTCTGTGGTAAAGCTACAAACATGACATAGGAACATCTTAAAATTCCAGAAAGAAAAGACAAAGAACTGTTTGCCTTTGTAATCACTAGTTTGTTCAAGTGTCTAAAATTTATTATTATCTTTCTGATTTTAATCAGCAGAGACATGAACAAGACTTTAGGACATAGTGGGGCTTTGTCTGAGAGCCTTTGACCCTCATGTTGCTGATTCCTGTAGAGATAGGGTACGTCCTTGGAACAGAAAACGATCAAGCACCCAAACTCACAGATCGCCAAAGTATGGTACAGGCCAAACTCATGCATATGGAAGTAAAACACCCTGTAGCAATCTTGCAGTTCCGATTAATTTCAGTTTCTTTCCCCATTGGGGTTTGATATGTGTAGCATGCTTTCCTAAAAGGCAAAGAGGGACATCTATAATGGCCTGAATCAGACTAGAATACATACAGTAGATATCTGGGATATCTACTTTCTCAGGGAAGCATCAGAGCTCCTCACACCATCATTACTAGACTTCTTTCTGGCAAACCTTGTCTTCATGTAAGAGATGAGGAACTGAGGTATAGTACAGATCAAGTGGCATGACCATGGTCACTTTATCAGGATGTCTGATGAGCCAGGATCATCTCTTTCAAACTTCTGCTCAGTTCATCAGACCACTCCATGGCCAGTTTATTATTTGGAGACTAAATGTCTTTATACAAAGTAAAATATCTCTTTGTGAGAATGAGTTTCTCTATAATTGTGGATCTGAACAGCTCTTAGTGCTCAGTGTTAAAATAAAGATAGATAACAGCAGTGGGACTTGTGGAGAAGACAGGAGAAAAAATAAAGACCTGCAGTGACAATTTTTCTTCTTTAGAAGTTCATGCTTTATTGGAGTTTTCAATAGAACTTGGTCATATAATCCTAACCAGTCTGTAGAACATGTGTAGCACTTCAAGGAAGGGGACAGAGAGAGTTCATACCAAAGGAGGAGAAACTTGTTTCCTTTTAGGAAACAGGTCACAGGATTGACCTCTTTGTACATTTTTTCACAGCCCATTTCCTTAGAGAGATCATGTCTTTCACTAAGAACTGAACGATGTTGGTTCTTCATTTAGCAGTGGTCCAATCGTGATTTTTGAGGCTGAATGAGGTCAGGGAATTAATCTGTTCTGAGTATGCACAGAAGATGACCCATGGCCTCATGAAGCCAGACAATTTGTACACCTTTAAAATGCAGGATGTTTTCTAAACACAAAGAGTGTACTCTATGAAAGATAACTTGAGAAAATGTAGTCTGGAAGCAATGCAATCAGGTTAAGAGCAAGCTGATGCTTCTTCCTTTTTAAAAGTTTTGTTTTTTCCCCTTGGATTTGGTCAATTTTGGTTAAACACCACACAGTCTTCTGCATGGTCATCTGCCAACCCCGAGCATTTCCAGCTTTGGGATCCTGATTTGTGTGGTTTGGAGATTAAATGCAGCCTGAAATGATGGATGTTTTTACTTACATGCAATCATGATTAAAAATGTGGCAGCCAAAAATAACTTAGATTACAAAGTTCAAGGCATGGTTCATGATGGTATGAAGAGTTGAAGTCTCAGATTTTCTCTTGATGTGGGGTAAATATAGGAAGGTGAGGTGAAAGAAGGAAGTGGGGCGTCTTTCAGCTTGCTGTTGCCATAGCTTCAGCATGATTTCATAGAAGCAGTGTCGCAGTTTGTTCTCCCTCTCCAGGCATTGTTTATAAAAAATGCCACCCTGGAGAATCACTGTGAGTTTAGTTGAAGTGGAGGTGGTCTCCAGAGGTACTCTGGAATGTAGTCCTCAGTTTCCCCACAAATCTGAAACTCAATGTCTATAGTAGAAACTTGACTGGGTGTGGAATTCCTAAGCATATAGCACCCTGTAAAGTTTTCTAGAAACTCTGTTTTATGAGTCAGCGTGTTGAGGTCAATATTTTACAGTAATAAGAACTGAGATGACACCAGTTTGTGTGGGCTGCATTAAATTTAGGCTATAAAAAGTGAGCAGTGCACCATATAATTGTGTAGAAATGGGATTCACTGTATGGTGTGGAAAGTTTGGTCAAACCTCATGAAATGCAGTCATTATGAATGCTTTGGGCTTTTTCCTTCCCCTTTCCTACAAGACACTTTAGCTTTGCAAAGGAAGTTCTTCACTGATGTATTTGCGAGGCTGAAGTCAGGTATATTCTTCAGTAAAGATGCACTAGACTTCTTATATGCAATGGCAGCTAGCTCATCTTTTATGTTTTTGACCGTGGCGTGGAGGATTGAGTTCTGATGTGATGGAGAGCTGAGTGTTAATGTCTCGGGTGCAGCTGAGACTGCCTAGAAGCATGACAACTTGTGGCAGCTACGATTTCCCAATATAGCTAGATGCTAGGCATGTGGCTGGGTATTGTGGCTTCACAAGTTATCACCATCAGAAGTGAACAGCAGCTAGCAAACTGGCTGGACTGGTGTCATGTTTTGAAAGCATTAATTCACTTAGAGCAATAGTTACTTCTGCAGTTCTTGTTTGCCTGGCTCTGGGTAATTGCTAGTTGGGATGGTTCCACCTATGTGCATTGTGTGTTTGGTTTCAAGATGAGCATTAAAGTTTAAATCACTGGCCTTGGCTCTAAATTAGAGGATGATTTTGTAAAATGTTCTCTCACTCCCTCACACATTGAACAACCTCCTTGACCTCTGGGGGCTTGATTTCCCTGAAATGCAGGGATAAATCTAACTTTGTTTCCTGATGATGGGGCAATTTGTGTATTGTTTTAATATGGTTTAAAATTATTTTGGCAGTGAGAAGAAATCAAAGGTAGCAGTTATGCTGGCACTGAAATTAACTGCGTGTAATTCATAAGCTCGCATTGTCTCTATCCAAGACCTACAAACTGCAGGCTAAAGCTTGTTAGTTACACCAGTCCCTGTCCCCCTACCCCTGCCTCAGTATTTCTTACTGTGTGTATCATTTGCCATTTATACATTTGCTCATACTGATAGCTACCTTTATCTTTCAACTGTCATTTCCTTGTGGTTTGCTACTCAGAGACGAGAATCAAACCAAATGCTTTTGACAGAGTATTGCTATTGATCTACTGTCTCTTGTCCAGCCAAATCTTTAACTAGAGTAAGTTGGAACAGCTTGACTGTTCCTGGAGAAGCTGTTACTCCGTGTTGGTCCTGAACACATTTTCAAGCTTGTTCCTCATTCCCCACCCCCGACTTGCTCTTACCCCAGCATAAGAAGGAAAGGAAGTTGTGGGCATGGCACACTTTTATAATAGTTCTCATTTAAGAGACAATTCTTACTATATGTATGTTTTCAAGAGTACTTGATACTACAAAAGAACATGGTGTAGGCTCTCATTGATGGCAAACATTCCTGCCTAGAAGTTCTTCATATTATGGACTGCACTTCACTATATCTAGCCATAAAGCTAAACTGTAGGTACAGGAATGTTATTAGATAATTTTAAAAACTATTGTTCCCTAAATAAAAGCTGATTGTAGTATTCATCCCTATTAAACATGCTGAAAGATTTTGCTTGTCAACTATTTCACAGAAATTATGTACATCAGTGAGAATCAAAAATGAGTGGTTTAAAGTTGTACTCTAACACGAGGTCCAGGCAAGGCTTTTTCATTTGCCTTATTATCTAATACTCAATCCATTGTTGTGTAGGTATGTATTTGGTCTTCCAATTTCGAAGGTAGGCTGGGTGTAACTTTGAAAACGGAGTCTGCTGACTTTGCTAGAAATACAAAGAAAAATTGCTAGGGTTGCTGCAGTTATAATGTCATCAGTGATGACACACAATACCTATATATTATGCCACATTTCTATCAGAGGATGCAAACAATTGGGATCATAATGACTAATCAGCAAGAGGAAGTTTAAACATGAGATGTGTATTGTGCTAAGCTCTACATAAAGAAATTTGATGCAAAAATACAGAATGTCAACAACAAAAAGGTTCAAAATAATTTGGAGCTGAGTAACCAATGCTGTTGCAACAAAAGGCAACCCTTACCTTATTGTCAGCCAAAGGAGAATATTATTCTTTTCTACTTGGAAGTGACAAAGTCTCATCTGGAAGACTTTTGCCCACTGAGCTCTTTGAAACAGAGAGACAATTTGGATAATGGCAAAAATGAAATCACTATTTAGGGAATGTCATATAATGAAAAAAATAATGAGTCGGGTTTCTTTGGGGGTCTGGCATGGACTTTCTGATTGGAAGCAGCCATTAATGTTGCAATTTAAGAGTGATGGACTGTTTTCCATAGCTGCTGGATAAGCATAAGAAGTCATTTGACTTAATATGTAACAAGAGTTTAAGGTGGATAATAAGAATGGCTTTTTTTAACTGTTAGTTGAACTGCTGTTCTGGAGAGTTTCTGAGCACCAATTTGGATGAATGTCACTGAGGAATGCTCCAAGTGTGCCTGGTAAAATATCTTTACTTGGACTAGATTAAAATAAATAGCTGTCTGTGGGTGTTTTGTCACCCTAATACATATTTTTGCATAAATGTGTGAAAGACTATATTATGTAAGAAGATGAACCTCTTGCTTTGCTACTAATATTCCGCATTCTTTCTTGTGCATAAGTCCTTCAGTCCAATGCTGATTTCTGAGCCATGCTCTAAACTCATGTGTTCAAGAGTGTCAGGTTTTGTAGAATGGTCATCATTCCACTAAGATCAGTAATTAAAGATGATTTAGCTGTTTCTTTGTATCCAATAATGGGTTTGAGAGTATATTTTATTATCACCGGGAAGTTCATATTTGACATGTATCCTTCCATCTTTAAAGTAAACTTTGTTTTTGTTTGGCATCTGCTTTTGTTTGTCCAGCTGTCAGCATAATGGCAGTCAGGTCTAGAGGATGAGAAACAGGCAACAATGAACTATTTTTGTAATACTTCAACTTTTATGGAGGTATCAACTTTACAGAATTCTAGGAAAAAAATGTCTGTAAAATGCTGCCTGCCCTATTCATCCTCTTCTGTTTTCTGAATTTTTTTAGGGACTTTTGGGCACAAGTTGTCATTTCTTATTCATTCTGTTCATGCATCAAAGATGCAACTAGTAAAGGTATGCCTTTTTGTTCCTGTAATCCTTCCTAGCAAAGCTCAATCCTGTTTTTCTAGCTACAAGGAAAAGCTGTCCTCTCACCTCTTGTGTTTCTGTTTGTGCTGGGACAACCTTTCATACCCAAACCTAGGAACAGCTCACCAAGCCTTGGAGCACTTCTTTGACTTTTTTCTGTAATCTTTCTGTGTTTCAAAAGCACATCCCTCAGAGCCTCCTCACTGCCTGTCTCTTCAGTCTGGCAGAGTACCTAGAAGTGAAGATGGCATGACGCACAGTAGTGTGAGAGATGTGCTGTTGTTAACAACAGTTGTCTTTCTAGATTCATGGCAATAAATATGATGTCATCCCTCTAAGCCAAAAAGACCACAGAGATGCAGAAAGAATTGTATTCTATGTACTCTGTACAGTGGGCAGTAATGAAGAAGTTAAAGACACTTTGATATAAAGGTCTGATAGCAACAAGGGACCAATTTACTATTTCAGCAATCAGACAAGCAAATCATAATGTCAGCACTGTTGATAATTCAGAAGAATCTGTCTTGGTCCAGCCCTTAAGCAAATCTTGTATTAAATATCTGTAAAGTACGTATCTGTCCAAGCTTGTATGAAATAACAGCTCATCAAAAATAAGCAGGCTTGCTGAGTTCCTATCAACATCTTAGTCTGACTGTGCATGGGTTTAGCACAAGGACATGGAACATAACAGCTCATTCTCATCTGTGGCCCTTGCAGAACAAGGACACTGCAGAGTGAGTCATGGTAACAAAGGAGCAGCAGCCGCAGTAACAGAGAACCAGATTTCCTCTGTTTTGTATGTTTAATTCTGCTTGTCCTTTTGTCTTCCTTCATTTTTATAATGAAATATTTACTGATATTTGGAAAATCCTTGCTTCTTTAACTACACCTTTACAATTTACAAATTCCATTTATCTCCATCCATTAATTTTCACTTGCTACATAAGTTCTGTTTGTAAGAGAGAAACTGAAAGAAACCATAAAAAAATACATATGTGGACAGGTTGAAAAGACTATCAGCAGGTGTGAGTGCAGTGCTCACCGCAGGGGCTGAAGACTCTTCAAGCCCAGCTCCCTGACATGGACTGACTCTATCATGACATTATACTCAATAGTAATGATTTATTAGAATTGTGCAAATAAGGACAAATACTTACCATTGGAAGGTGATGACACCCTTCCTGCAGATGACAGGGATGAAGGTGGTACATATTTGCTACAGGGTAATTGATACTGAAATATGTTGCTATATTTCTTGGGGATATACTTTCCATTACTTATCCTTTGTTCTATATTTCTCCTCTCGTGTCCTGCAACTGGTCTTGAGGATGTAATGCTTAGGCACATAGCCTGGTGTTATTCAGGATGTTCAGAGATACATGCAGGTAACTGTTAGGACCTCACTGCACAGTGTTTCTTGTGCTTATTTCAAAGCTCTTTATTTTCATGTGCAATAGTGTTTGCTTAACTAATACTTGGGTCTTGGTAGCAAGCGGAGAGATCTGTTTTCTCATGATCTAGTGCGCTGTCTTCCTTGGACTGATCTTTTATTTCAGTTTTATAGCAGGTCCAAAAGTATACTCTACTTGGGTTCATTATCCATTGTCTTTTTAATTATTTGTGTTCTAATGTGTGGAGAGATTTGAGACGTGAAAATGAACCTATCCAAAGAAGGGGGGCAAGGTCTGTAGGAGGGCACATGCAGACTGTAAAAAAGTTCCATTTCTAAACCTGTGTTTCTGGGACCCCGGTTTAATTCAGCAGTGGTTCAAAACTACACTCTTCATAGTGAAAGCCCCCCAGTTTGCTTACTGGGTGTTCTGACAGTGCCTTCCCATGGATGTCTGGGCTGTCTCTACTTTCCTCTGGTCCTTTGAAGTGAGAGTGTGCTCTTCCACAACTGCTGCGTCTGACCCAGTGCTCCCACTCCCTGCAGCCTGTGAGTGCTTTTTATATGTCTTCCAAGGAGCTTCTTCTGATCAGTGTTTTTGCCTCAGAGTGTTCTGGCCACTGTTTGCATCTAACAGTGTTTTGTTCTCCTACAGCAGTGCTTTTCCTGGGCATAGACTAATGCGTATGTGCAATAGAGGGGTGGACTGAAAGTGTGGGGGGGGTAGGGCTATTCTGAGTCACATTAGTGTCAGCCAGTGTCTTTTGCGGAACTGTTCAGTCTCTTGAGGGAACCCACTTACTCTTAGCCAGGTCATCAAAGGGTCCCAAAGGACATTCAAAAAATCGGCCACAGGAAGCCTTAAAGATAAAATTTCACTCCTTGATTAGTTTGGAGAAAAAGTAAGGAGATGCTTCTCTTTTGTTGTTAATCTATGAAAAAGTATTCACAGCATGAGAATGTTCCTGAACCACATAGAGAAGTACCTTGCTGAGTAATATGGCACTGCATTAATGCTAGGATTAGTGGGAGTTTATATCCCTGTGGTGGTTACTAGTATTATTCAGTATGCTTGGAGCATTTTCTCCACTAAAAAAAAATTGTACAAATGCAAGAGAAGAGGGGAAAAAAATCATACTCCTAAGTGGAATGCACC
>VZTU01032163.1:1136-72139 GCA_013400835.1 Zapornia atra | reverse complement strand
ATGCACCACGTATGAAAGCCGATGTGTGGGACTGAAAGCAACAGAGGTGGCGGCAGGTTGAAGTTTGACTAATCAAGTCAGTCAGGTTAATCTGTTCTAAAGCAGCAGGCTTCAGGCCAGAGGAAGATCTGCTGTTGATTCAGGCTAGTTGTGAGCTTAATACAAAACAAATGTGGGGCAAAACAGATGTATCAGCATACTACATAGTACTTATATGATTTTAACTTCTATTGTAGGCCTTTTATTCACCCTTCCAAGTTTTAGTAAGTTCCTGTATAAGATTGAGTATGATTTAAAGAAGCACTGTCTATCAGCTTAGCGTGGTTGAGTTTAGTTATTTGAAAGCAGGGGGAATTAACCTGCTTGCTAATATGGTCATGCTGCTTCTAGGGTACTGATCTTGCTTGGTCTGCACTTGGTATCCCTATCCTGTGCTGTCTTTATGTCTATAAACATCTAAAAGTGTGCAGGACAGGAAAGCAAGATGTAATAGTAAGAATAGTCTTGTAAATTGTGTGCATCTGTCTAAAGCTACCTGAACAATCTCACCCACACCAGGAAGATTTTAAACTCTACATTGACTATGCTTCTCTGTTAAGACAGTATTTTTTAAACATACAAAGGTGACCTTTCCTGACTTAAGATAATGGGGCGTCAGGAGTACCTACGCAACTTAATAGGAGCCATTTTTATGAGACTAATAATATGTGAAGTAAAGCATCTGGTTATTTCTTTTTCCTAAAAGAGTGTGAAGTGGTGAAATTCAGTACGTCATTTTGGGAAAAAAAAAAAAAAAAGGAAAAAAATTCCAAATCAAATTGAAAGAAACCTGAATGGTTCCAAAGCTTCTGTTACTATAGAAAAGTGTCTAATTCCTGAAACGCCCTTGGACAAAGTACCCTATACTTTTAAAGTTAAGTACACTTACTGCAGTGGGAACAGAGAAAGTGTGTCTATGTGTGTTTTTCTTTGAACTGTGCCCTCAGCCCTACTGAAAACACAATGTATGTTTCTGGTAGAGTGACTGTTTAATTTCATTTTTATGGGTAAATCAGTACCCAAAACCAATGGCAAAAGCTAGTGATCTTGTAGATGAAGAAAACGCCCTGTAATTTGCTATTGGCATAGCAGCTCTTGGGATTTTAATCTTTATTCAAAAAATATATGTATTTAAACACAGGAACTTCATAAAAAAATGTTCAGACCACATGCAGACAAACACTGACTAGACAATTTACCGCATCCTATACAATTCACAGCTCTAAAAAGAAATAAACTTAGTCTTCTCTCTCTTTTTTTTTTCTTCCTATTTTTCAAAAACTGTTTTGCTTCTAGCTTTAGCAGCAAAGAGTTTGTTTGGACATTGGTCTAGACATACTGTGATTTGGAGGGAACAGGTACATTCCACATGTCCTGCCAGAAAAATCTATTGATGCCCTAGTTAGTGTCACTGCTGGAAAGAGCAGCCTGAACAGAGCAGCTCAGTGAGTGAATGGCTTAGCTGTACAGGGAAATCTGGCTTTTTGGATGGGACCTTACTATTCACATTAGATTAAAAACCAGTAAAATCTGCTGAAGGAAGCATTTGGGTGTCTTTGGAGCCATTCTGCCTGGAGACTGATGTTTTCAGTTTGACTGCCGTGCATATTCCAGCGGAGAGTCACATACGTTGTACATTGCCTTGGAGTCTTCATGTGTTTTATCAAATGACTGCTTAATGTAAGAAAATAAACAGTCTCTTGGATCAGGATTTGGAAGCAAGGTTTTCCTATTTCCCAGAGAGTGCCCTAAATGGTTTGGCTGGAAAGTAACATTCCTGGCCTACTAAATCTTGAATTCCTTTATGAAGGTGGAACAGCTCCAGTAGAAAGAACTAAAACCACCACATTTTCTTTTACCTCAACTAGTCTGTACATCTGCTGCTAGAGCACTCTCCCAGACAGTGGAGGAGGAGGGCTTGAACTCCTTTTTCTGAACACACCCTTGGACCGAAGGTTCCTGTGTTCTGGGTAAGTGTGCTAGTCATGGAGCTGTAGGTTAAAAAACTCACCCCAAAACTCAAACAGCTGTCCTGTCACACTTCAAAGGAAGTCTAGGCTTTCAAGTCTCAAGACTGGGAAGGATTTAAGACATCATTTCTCATAGGCTCTGGTGGCCTTCTGTTGATGTTCTGCCTCTCTTGGGTCCCAGTGCTCCTGCACATTTATATACAAACACTGATGGCTAGGATGAAGTGTTTGGGACTGAAGGTGATGTTCTCAGTCCTGCCAGTGAAGAGCAAAAGCTTGGATAGAATGGATGTATCCCACACATCAAGGCCTGGTTACTTGGCTGGTGTTGCAGGCATGGCTCAAGACATTGGACCTTCTTGTAGAAATGAGGATTTCTGAGCAGAGATGGGGTCCATCTCACAAAGAGCGGAAGAGCACCTTTGCCAACAGGCTTGCTAACCTAGCCAGCAAAGACAGCTTTGAAGGATATTCATTCAGGGATGGAAACTGCTGCCTATGACAAGGTGAAAAAACAGGCAACAGAGAGGAAGTATACATGGGACATGGCAACCTGGGAAGTTCTTGTACTGTACTTGAGAAGGCATGGCAACTGGGGGCCTGTTGCAAGCACCTGTACATCAGCACATTCAGCTTGGGAAACAAACAGGTGAAGATGGAAGTCTGTGCACACTCACAGATCTCTGACATCTCTGCAATTACAGAGGTGTTGTGGGAAAGTTCTCATGACTGCAAAGCTGCGGTAGGTGGGGACAGGATTGTTAGAAGGGACACCAGGGAACAGGAATGTGGGGCTGCACTGTGCAAGGAGCACCTAAGACATAGGGAGCTCTTTAACAGAAGAAAAGAGTTATTTGAGATTATGGGTTGGGATCAGAAGGGAAGTCAATAAAAAGGATGATTGTGGTGGGAAACTGCTACAGGCTACCCAGTTAGGAAGAGGAGGCCTCACCTCGGTCTCTCGGAGACTGTCAAGCAAATCCTTCTGGAATTCACATGCTGGCACAAGATAGTAAGAGGGAAAAGATAGCACAGAAAACTGTGACTGGTTCTTTGATGAAGTGAGAGGAGTGCACTGGATGTCATTTCCATCGACTTCAGCAACAGAGTCACAACACAGTCTCCATAGGATCCTTGCAGTTTAGTCAGGGAGACATGACCTACATGTGGACTTCAGGGTGGGTGAAGCCTGGCTGGATCTCTGCACTCAGAGGGCTGTGATTAGTGGTTTGAAATCTAGATGTTTTCTGGGGACTAGTGACTTTCCCGAGGGGTTGTGCGTGAGCCTGATACTGCTTAGCATTCCTCATCAATGACCTGGACAACAAGACTTCAAGTTCAGGAAGTTCACAGGCAACACCAAACTGGGGGCAGTGATTTAAAAGCTGCAGGTCAAAGCCAGCAGGTAGCTGGACCTTGATACTTTGGAGGTGTGGCCAGTTTACCTCCTTACCAGTCCTTACCAGTCTAAACTGCTCTATGACTCTTTTCCATTCCAGAAATCAGGTTCCCAAAAGTGAGATGCTGTGAAATAAAAGCAAGATCCATCTTGAATAACTGAGATGAGATTTATTTCCTTCTGAAGGGCTGCATTTGGCTGAGTGGTAATCTAATACTTTATTGAGAGGACCATGCAGGTCGTTAACAGGAAAAAGAACTCCCAAAAAACACAAAACAATGAAAAAGCTGATATTTCTTTATGTGCTCTGATAACTTATTTGACAAAGAACATCTCAAAATGTATATTCCACTTCCCCGAGATATCTTTGGAAGGAACTGCTTAAGAGAAAAGTCAATCTTGCATCATTTCTGAACATAACTCCCACAAAAAGTGCCTTAAATCAACCAGTGAGGGTTGTTTTTAATCTTTCAACCCTTTATTGAACTCATCATATTAAATTATTTCCAGAAGACGTGTAATTCAAGAATGATCTGACCAATTTTGAAATATGTTTTATTTTAAATGCCATGAATAGATCATACTTATATGGTCATAAATTATGTTACTTTGAAAGGAGGACATGAAACAGAAAAAGATACTTAATAAAAAGATCATGGTGCCTTGTAAATGAATAGCTGGCTACTTAATGGCAGGATATTGCAATGTAAGAAGTATTGACTAATCACTGAAAGTAATGCTCATGGCCAAGTGAGTATTATTAAACTTTAGCAAATAACCTTTATAGCTTTTGAAACAGTCTCATTCTGAAAGATCATAATGTCTCAGTGGTTAAACGAAAATGAGATAGTAGCTGTATAATGGCAAGCGGTATTGAATTAAGTTCTAAAAGAAAGTCACTAAATGCTTAATACTAACATTGGACTGAGAGAAATGCAGCTGCAAAGAATTTCATTAAAATGGAAATGCTCAATGTTTCATTTGATTTTAATGGAAAATTTATTAAAGGCTGCTATTAAGGCTGGGAGGGGGAGATGATCACTATCATTCTTTTATTAGTATAATTGAGGGACTTAATTTGCCTTAGATCTTTAATTGTTAGCCCTCTCTGGTCCCATCCCTTGCTTCCTAAGAACATGTATTTAAATATTTAAAAAAAAAAAAAAAAAGATTTAAACTGGAGAATAGGTTTTAAAAAGCAATGATTTTGTTTTGAAATTAGAATGAATTCATTTTTAAATAAAGGGAACAAATTAATTCTTCAGTGGACATGGTCTAATGTTATTCCCCCACTAGAGGTATGTGTGCCAATTGTACCCAGAGGGTTATTTGTATCTTGAAGTTATGTCTGTTGTCTAGGGTGTGAGGCATTGGCCACTGGCAACTAGTCAGAACCATTTAGAGGAAGGATTTGCTCATCAGTTTTGAACCTGAAAATGGTGGCTTTTGGACATCTCATTCATTAATTTTGTGAGTGATGACTCAACATTCACCAAACCTTTTTCTTCCCACATTTACTGAATTGTGCATTGTATCCTTTTTTAATGACTGCGCCAGATTGCAGGGAGACGTCTGCATGAAGTCTTCTAGACAGTATTTTTCCATGCCTAAAAAAAGTAAAAGTTTAAAAAGACATTTTTGTTCACTGATGCAAAAAATGGTACAAGAAAAGCAGATATGTAGCATGAGCAAATTAGAGAAATGTGAAGAACAATGTAAGATAAAGAACTGTATTGACATTAGTTTCTCTCTAAAGCTTAGCCTGCTCAAAGGGGAGTTGCAGCAGCTCTCATTCAACCTGTGACTGCAGTGTATCAGATGTATGAAGGGATTGCTGAGGCGGATCTGTTTTGCCTGAGCCGGGGAATGCGGAAAAGACCTTCTGTTAATGTAAATAAGCAGCTGAAATAAATGCAGTTATGACATTTTATAGCAGGTAAGTAACTGAGGCATAGTTTTTTCTCTCTCCATTAATACTGGCTGACAGAGAAGGTGCTCCTGAGTTCACATGCTTAGGATGAGCAGATGTTTAATGCTCCTTACTGAAAGGGTTTGAATTCCCTCATCCTTCTCCAGAACTGGCCCATAACCCTTATTTCCTTAAAAAAACCCAACTATATAAGGTTATTATGTGCTTTGTGATTAGCATGCAGCCTTATGAGATGGAGAACAGTCCTCATTTGCAGTAATTTGTTATGTAAGGTACACCGCATAAATTATGGCGTTTGTCAGACCTCACTTTCTTCTTGGGCCTTTTGGATTTCTTCTGACATCTCTACCTTAAATAGTCTCCCTTTTCCAGAGGACTAACCACACTCTGTCACAACATGCTTGTTCACAGCTCTTACTGTTATTGTACAGCAGATATCTGCTAAAGGACAATGTTCAGAGAACAAATAATGCTCAATATGGTTAGAGCACAAGTTCTGAGTTTTAGTACCGTAGACAGAAAAGCCTTTAGGGAAAAAAAAAAACTATTTACATCTGTTGAAAAGTCCTTTGAACTTGCTGTTTAATATAGCTCTACACTTACATACATTTTGTAAAGTGGCAGGCATAACTATGACAATGAATAAGGAGAAAACTTCTATAATCTATCTTTCTTTGGGTAAGTAAATTGTAATTATTCATAGAGATGAATTTATAGGCCTTGGGCAAGCAATATCCAGAATCTTTTCTACACTTCTACCATAGCATAAACATATACATATACGCAGTACAATTGGATTTACCCGTGTGCCGTTCACACCTTTCAGTTATGAACACAAAAGGCTGAAATTGCATTTATTTATAAAAATCCTTGCTCTGAATGTAGCTGTCAGGAAGCAGCATCAGCTTGTATTGTAAAAGAAAGCAGGAGGGCTGAGTGCATCGCATGGTGCAGACAGCTGAACACGTACTCGTGGAAATGACTTACAGAATGGAGGCTCTTTAGCTGTGATTATAAAACCTACCATTTGAATTTCCTTGTGAAATTCACAGACTCCAGCTACCAATAAATCAGTCTGCATCCCCATCTTCTTCCAAATAACCTTCAATGAGGTCACCCAAAATGAGATAAACAACAATGCAAATACGTGCCTCTGTTGTTGCAATGGGAATTACAAGATGAGGCATCTCTGAAAGGTAACTTGAATGTGGTATTACTTTTTTATTTTCCAATAAATGATGACTTGAAAGAAGACGTCTCAGTAGAAGCCAGAAGGGAATAGTAAATTATATTTTTTCCTTTATATGCTGTACATGCTGGTTATGTGTTGGGGGAGACTTGGGACTTTTAGAAGAACATTTGTAATATCATACGGCAAAGTTTGAGTAGAGGCCATTAAGCAAATTGGGAATCTTATATGGAGGAAGTATAATGTTCAAGGCTTCAGTGCTTGCTATGATTAGAGTGCTCTTTGTGGGAGATTTGTTAAAATTTCTTCATCTTGGATACCTGCCAAGCTTAAAGCTTTAATGCTCTGAGATTGAGTCACAGAAGTGGGGACTGACTGCTCTCAGAGCTTCTTGACTTGCCAGGAGGTGGGTGTGGGAGGTAGTATGCATGTAAGAAAGAAAAGGGCATGAAAAATAATCTCAACATACTGTGGTAATCTTTTGTTTACAATAAATAAGTACATGGCTTCAGGTTTTTTGATCTATTTTCCAAAATCGCCAACAAATATGGGACATATTAAAGACATGATATCTTCATGTTTCAGACTAGTGGCAGAAAGAATGTCTATGTGCTTGGTATAAAAAAGACTAGAAAAACAAGGATTAACATGGTACTGAACATGGATAGTTAAATATAACATCAGTCTGTTGGTAGAAGAGAAGGCTCCAGGGAGACCTTATTGCAGCCTACCAGTACCTAAAGGGGCTTAGAGGAGAGATGGAGCGGGACAGTTTATCAGGGAGTGTAGTGACAGGACAAGGGGGGATGGCTTTAAACTAAAAGAGTAGATTTAGATTGGATATTAAGAAGAAATTCTTCCCTGTGAGGGTGTTGAGACAATGGCACAGGCTGCACAGAGAAGCTGTGGCTGCCCCCACCCTGGAAGTGTCCAAGGCTGGGTTGGATGGGACTTGGAGCAACCTGGTCTAGTTGAGGGTGTCTCTGCCATGGCAGAGGATTGGAACTAGTCTTTGAGGTCCCTTCCAGCTCAAACCACTTTAGGATTCTATGATTCCATTATAATTATCTAGCGAAATGATTAATTTTGACACATAAAATTATTTCTTTCAACTTCTTTCATTTGCTAACTACTAGAAATCTCTAGTGTATCTCTGCATAAGTGATTTAAGGCTTCTAAAAATAGACTAACTTTTCTGGATCATGTTTTACATATCCTGATTGTACAGCCCTTGAGTCTCTTAGAAGCAGATGCTGAAAATCATTAGACAAACAGAAATTGCACAAAATTTGTGAGAGCCATTTGATAAAATCACATCAGTGAAATCAAGTATTCCACTTTTTTTATGGTATATGAGGGGCTAATACACGAAGCTGAAATGCCTTTGGAGGGACAAATGGCAACTGGTGGGTTTTGGAAAAGCTACTGAAAACTGGGATATCGCTGTAGGGTTACTCACAGAGCAGTGGATCCTGAATAAAGAGAAGAGAAATGCCTGGAACATACCCACCTTTGGTGTGTTAGCATTCACAAAGCATAGCTAGTGCAGGCTTCACGGAGACCTCTGTTCAGCTGGGAGATGAGAACTGAAGCCATCTTCATCTACTTCATCAGAGTGAAGAGTCATATCAGCTGTAACTGAACATGTTTGTGCTTCAAGTGAGCTGGGGGACAAAGAAGCCCATGTTAGCCTAAACTGTTCTCAGTGCTGGTTTTGCCTTTACGCTGGTATACAATGCCTGTGGTTATACACCAGCTGATATCATCTTGCTGTGAAGTTTTGGTGGAGAGCATAATCTAATGACCTTTTGGTGATAACTCTGCTCTTCCTGCATCATACCTGCTTGTGTCTGATGCACCTAAGCTACACAAAGTTCAGACATAGGCCTCGGAAACTTGCACAGTTCCAGCCATCTACCAAGCTTGCACCCAAATTGACCTTCCTATTAATTTTTTTTGTGTATTTAGTTCCACTTTGAGGATCAGAGGTGGATGTATGCAACTTTGAAGGATGGGCTTAATCTGTGACTGTCGACATTTCTGTACAAAGTGAGAAGGTAGTGACACAGGAGAGAAATTTATCTGTGTAAATGGGTTCATATAAGGCTCCCTGCCATCTCTCATGGAGAGATTAATGAATTTTGGAAAGAAATGGGACCAAGAGCATTGTAAGTTTTTACTTCATCCCAAGTGCAGGCCATAGATCCAGTCCGTTACCATATCTACTCCATAAATGAAGTCTGATCTATAAATGCCTGATATGTACAGGCATGGGCATTAACAGCACTGAGGAAAATAGCTTCTTCCTTCAGTGGAGAGAGAGACAATAGCTGTGTATGTCCAGAAAGAGCCAAGGAATGAGCTCAAGAACTAGGCTACAGGTCATTATATACAGATAGCTGTTAATTTCCTTTCTGGGTCTGCTCCAACCACTTCTCTTCTAGACAGCACCTAAACATGGCTGAGGTGACATTATACCATAGGGACTGTTCCCAAACTGCACGTCTCTTCTAGACAGCACCTAAACATGGTTGAGTTGACATTACACCATAGGGACTGTTCCCAAACTGCAACAAATTTACCTTCTTCTATCCTCCTTCTCTGACTCAAAGCTTGTCACCAACAAACATGTCCTCTTGTTACAGACAGGGCATGCAAAACACTGACCATATCCCTCTCATTTCAGAGATTTTAATGGGGAATACAGAAAAAATCACAATTATTTCTTAAGAAGACAGAGTGCAGCACTCTCTATCCCCTATTTCATTGTCCCAACAGAGCTGTGTAGCATACTGTAATGCAACATGCCTGTCAAGCCGTGCTACACGTCACCAGCCACGGGAGTCTTCCCGTATCAGCCTCTGCCAGCTGCCTTCTGGAAATATCCTTGTGCTTCTTTAGCTCCTGATGAGAAATGGCACAGCAGAGATTAAATACTGGGTGAGCTCTTGGGCTATCATGGTGACTACCACTCCAGCCGCTGAGGATACAGGAGTGGCTTTGATCCTGATGAAACTCTCTCAGGTCCTGACACAAGATGCAATGGTTCTTTGTGACATCAGCATTATCCACAGGCGACTTTCCTGGGAATTTAGCCCCTGGAGGGGGTTCAACAGAGGATCTAGCAGGAGAAATTGATGCTCTCTGGATTTTAAGCTTCCAGAGCCTGTCTTTCCCAGCTAGTTCCCTTCCCAGGTGTTTCACACTTGAAGGAGAGAGAAGACTTAAAAGAAGCCAGCTGTGGTCATAATCTTTTTAATAACCTTGAATTTGAGTGTTTGCTCCTCTGCCTGCCTGCCTGCCCAAAACATAAAAATGTTTGTAATCCAGGTATTATTTCCTTTTGGGCTAGAAGTTTTCAGATGCCTGACATGAGGCTTACTAGTGATGAAGGAAGTTATAAAAGGTTATAGGGTATTTCAGAAGAGAGGAAGAGCAGTGATGTTCACAGATGTTATTGGTTTTATTTTATTATTTATGGATACTGGAGAATGAACTAAAAATAGAACAGAAACAACCTGGTGGTTAAATAAAAAATTGTGTCTACCTAACCATCTGTTTCTGTACTGCTGTAAGTGACTGACAGTGAATCCAGAGGTATCTGTTCTTCAGTGAGGCAATGCAACAATTCTCTCTTTTCCATCAGAGACTGAAGAATTGGGGGACACAGTGTTGCAGTCTACCTTCTGGTGTTAATCCTCCAGCTCTTACCCCAAGCTAAACTCTCATTGTTCTCATTTAATTTCTGGAGACTTTGCAACTGAAATGCTGCATTTCCCTTTTATGAGTCACATGTGATTCCAGACACTCAGCATATATATATATAGGCATGAATTCACTCAATTTCAGTAGGGAATTTTTAGGCTAAACCCTGCATATTATAGTTAAAAAAAAAAAAAAAAAAGAGATAAATGATGGAACAGGAATGGAGGGAGAAAACCTAAAACTTTCCCTGGACACCATTATAAGATGCAGGTCTATTTGAAGGTTCTGTAGACAGCAGGGAGGATGTTTACTTCCACTGCACCTTTTACATTTTAATCTAAATAAACATTGCCCTAAAGCAGGAAAGGAAATTATTCTTCCTTTTGATGGTCTCTGAGGTAAATATTTCAGTATGTTCCCCAACTGTCTTTATTTCTTATTTTAGCTTTCCAAGGCCAATATTTCTACCTCTCAGGTTCTTCAGGCTTTTTATTTGTCTATTGTGTGAGAGTGTCCCAGCTTGGAGATATCCATCAGCACCGGGAGAGGAACATATAAAAGGAAGGGTTTTTTCCAGTGTAAAGTATATGGACTCAAAACCAGGATTTTACAGTTAATCAAATAAATGAGATAAAATCTTTATTTCCAGGAATATGATTAACAGAAGAGGTGTTAATATGTGTATGTACATGTGTGTGAGCAGATGTATGTAAGCAAGCACATTTTGTCTGTGCATCTATATGAAGTATAAAGGCCTATGGGTTCTTTCATAGAACCAGAGGGAATTCTCACATGGATTCTGTTTTGGAGAACAGGGGCACTGCTACAGCAATCTGGAAAAAAAAAAAGCCATTAAGGCTTTGACTGAAGTGCTTAAGCATCCGAGAAGCCTATTGAATTCATGGGGCTTCTTCACATACTTTGAGTTTGGCATGTGTGTAAATACTTCCCTGTAGCAGGGTCACAAGGCCTCAATTCAGCTCTTATAAAACTCAGTGGAAAGATTCCTTTTGGTTTTAAAAGCAGTTGGATGGCTTTGCAGCGCGTCTGTCTTCTTATGCCAATGCAGAGTGAGCCAGCCGTGTTGCAGGAACATGTGGTACAAGCTAAAAATCTTAGAAGTTGCAAGCAGTAGTAATCCGACCCTGACAACACTTAGCTGGATTGATTAAAAGATGTGAATAAAGAAGAAATCCTGGATGGGCAGAAGGCAATGAAAGCCTTGCAGAAAGGGCAGCACGGAGTGAGCACTGTCTGGGGAGCCAACGGGAGGGCTCACTCTGAGGGAGCCCGGGAGGATGGCTGAAGATAAGCTCATTGTTTGGACTTATGGGGGAGACAGCTGCATCGTCACGCCCCACATACACCTGGGAGTGTGGGGGGAACTCCTGCTGTGAGGAGCTGACGCCAGCCAGGGAGGAAGAGCAACATCCATCCATCTCAGAGACTGGGACTTGGCACCTGCTGGGGCCAAATTTCTGGGGAAGAAAAAACACGCTTGGAGTTGATGCAGCATAACTGCAAATGTAAAACAATTGCTGCTTTGACATGAAGCCTGCTGAAAACGCTTTGTCGACAGTCATGCTAAATCATCTCAAGCAAACTCTTCTGGTCTGAATTTCTATTGCTCTAGAGCTGAAGTGCCCCAGCAGAGGAGATGTAATGGAGAGGAACATGCAGAGGCACCCCCAAGAGACACCACGTGTCTTTTGTGCTGTGAAACGCTCAGGTAGCTGGATGGGATCTAGAAAAGTGAGGATACTATTCTAACTCACACTCAATTGCTCCTGGAATGCTACTTCCAGGCATTGCTTTGGCAAGAAAATTTGAAGGAAACCTGGAGAGAGCAATGCAGTTTTAACAGGCATGGTCCAGTAGAAATGATAAAAATCACTATTAAATGATAACTCTGTTGGGAGACCTAATTAGTTGTGGCATTTGCAGAAGATGTATTGCAAGGATTCCCAGATGAATTATCTAAAGAGATAAAAGGAGATAATTAATAACTGGAACTGCCTGAATATTTCCAAAATTTCAATATGGGGAAATGAAGAGAAGAAAAATCATTCTGTTTTGACCTGCTGGAGAAGAGCTCTGCGGAGAAGGACCTGGGGGTCCTGGTTGATGACAGGTTGGCTATGAGCCAGCAGTGTGCACTGGTGGCTAAGAGGGCCAATGGGATCCTGGGGTGCATCAGGAGGAATGTGTCCAACAGGTCGAAGGAGGTGATCCTCCCCCTCTACTCTGCCCTGGTCAGGCCCCACCTGGAGTACTGTGTCCAGTTCTGGGCTCCCTGGTATAAAAAGACAGGGATCTCCTGGAGAGAGTCCAGAGAAGGGCTACGAAGATGATTAGGGGCCTGGAACATCCCCCCATATGAGGAAAGGCTGAGTGAGCTGGGACTGTTCACTCTAGCGAAAAGAAGATTAAGGGGGGACCTAATTAATGTTTATAAATATCTTAAGCATGGGATGCAGGGGGAATTGGCCAGCCCCTTTTCAGTGGTCTGTGGGGACAGGACAAGGGGCAATGGATGCAAGTTGGAGCACAGGAAGTTCCGCACCAACATGTGGAAGAACTTTTACACAGTGAGGGTGACAGAGCAGTGGAACAGGCTGCCCAGTGAGGTGGTGGAATCTCTTTACATTGGTAAAGTCTCTTCCAATAAGACCACATGACATTAAATAGGAAGGAATGGCAGCCCCCTCACTTTTTATTGCATTCAAAGTGAGACTTAGCAAAATTGAGAAAATAGAATGTAAGGATAGGCAAAGGATGAGAAATGAACATAAAATTTAAAGGTGCTCAATATCTGTATTTCATTAGGGAACTGCTTAGATTTCTAAGTAGTATAATCAGTTGTGTGTGTGTGTGTGCGTGTCTCTAGGTTGAAGTTCACTGTTAGGTAGTACTTGACTCTTACATGTGCATAACACTCCTTTGGGCAGCATATTTCTATTTTCTTATCCTATAAGACCTCGATTCTCATTAGGAGAAAATCTACCTTCTCTTCCTCTGATGGTTAAGCAGCTTTTTCTATTGTCCTTTCATTTATTTCATCCTGCCTTTTCCATAATCTCCACACTCTTGTACTTCAGCTGTTTCTCAGGGCTTTATGACAGCCTAGCTCTGACTGATACAAAACTATGAGTTAGTTTCCTTAACAATCTTCATAAACATTTTGCTTCAAAAGATACAGTAACATATAATTTGATTCCTTTTTAGTTCAAGGCTCAAGACTTCTGCCTGCATAAGGGTGGAGTATAGGAAGGTCAAAAGAAAAAAGGGTATTGCTCTCACTTTCCACTAGGCAATGTTTTTTAAACCAGAAAATCTAACCCAAAATGTATCCCTTACCAGGATCAGGGGAAGATTTGGCACCAATGGCACCTGCTCCCCTGCCTGTGCATGCAACCCCTCCCAAGATCTTCCATCAATCATTGACATGGACCCACAGCATCCATGACCCAGTCAACATCCATCTTTTGTCCTCATTCAATGCTCCTTATCGCTTGTTCCCATCTACAGCTCAGGAGCCACCATTGTTCTATTTCCTAATTATTTCAAGTTTCAGTTAGATTAGCTGGGACAATTAGCTGATAGGTTGGCAACCTCAGGTGATGATATTGTGCAATGTTTGCTTAATTGCCTTGGTAGAATTATGCTGTTTATTTTGTTACTCAACTAGAAATGATAGGCCATCTAAAGTTTAGAAATTTGGCTGATAAGTGGGCAGATAGATGTAATAACATTGCCTACTAGAGAGTATAATCTAAAACTGCATCGACTAAATAACAGCTATGCTACATAATTGTGCTGAGTGGGAGGAGCCATCAACACTTTTACTACCCAGATGTGATAAGTTGAGGAGGTCCAGTTTCACTTTGTGAGGGACTGAGCTAGTTTCCCCATGCTTTCTCTCCTGGGTGCATGTCTTACACATTTACACAAGGTCTTTTACACCAGCACTGCAAAAACACTGCTACATAAATGGATAAATAAAGCTCTTTAAAACTCTGTGAAGACAGAGGTAGAGTTTACCCATTTCGAGCAATGGAAGCAAGCGAGTGGATATGGGTCTTGTTCAAGGTGAGGCACAGAGGCCATTGCAAAGGTGGGGCTGAAAACCTTGAATCTTTAATCCTAGGCCTGTGCCTGTCTTTGTCAAGGGAAGATTTCTTGTTGGGTTCATGATTAATCATTCCCAAGTGCCTCTTTGTCCAATCGTACTTTCAGTTATTAGTATTTAAGTTTTGTGAACATGTGCTCTTTTGACAAAGAAAATGGATATAGCTCGATTGTATACAAGGGACATTCATTCTTCTAGCATGAGGTACTAGTAAATCAGCCGTAGGGCTAGCTATCTTTTTGAGAGCAAAACCATGATTAGTATGTCTGACTACCTCAAAAAGAGTAACAAACCCAACCTTAAAGTTTCTCCCGCTGCTTCTGAAATCCCCAGATGAATCCATTTATACTTAGGATATCTAGTTCTCTCAAAGGTGTGTCTTAAAGTGTGCTGCTGCTAAGGTAAGATCTGAAGCTTTACAATTAATCTACAGCTTTTCAGCAAACTTTGAGCTCCTGCAGCGTTTCTCTGCAACACAGACGGAGCCTCAGCGCTGAGAGCAGAGTCCATCCATCCATGCGTGTATGTGTGGATGTGTGTGTGTCCCAGTTTGCCCTCACATCTTGGCAATATTTCATGGGGAGAAAATAAAAAAAAGAAAAAAAACATTTTATGTTTTGACTGTTCTATTAGGAATGACAGAAGAGAGGGAAGTTATTTATGCTACTTGATACAAAGCCAGCATCCTCTTGGCTAACATCCTCCCACCCTGCCCTCAGGACAGCAGTGTAGCTATATGCTGCCTGGTCAACTAGTGGAAGCAATCAAACCTATCCTTGCCTGGGAGGAGAGACAGCAGAGATCTACCGGAGCCACACCACAGACTGCTAAAGGTGCTTCAGTTTACTCCTTATGCAGCTGGGGTAATCGAGTCTTTTGTGTCTCCCTCCCATCCAGCTGACTTGTTTTAGGATGGGAGATCATCTTTGTAGGTACTGATCAGGAAGAAGCAGTACCCAAGAGTCAGCAAGGCTCCTGCAGCTCCCCTGTGGGGAGGAAGGGGGAGAGGAGAAAACAGTGAGGGGAAAAGTCCATTTCCAGATAAGCTTGAGGAAAGGTTGAAGACAGGGAGAAGTCTGCTTTTCTGCTCAAAATTTCTTCATTGATAGGGAATTGATTCAGTCCTTGGCTGCTTCTGCTTCTTCAATGCATATGTTTAGAACTGGTAGAGGTTTAGGTTCCACTTTTGCCATAATGTCAAGTGAGGTAAATGGTAAACTATCTGGCTAATCACAGGAGATGACATCTGTTATGAGTATCTTATATGGGCTTTTATTCAATTTTGTCATCAGGGCTCCTCATGATTGCTTCAATGTTGTCAACATGTGCACGCACACTCTCTCTCTCACACATAGTTTATTGATTTATTTGTCTTTATACACCCATTTCCTGTACGTTACTGACACTTGGTAGGACTCATGGAACTGATGTGGTTTCTTCTAATAAATGGCTAGAACTAAGTCTCACTTAACAACACGAAACTTCATGTTGAAGACCTTCCTGGTCTGCACTCTTGCAATTCCTTATCTTGTGTTAGTGAGATATTTTAATTTCTAAAAAAATAGTCTTCAATTCTGTCTAAAAAGGTTTACCATCCTCTGTTACCATTAACCACACACATTTATGAAACAGTGATTAATAGATTCCCTGCTTTTTTTTTCTCTCTCTTGTTTCTACTTCATCATGCCGCAGTGCTTTGTTAAGATATTTTACTGGTTTTCCTGGATGTTCAGTTCTTTGTTGGTGCTGTTCTTTCACATACCAAACAGGGATATCTTTCATAATGGGGAGATGGGAATATGACTATGAAGCCACAAAACACTACCAAGAATGATACAGGGAGAGGTGTAGTAAATGGAACTGCTCAACCCTAAACTAAAGTTTAGTAACCCTTTGTGATTGTCTGACTTTGGTACAGCATGATTTCACCTCTTCTTGTTGGAGAGAATGAAGATGCAAACCCTGTCGGTGGAAGGTTTGACATTTCTTTCCCAGACTTACATTTTCCTAGATTACAGGTACTGAACGTTAGGATGGATATTGGTGCAGTTGCAGTTCCACACCATTGTGCCTTCCCAGACAGCAGTTTTGGTCATGAATTCAGTAGATATAAAGGTGACTATTGAAAAAAAATACAAACCCCTTCTTTTTTGGACATACGAGGTTTGACTGATTACCCTTTATTTTAACAAACAACAGTTTGAGAGTATTGTTTGCTTTTAATTGGGATTTTTATAATTATATAGCAAGAAACGCATGTGAGTTTCCTCTATATATGTTCCATAAGGGTGACAACATGATCCTTAATTCTTGTTTCTCCTCTCTTCTGTAAGACTTCAGAGAGCTGAACGTATCTGAATTGCTGATAAACAGCATGTCATATTCATTCAGAACCAAGGCTAAATTTTTAAATCCTGATCCCTGAATAGCATTAGCAAAATATATGAAGCTGGTGTTCACTCTTCTCTGTTTTTAATTATAAAGTTTGGGTGATGGACAAGTTTTAATTATGCTGAGCTATAGTTCTGAATAACATTTTCAGCTACACTTCCAGGCATCGTAAATTAATGTTGTTCCATTGAAATCAGTGAAGCTTCGTGTCCTGGAGGCCAGATTCAGTCACCCAGGCATGTCTGGTGCCATGGAAGACACCATAAAGTAGCTCGCCTGGCCTCTGACTGCCCTTGTGAGAAGGTACCTGCCTCTCTCCCACAGGTCCTGTGTTATATCTGCCAGCTCAAAGGGCACCTCAGGTAGCACTACACAGCTATGGCCAGATGACATACCAGCCCTGCCTCCTGAGAGCTTAACTGATAGCGCTTTGAAATTGTAGAGGAGTGAACAGGTTAAAAGACATGTCTTCCAAATAGTCTTTGGGGATCGTTCTTGCACTGATTTTTCAATTAAAGCCACATGTCCCTCCGAGTTAGATCTTTTTTTTTTTGACAGATATTTCTCTCTTTTTTTTTTCTTATTCTTTTGAAGCACACTTAGTGGGTAAGGGCTGGCAAAGAGCCTGACCTACAATCACCAAGTAATGCCATCAAGGCTGATGTATTAACTGTCTTGGTTAACCTGTAAGGTTAATAGGGAGATGCTCTTAGCTAACTGTGTCATATCCTCATTAATCCATAATGCTGGAACAGAGTAAAGGTTTGGGAGTATTCCTCAGTAGAGTGCAGAGGACATCATACGGATTTTCTTGCCTTCAGTGGAGCAAGAAGAATTAATAAGCTTTAAAACCTCTAATCGTCTTCTCGTCTGCTAATATATTTTCCTGATGCCTCCTCCTACTCTCTGCGTAAGTTTTAATGTTGGAATTGCCAGTCATAAGAGGATAGCTTTTTCTGTGTGTATTCTGAAGATGGCTAGTGCCAGATAATTAAAAGATAATATTAGTAATTAAAAACTGTGAGAACCTTATCTGAGTTTCATTCCCCTGTCCCTGGGAAGTGTTGAAGATTGGAATAAATTCTGAAAAATCATTCCATACCCTTACCTATGCTTTTGTAATATTAATTTAATCACTACAATACTGGACTTGTTTTTTTTCTGAAAATATGATCATTATTTCAGTTTATCTAGACTTTTGGCCTTACATCCTGGAGCAATAAAATCCAAGATCAAACTGCATAACAAGTTTTATACCTACTACTTCCTGGTACAGGTGAAGGCCTCTTTGCTCTAGTTTCATAGGACAGAGAATAGAAAAGTAACTTATCTGAAAATTTTCTAAGTCATATAGCTCCAGGCTTTGTAACTGTTCCAGTTTTAAGAGATTTTTTTCTATTTTGGTGACCATTTTCAGTCGTTCTCCAAGTCTCCCCTAACTACAGGTTCTTCACTCATCCTGCACTAATGCTCAGTATTTGTTCTATATTTCACTGGGATTTTTTGTTAGGGTTTTTTTTTTCCTGACTGACTTGTACTCCGCTCTGTTTTTTCATTCATTACTTGAGTGGATTACAGATTACCATGGGACCTGGCTATAGTATTTGATCTCATTTAGGGTGCTGGCAGTGGTGTAAACACAGCCTGCGGAATAACTATTGGAAAGTTGTCGCCAACAGATGCCATATGTTTTCTGGGTCTTTTCCAGTTGATTTGGTATGACTCTTGACTATGTTCAGATGTTAATTTATCTGGTTATGTATTAATGTCAGTATAACTCTGGAATGTACGTGAATAGTTACTCCAGTGTTAGCCGAAGAAAATGGCTTAAGAAAGAGTTAACAGATGGTGCATGGGTAAAATTCTGCCTTTTACTTACAGTGTTTGAAAGCTAATGGTCTTCATTTGTTTTAAACATTTAAAATCACATAGCCTTTCAGTGCTCTGGCCATCTTTGCTAGCCAAAGGAATACAGGTATCTTCGCCAACTCAATTACGGACTCTTTGTTCCCAACCATAAATCAATATTACAGAATCCCCTGTTTCATTGTTGGTTTGAAAGGGGTAGGCACTTTGGGGTTGCCAGAGGATGGCTGTGCTTCCTGGGAGGCCCCACGGGCCAGCAGCTTTGGGTCATGCCAGGCTGATGGTGGAGGGGGCTGAAGGGGGAAGTCGGTGTCCACCAGCAAACAGCCAGCTCTGTGTTACCCTGCTCTGCAGAACCAGAGGGCATCCATGAGGAACAAAGAGTTATTTCAGGATTACACAGGTCTGACAGCAACATTTGGCTTCCAGTGGAGTCATATGGATCCAACTGGCTGTATTTAAGCACTTGTCTGATTCATATGAACTGCATTAGTGTGATTCCTTTATTTTCTCCATATCCTGCAGATGTTCTTTTCAGGCCTTGCAAATATACTTAAACAAATATTAAGTAGGATGACTAGAGAAGAGTTCCTGCATTTTCAAGCCCTGTTTTCTTCTATCACAGTAAACACCTTTGCATGTCACTAATTAAAGGCTCAAGCTTGAAAACAAACCGTTTTTCTGCTCTTATCATTTCTAGAGAGTATCAGTGGGACAGTAAAAACTTTTCTCTAATCCCCCACATTACTTAGCTCACAGCTAGTTTATGCACAGTTGTTTTCATGCGTGTGTTGCAGATGAACTGAGATTCCTCCTGTGACTCCCCTGTTTACTTTGTGGCCAGACAGACAGCAGTCCTGATCTTGCTAGTTAACCTCCTGCAAAGGGGTAAAATGATTTCTGTGGTCTTTTCCCATTGGATTGACTCTTCATTTTTCAGACCTGTCAGTAGCCATCTTCGCATCTATCCTAGTTGATGCTCTTCTTTGCATGACTGATGTATGTATCAGATGAGATCTTAATGAGGCTTGTTAGCCATTCAGTAACTGAAATGTCCCCTTGATTGCAGTCTGGGATTGTGTTCATTTTTGCTTTGGATTTTGAGGGTTGTTTTTTTGGTCATGGTTGCCTTATATTAATAGCACAAAGCTGTCTTGAGATCAAACAATGTGTTCATTCTCACTCTCTGCTTCAGGGCATAATTTGCACTTTGTTTCTTTCCATTTACTTTACTCTCCTTTAAAAAAAAAAAAAATCTAATCCTTTCTGTAGGGAATTGGTTCGGATCCTTTCCTGATGCATCCGCAACTCATGTAATTTATAAATTGCATTACTATATATCTTGAGACAGCCCACAAGTGAAAGCTCTGCAGAAGACTAGTCCCAAAAGGCATGATTTCTGAGTACTAAATAAATAAGCTCACACAGCTGCCTGTGTGTTCTACTATTCATTAAACAAGAGGAGTACATACTGGAGTGCCTGGTTAAAAAATGACAGTCCACATTTACATTGCTTTCAGTGATGATGTCATACCAATATCACTGATGCCTGAGTCATGAGCAACGATTCTGGAATCCGTCAAAATCTCTAGGCAGGATATTAATAATGTAATGCTTTTCATTCAGCATCTGAACGACCCCAATTGTGAAGGCAGGAGCACTGAGAGAAGCAAAGAAAGGTGTTTTTTGCGAATCTGTGGAGCATCAATGAAATACAGGCAGCATTGGTGACTCTCAGGTATGCTCATAAGCCTGCATAAGCCTTGTGACTGCACATCCCATCTTTGAGCGTAACAATAGCAACAACAACAACAACAGTAAAGTTATTTACTCACAGGGAAACTGGTTTTTGACTCTGAAAAGATGCCAAATGATCCTTGGCCACAGCCAAGGAAATTACCTCTCCCACTCGATCAAAGATTATATACGAGCAAGCAGAAAGTCAAGTCTGGTGGTTGAAGATGATTGGCTGTTCACCCAAGAATAATTTCCCTGAAGGAACTTTGACCCTGTCCGCAGGTAACCCTTCCTATGTTCCAGTTCTTTACCCCAGTTTCTGCACAAGCACAGTGAGCAGTGTACATCTTGGAGCCCCTGAGAGAGATGTTTTCCCCAGCTGCACAGCCTGGCTTCCCCAAGGACTGACTAGGCAGCAGGTTAATGCCTTCTTTGTCATCCCTCAATCTCTCTAGCATAAGCAAGTATGTTTTTCACATGTTTATATAATTATTTGCAAAGTAATCCACAAGATCTGTGAATGTTTTGCCAGGGTATTTCTACTAGATATTTCTAGATAGTTAGTTGTGAGAGGGAAAGACGTTCTTTGTATCTGGTCCCAGTAAAATGGGCCAATGCACAAGGCTACGGTTTGTGAACATGAAACTGTGAATATTCAAGAAAGCTGTCTAAGGGCCCTCTAAAAAACATATTCTACTCATCGATCTGATCACCCAGCCATTAGATAATCAGGTATAAGCTATTTATAGTGAGTGTTTGTCAGTCTTACCTATTTCCCCCTTCTTTGCAAATTATCCAGAAAAGAATGATGATTATTACAACTGATGCCCATTTGCCTTTTCTGAGTGAAGGTGTTTTCTTTCTAAGTCATGAATTGTAAATATTTCTAACAGCATTGCTTCAAATGGTTGATCGTTTGAATAGCCAAACCAGAGAATATGACTGGAACGATTTAAAGGAATAAAGATTTGCTCATTTCAGTTTCTCATATGAAATTATCTTCCTTCTGCTTCAGAGTACACACAGGTGGAAACTTACGGCTATTTTCTAGTAGTTATGATTTCTAAGGAAAGAGTGGGTTGAGTAAATTAAAGTAGTCTCTTGCTATGGATAATGTCATATGGTGGCAATTATTCGGAAGGTGAATGCATAGAGAAATAACAGGGCAAAAGTTATTTGCAGAAAAAATGGGATCCTAGAAAATGTGGGAATGAACTCTCCTCACTAGTCAGGAGGAATACAGTAGTGGAAGTTAACACTTCCATAGTGTAAAACAGGAGGGTTTTAAGAGAAAGAGGTCTTTGGAAATCATTTGGAACAGGACCTGTGTCTTGTAATGGAGAGTTTAAGAGGGAACATGGAATGTGAGGGGGGAAAAATTACTTTGACACTGAACTGCGGTTGTATTTTAGTAGTCCAGATCTCAAAAAAGGAAATCCTAGTAGCACTGCTCCAGATGGGAGTGTGGTAAGAAGGTGGAGCCTCGTGTAGGGTTGGGGCCACAATGGTCCAGCTTTGACAGGCAGTACATATTACCTTCATTTGATGTCAAGCTCTGTAGAACTGTGCCAGTGCCTTGGTTGCTAATTGTATGGGTTGTTGCACTGAAAGAAAGCATGGGAACATTTTAAGGAGAGAATGATGAGATGTTCTCTCACTTCAAACACATTCTTTTTCCACTGAAAAAAGCAATGTATCGTGCTATACATAAAGCTCTGTGTAAGGAAAGGGGAAAACATCTGGATTCCTTCCTAACTGAGAGATAAATTAGGTTTATCGGCTGCTTAACAAAATAAATATTAAGGAGGCTTTTTAAATCCAAATTAGTATTGTTCACAGGTACATGTATAGGTGAGCAAAATGACCACCCATCTAATCAAACATATTTAATTTATTATCTTCATGTGAGAGGTCCACAGAGCATAGATGGCTAATAGGTGTTCAAGGACATTCAATACTTTTGTAAGCAACTGATTCCTTGTCACTGCAGTGGCCAGCTGCGCCTATTTTTGCTTCTGTTGGTGCATCACAGCTGTCCTTGCAAACCACAGGGGCACTGTATGTGTTCCCACCGATGATGGGGACCCCTGTGCAAGCCCCATCTTCATTTGTCCAAGGGCTCAACCATTTTTTAACACATTTTCTCTTGAAACAAGCTGCTTTGGCTCCTCACCTGTGCATGTCAGGGTATCTGGGCTGCGTGAACACACGCACTGACTGTGCCCACGCAGCTGCGTGTTTGAATAGTCAGTGCTATGTTTAAATGTGGCAGTCTGGAGGAGCGTGGGGTTTTTTTGCTTTGTTTGCTGAGCCATATTTAAAAACAAACTTTCTGAGACCTTCAGGAACAGATAATTTTGGTAGCCTGTCCTGCAGCACACCTTGTCCATGGCACGCCATGGGTGCTGCAGCCTCGCAGGCTAGCTTGCAGGGTGCCTGCCCAGTGGCAGACACAGACCGGGGACAAAGGGCAGTGCCGATTTTGATTTTCCATGCTCAGCACCATAGTCACATGCTTCCTGCAAGCTTAACAGCATTGAATTATGAATGGAAAACAGAATGGGTTTTGGGGGGTTTTTTCTACCTCTAAATGTAATTTTATATATGTTTTAAAATAACTGCCTTCCTGGTTACCACTTTATAATGGGCAGTAATACGTCAGTGTACCAGAAGCCATTGTCTTGTAGTGAACTCTCTCTATCACTTACTGAGCCTAAGAGCACATACTTGCATGACATCAGCAGCCTGGTGACTCATACACCGAGATACCATAGGTGTGTTCCTATATCCTGGAGATCAGAAAAATCCTACGCATAAGACTTGGCTTGTTTTTCCTATCTTGTTATGGAAACTGCGTGCACAGGCTCTAATAGCATTAAACAACTGTAAATGAAGTCTTTCTGCTTCTTATCAGAAGATAAACTGCCTGTTTAAAAAAGGTGGTGCCAAGCCCGGGAGAGCCTCTTAAAAGGGCACAGGCTGCTGATTGTAGCTGTCTGGGGAGAGACTTTTGTCGTATGTAAAACGTATGTAAAACATTTTAATATTGTCACAGTGAACACCTATGCTCTTGTTCTGGGGGAGAGTCCAACCAGTCTGAAGCATGTGACACATTAGAAGCTCAAACAAGCTCCGTATTTTGATATATAGCAAAAAACATGTATAAAAAAAGGATAGAAGCTGAATGTGCAGGGTGGCATTACAGCTCCTTCCCTTCTGCAAAAATATAAAATCTGTAGATGGAGTATTACAGGCAGTTTTAAACTTTTGTCTCTGATAAAAAGCAGCAGTTAGGTTTACTTAAGGCATTTAACAAAATTTCCTTCGATTCTCATTTATCCAAATAACTTCTTACACATCTGATTCCAGTAAGTAGGATTATGGCTTTTGCCTGCTTGCCTCTTTGATCTTACTGATAACTTTTCCATGTAGCACTCGGTTCAGTTCCTCTTCCATAGCATACAGAAATGGAGGAGGTATTAGGGTGTCTGCTGAAGCAGGCTGGAACAGTTCCACCCTAACAATTCTGCGGAGAGAAAAACGGGGGGAAGAAAACTTGAAGGTGTTATTGGCTACCCCTCAAAAGACTTGGTGGTTTAATGGAGAAAAAGACTTGCTTGGTTTTCAAAAAACTGGGCTAAGGACCTTATAAAAACAGGCTTGCTTGAGAGGTTTCTGGAATTTTCTATTTCAGATTAAAAAAAAACCAACAAAAACGAGAGAGAGAGAGAAAAAAACCCTCAACCTTTCATATGGCATTTCAGTAATCCTGCTTTTATTCCCAGCTGGAACAGAGAAGGGCAGTCATGCACAAATGTAAAATGATGAGACCATTACTGCAAGAGCATGCTGAAACTCACAGAAACGATCTGAACTTCAGGGAGAGTTTCAGAAAGGGGGCAGCAACTGAGTTCCACTGTTACCTGAGCTCCTCAGTCTGATACATCTCCTGCTCTATGGTGTCTTTGAGCTGTGAGCCACCGGAGCCTGTGGAAGCAGGAGGTGCTCTGTTTGTGTTTGTATTTCCATGGCAATGTGGCTAAGGAGTTGTTTGGTCTCTTTTCCTCAAGAGATCTGCCAAATCACTCCTCTTCATTGAGTGAGTTGGTAGAAGGAATTGGGTTGGCATTCCTGTGGAAAATTTAGCCTCGTTGCAGCTTCATGCATGGTTATGCTAGTTGGAGGTAACATTCAAGTATTTCCTCCATATTTTCAGTTACTGAGGATTTAGTGGTAATTTCTAATGATGTTTTAACTGCTCAGTTGTCTCAGATGGTTCTTGTTTCCTTAGGATGCACTTTCTCATTTTTGTGATACACTTGAATAAAATTCAGAAGGTTCAGAAACTTGGTATTTTTAACACTGAGATTTCTGGATCTGAAAACCCTTTATAAGCTCCCCTATGTACGTGCAAATACGGCTTACACTGGGAAACCAGAGCACCGGAGAGGCAAGGAAGACATTTGCAAGCATCCAGCCTTCAGAAGCCTGCTAATGGTGACTGTGTTAGAAGAGGCTTTACTGGAATGCATGGGTCTGCCCCAAAAGAGCAGACCTGAGGGACGCATAGGTATCCATCTGTACCTCAGCAGCTGAGCAGCATGGAGCCACAGAAAGCTGTGAAAAAAAACCAAGCCAACCTTCCAGCTCACTCCCACCCTTCGGCTGCAGGGTGCGTTACATAAGCAGAGCGATCATATAAGGCAGGCCTGGCAGAAAGAGAGGTCACAGCCAGGCACTCGTACTTTAGCCAGGCATTTAACCGGAACAGCCAATTGAGCGCGCCCGCTTGCTCGGCTGACTCAATGCAGAGTTACGCTCTTGCCGTGACCTGCTCTGTGTTCCCTCAAGGGCTGCTGCTGAGGTTTTCTAGGATCCTAAGTTAGGTGTGTGTCTGCTCTGGCACTTCCAGCTCCCATACAGTAATTGCTAGTTGCGTGCACTCTGCGCAAAACTGCCGCTTGATGAATAGCTGAGATTGGTTTGGGACACTCATGTGGGACCTTGCTGGCTTTTGGAGCTGGTTTCTTTATACTGGTAATCCCTGATGTTTCAATATTGAGAGTAATATTTTAATGTTGAGAGCAGGTTCAGATTAGATGTTAGGAAAAAAAAGCATCGTTGAGGCCTGGAACAGGCTGCCCAGGGTGGGGGTTGAGTCACCATCCCTGGATGTGTTTAAAAAAAGGGTAGATCAGGTACTTAGGGATATGGTTTAGCATAGGACGAGAACGATTGAACTTGATGATCTTAAAGGTCTCTTCTAATCTTGTGATTCTGTGATTCTGTAATTTGGGTGTGACTGAAAACCCACTGATATCAGCTGCAAACTTTCTGTGGGATTCAGTGCATGTGAAAACCTATATGAGAGTAAAAGAGAGGAATTTAACGTAAGATGTAATATTTAGCTGAGAGGGCTTAAGTGCCTGAAATACAGAAGCTGAGGTTGTGAGTCAGTTAAGGTATAATCAGCGAGTCCTCTTCCTGCCTTGAATGATGGCGTTATGCACTACGGTGGCAGGGAGAACATGAGAAATGAGAAAAGCAAAATTCTATCTGATGCGTGAAATGTCATGAGGGCAAGTGTCACATACAATGGGTATGAGTGAAAAAAAATAGATTAACTGCCAGAAATTCTCCATTTTTATACAGAAGAAGAAAAAAAAAATTGCCGTTGTTTTAGAAATATCCATGAGTGGTCTAATCCCAGGGAAACGGCTTTACCCTTTCTTTTCCTGCACTCTGAGTTGTAAATAGAAAAATAGGAAAATTTATTCCTTTATGTCTGACGCTAAATAATTCAACAAAATACTGCAACTGCTGTGGGAGAGGATCCTGAGGACCACTGCCTTGTAAAACTAGATCAATGAGATAACTGCTAACTGTTTGCAGAACATCCTATTTTAGCATTTTGCTGCATGGTTTGGGTGCTCACTGAGTACACATTTAACTCATTATCAGCATTTTTCCACATGGGAAGGACTTCTACAGAATTTTTTAAAATTGTAACTCAAAATACTAGTTAATCGGAGTCATGGCCATTACATTTAGATGCGTACATCTAATTTTTTAATAGACTTGTTTTCTACAGCCATTTCCTTGTCTTTTTATTCACCTCAATCGAGTTTTCACACAGACATTGATAAAAAATGAGGGGTGCAAGGCAATCCTAAGTAATTCCAGTGTGATTTTTGTTAGAGATGGACCTTTGGACTTTCTGCCTTGTGTCTTTATGCGTAAGCAGTTTCTCTTTTATCCTATGGAATAGCATTTTTATGTGATAAATGGAACACGGAAGAAGCCTCATAGCCCTGCTGTGTGACAAGAGCACATTTGTGCTAGATGTAGTATGCACATGCAGCAAAAACACATCCCCAGCTCTGAATAAATTTCAGCTAGAGGTTACAGACACTTCCATACAGCTGTAACTTCATGTCTTAAGACTCGTAGACACAGAAGAAGACCTGGTTTGGGTGTCCAAGCCGCTATACGTACTAAACTGAGCATGCTGAGTTGGGCTGCATTTGTCCATAGGTGATGCTGATGATCCATTCGCTTTTCTTTTCTGGAGAAGCAAAAAGATGTACCAGTTCATTTCCTGTCAGAATTTCATCCTTCAATTTTCAAACCTCTGCCACTCACTCGTACCAGGCCTCAGCCTGTCCAATCATGAGATTCCCTTGTTAGACAATTGCTGACTTTTTACCATCTTGCATTAGTTTTGAGAACAAATTGCATTAGTTTTCTGAGGATCCGCAAGAGAAGTTTGGCTTACTGTAGGGGTGACACAGTACTGCATAAATGCTTTTCCTCAACCCAGGCTTTTTTCTATTTAATTTTACAGTAGATAATGCACATGCAATTTTTATTTTGTATATTTTCACATATAGAATATATTTTTTCCTAAGCCTAAAATAATAATGTCTCTCATATCTTGCTGCAGAAATAATTAAGCATCAAGGGGTTTTTTGATCAGATTACACTGAACTGTTATGCTCATTTTGGTGAAAATATCAGATGATTTCCTGGGTCTAGTTCACACATAGCAGATCTTTAAAAAGTTTTTTTGAACTTGTTTTGTTTGTAAGCAGTTCCCACTAAATCAGTTCCAAACCAAATCTACTTTTTCCTAAGAAATGTTTTTCTAGGTAACAATATATTTTGAATCTGCAGATTAGACTAAAGGTCTGATTGCAGGATGACATATTTTGCTGTTAATGCAATTTTGGTGTTTTACAGCATTTTTTAAGCTGTCCAAAACTGAAACAGGATATAATATAATAAATAGCATCAAATGGGCTTACAGAAAAATTATGTCTGAACTTCATGAAGTATAAAAGGGGAGGGGGTATTGTTTTAAATTGAAGGGGGTAGATTTAAATTTGATATTAGGAAGAAATTCTTCACTGCAAGGGTGGTGAGGCACTGGCACAGACTGCCCAGAGAAACTGTGTCTGCCCGTTCCCTGGCAGTGTTCAAGGCCAGGTTGGATGGGGCTTTGGGCAACCTGGTCTAGTGAGAGGTGTCCCTGTCCATGGCACAGGGGGTTGGAACTTGATGATCTTTAAGATCCTTTCCAATCCAAAGCATTCTGTGGTTGAATAATAAAAGGATAAAAATATCTATTTTTAATTGGTCTTTGAAATGAAAATCGACCCAGATTTTAATGCAGTCAAGTAGAGGAAGATAACAGTATTTTTTTTTTTCCTTCTTCTTTATAAACCTTGAATCATTGATGCCCATCCTATTTTTAGCTGTTGAGAAAGCAGTGAAGCATATATAGTGCAGTGATTGCCCTGTTCTCATGCCTGATTCTCCATATATAGGTACTGCACTGCATTGTTCTCCTGCGGCTCCCACTGTGAGAGCTTAACGTGAGTCTTCTTGGCAGAAATTGCCTCAGCTGAGACTTGTCCACACAGTAAACACCTGAGCAGCTACTCCTTCCCTGCACCCACGTTCCCACAAAGGAAAAGAATTGTAAAATCATATGCATTGAATCTTCAGCTGCACTGTCCCCACCCTCCCTCCTCCTTCATCTTGGTGTTGGTACTAAGTAAGACTAATTTTCTGTTCTGGTTATTTTTGGAAGCAGCTTTCAGACTTGAAAGACTGCCATGCTCAGGAGATGTGTTTTGGCTCTTCTGCCAGTTGCATTCTGTGGATGATTAGATCAAATGGAGTGGCTGCCAGATGACTAATCAACTTGTTACAGAATAACAGGTCTCACTGGAGAGTTAACAATGTCTTTATAGTCTCCCCTCAATGAAGTATCTGGAATTTTCTTAGCTAACAGGATAGATCAGTTTAAGATTTTCCAGTGCTACTAGAGTATGCAAGTACAAAAACAACAAAAAACCACCCCCAAAAAATCCCCATAATTTAAGTCTCTCCACTTTACTTCAGGGTTTAAGGCCATGACCTACACTATGTGCCTTTTTATGCCTCTGTGTGTTAGTGGGAATGGGACACTAGTAAAGAAGTACTTTGAAGTGATGAATGCTGGACTTTGTACACTGGGAATTCAGAGCTCTCAGGTACAAATGTACAGCTGGCCTTAAATCAGATCAGTTGCAATGAATTATGAAAGGATCAAAAAATGTTGAGGCTCTGGGCAAGACCACGTATGGATTTCCCAAGTCAGCAGAGCCATTGTCTCTGCTCTCCTTTGCACCATCTCAAGATTTTTATTGCAAAGGGCTACTCCTTCATCATGAAACAGATGTTTACAGGTATTCCTGAAACACTCAGAATTTGAAAGCATTTGAAAAGTGCAGAGAAAAACTTGTAATTTTGGTTAAAACAATTGGCAGCAGTGGTGTTCCGTTCCCACTTCAATCTGTAGAATTGAATATAAAGGTGAGATTGAATTGACTTTGATGAGTGTATATGTAAATATATATGTATAATCACATCAGGAAAACACATCGAATAGGAAAATGTTCTTTAACTTTGGTGTCACAGGCACAAGATCTGAAATCCGACTGTTGAACAAATCACAGTGTTTTAGGTAAGGGCCATTAACATCAGTTACAATCCGCAAATAAAGTAAGGCCTGTATTACCACTTTAAAAGGTATGCTCCATTTTAAGCACAAGTCATTGCATCAGATGCTGGAGTTGCTCAAGGAAACTATATTGCCTCTGGAAAACTGTCAGAAGATTTGCCTTCTGATGGTGGTTCCCTTTGGCCTTTTGAACTAAGAAAAAAATGGGGAAGGGTTTCCTACACTCACTGAGCAGAGGCGGAAGTATGGTTGGGATGGTTAGGAGTGTGCTACATAGAGCACTGTGGTAGCACAGTCCAAGACCTGTCGAAGTCTACCTTTTCATCTGCTGAGCAGGAACAAAACTTATGTAAATTATGAACCTTGAAGCAAAAGGCAGAGGATGATGCAGAGGTCACAAGTTAAAATTGATGCCACAGTTAGATAGCCCTGGTAAGTGTTGTTGTTGGTGCTACACCCTCAGCTTGGTCCTGCCCAAGACTCGATGATGCAGTTGGCATTTTTTGCGGTCTGTGGTGAATTCAGATTGGTTTCATCACACCTAACTTCAGAAGTTAAAAATTAACTGTCTAAATCCAACCTAGTCATGCAGGTCTCCCTCCATAGATAATGGGGAGAAACTAAGGGCTACAGGCTTTGACTCCTGATTCAATCACAAGCACAAACTTCCCTGCCCTGTGTTGTTCAGAGCACCTGGCTTTCCACGATTTCTGTGCTGCAGTGGGTTGGGTGAGTGCAGCCGATTAGGCATGATTAACTTTGCTTATCATGTTGTTCAAAGTGTCCTCCTGCACACTAGCCAATCTTTCCTTGATACCAGGGCTGGAGCTGCTGTTTCTATTGACACTTTATGCTCTTTGCATGACTTGTCTCCAAAAGTGGAGGCCAGGCCAGGCCAGGAAGTATGGAAAAATCCTTGACTGTTAGGAACATATAAAAGGCAAAGGCTGGCACGTTCACCCTCAAATCCAGGAAATAGCTGCATGGTTTTAGCTGCACTTGTTTTTGTATTTGGGTCCATTCCAGTCGTGATCTCAGCCAGGAACAATGTCTGATTTTGACACATTTTTTGAGCCTCTGGAGTGTAAAATAAATATTTTAAATAACATTTATCTCTCTGTGGCAGATATCCAACCAAAGTGATACCCACAAAATATTACTTTCTGAAAACATAAGTTAGCAGCAATTAGATTTCTTTAAACACTTTCAACAGCTGCACTAATGACTTATTTTAAATAAACCCTGTATTTCACACAGAGAAACTCAGCATTTAACTTTGCCAAATTCAAGCCACTTTGCATGCACAGTTTTGCTCTGTTTTTTATCTCAGAAGGCTCTGGGGGAAAAGAAATTTATTTGGAAGTTTTCTTGTTAATAACTGGTATTATGATCCGGAGGGCACTGGTTATTTGCATTTCTTTTTGATCACATAATGTGTTTATACAGTATCAATATTAACATGAGATTAGGTGGGGGGGGAAAAAAGTGTTGCCGAATTACTTTTAGTGCAAATTGAATTGTTTGTAGTCGCACTGTATGAATAGCGTATTTGGTGTAGTGTTAAATTGGACTGCTGAGATAGGGGAGACATTAGCAGAGATCTGTATATGAAACTCAGCCAGAGTCGGCATTTGCAAAGGGCTTTTAACACACGCTGAGCACAAACTGGACCACTCTTTGAGTGCGAATATTAGGAAAAGCTCCAGACATTACTGCATGAAGATAACATTATTAATTTAATTCCTAAGAAGGATTTTAAGCGTGCTCTAACCAAATCAAACCATGCAACGTAACAGACCTGAATACTCTGGCCTTCAGTCCTGAACACCTATATCTCATTACAATTCATACTCTGCTCCTAGAGCCTACGGAGACACCGATTGTCAGGGTTCGCTTTTCCTTTTCCACCCTAATGATGCAATGGGTGTTGTAGCAGTGCTTTGTCATGTTTTTCATTTAACTGATGTTAGGGAATGTGAAATTGAATCTGTGGTTTGTTTCTTTAACTGCATTAATAGAGCTAAATAGTTTTTTTGCCACAAAAGAGATTGCTAGTACCAATATGCTATGCCATAGGGGTTTAATTAGGCATCCTAGAAAGAGTGGCTAATTATCACTTTCTGGTTATTATCTGAAACAATGCCCTGTGTATTGAATGCTGTCTGGGTTCTGTTTATTCAGTTGGCTTTGGCCTCACTTTCATAATAGTCTAATTCTCATTTAACACTCGTGTTCACTTTCAGGTAGGTTGCTTTGTAGAGTAATAAAGTGATTTATAATAAATGCGAGTCAGACTCATGATAGCATGTGCCTTACACTTGTCTTTCTTTAAAACATCTTATGCTGGTTCTGTTTTCCCTTTCATCTGGTGGCATGGAACTTTACTAGGTTCCTCAACATCTGTTTCTGCTGATACTTGACATACTTCTACCATTTTGCATTCCTCTCAAAAGGAAAAAAGCATGAAAAAGATAGAAAGGATAAGATAATGTTAAAGTATTCTACAAGTACCTTACTGCTTGACTTGATAAAACTACAAAAGATGTTAACAGCCTATTCTGCACCTATTTGAAGACACGCATTTTTCACTATTTTGAGGTTCGGTGCTAAAATGTCCTTTTTTAGCGTTGATTTTGAATGTTAGTTTTAGGTATCAAGTGTCTATTGGAAGCCAGAGAACAAGAACTATGAAGAATTCTTGTATAAAACACAAGGGTAAATAAAGATGGTGGTTAAGTCAATATTTCCTTTTCTTTTTCTAATTTGTTCAGTCTGTAAACATAATCCATGAAAAACAGACAAAAGTCTTGCTCTTCTCACACAAGAGTTCCAGTTCATAGTTGTGATTATTCTGTATCAACAGGAAATTAGGGTAAGAGAGCTGAGACTGATCATGCAGATAAAATTTGGACCTATTCTGTGTAGAATTTCATTAGATAGTAGGCAGATGGAGATGAGGAGATCATAAATTCATTTGAAAATAATTTATTTCTAGTGACAAGCAAGAGGTGTTGTACTACATGTGTTCATATTTAATTTCCTATGCAGTGATGATAACTTGGGAGCACTCTACAGTGTCAGAGAAATCTTACTTTTGCCTATGTTGGTTCCTAATATTTAGGCTTGGCTTTGGTTGGTTGTTTCTCTCACTTTTTGATGTTTATGAAGGAAGTTTTACTCTGGTGCTGCTAGAGCCGTACACCAAAGCCCATTAACAACAGACCCCTTGAACACTATCTTCACCTCTTGACAACTGTACTTGGAGATGCAAATGGAACCTTGGACTGGCAGAGGGACATCACCTGATATGCATCATCTGTGTAAAGAGAAGGAGTGAAAAATGAACTGCTTAAGAGAAACGTAAAATGTAGGTATGGGAACTAAAATGAAATGGGGAACATCTACAAACCGTCCAGAAAAGGGGTCTCAGGTGTGGGTTACTGAGGAGAATACCCATCTCTGAACTGACTGTATGGCTTTCAGATTGGTATGGCTTTTGAAGTCCAACTGGGGGCTGTACAGGTAGCAAGGGCAAGCTTTTATCCTTACTCTCCACCTGAGTTAGGTGACATGCCTATGTCACACCCCTCCTGTCTTGCCGAAAAACTAACTTTGTGGAAGCCAAACCAGACCACTGACTTCCAGGTAGCCAGAATTCCAGTGCCTGAGTTTCTGCTTCCCTCCTCATATTTCTTTTTCTTTTCTTGCCTGTAGCCTTTAGCCTGACCAGGGCACATGCCTGAGGTGGTTTTGCACCGTGGGGATGGCACTGGCTGGCTTTTGCTCCCTGGGCTGTGCACTGAGGTATACTGCCTGCTGAGCACTTGCAGTGAACTAACACGACAGGCACCTCTGAATGGATCCCAGAGGTTCCCCTGTAATATTAATCCTAAAACCAACACATATGTGGATAAACTTTAAAAACAAACAAACAAACAGAAAAAAACATTTCCTTGGTTCTGCTTGAATCCTGCTTCCTGAAGGTGACAGAACACACAAAAGAGCCAGCAACACATGAGAAAAAAGTCCCGAGGAGGAACAGAAATCTCTTTTAAAAGCTTTGCATTCAGCAAGTTGCTGTTTAGTTCCTGTGTGAACAATTAATCTTAAAACAAATGTTTGGCCAAGGGGGATTGAGCTCCAGGAGGTTTCATGGCTGACTAAGGTTGAATGAAAACATGTACTGCCTGACTTCTTCAGGCCAGAATTTTTTTCTTTTTCACTGTCTTCATAAAAATAACTAAGAAAAAGTATCTGTTACAATGACCCAGGTTTTGCCATTCAAACCTCCCTAAATTACAGGCTTTCCCTTGGAGACCATTTACAATGGGGTATATAATGCATGGCTGTGTTACACCCTACTGCTCTTTGAATTCACTATAACTGGTTATTACTACGTTAAAATGTAGTGGTCTGGTTCAAAGGATTTTCTAAAAATAAATATCTTCCTAGCTGGGCAGACGACTGTCCCTTACCAGCAACTCCTGTGTTATCAGCTCTCTAGTTTTTAGCTCCTCAGCGAGGCATGGCTTGGAGCCGCTTTGAAAAGTCAGAATGGTTGGCAGCTGCAAGGTCTTGCAAAACCTCATTAGGAGATTAGGATCAGATTGCAAATCAATAATGTTATTATATTACTGGTTCTTATTCTGGTTAGTATTTCAATGGGGGCATTTTTTTTTAATTTTCTGTTATCTACACTTCCTGGGTTGTATTTCTTTTTAAGGGAGAGGGGAGGAGAGGCCATGTTTGTTCTGCTTGGGACACAAAGGTTGTATGCTCTGTGTTGTCATGGGTGTCTTATGCAGATCAGTAGAGAAGCTCCCATTAGCTATAGGAGGGCTAAGATACAACCTCATCAGGTGGTAGATGACACCATATCTAAGCTATATTCTGGATTGTATTTAGCCTCTGGAGGATGGTAAAAAGCATAGCCAAAGAGTGCATGAAGCACCTGAAAGTATTAGCTGTGCCCCAGCAGTCAGAAGAGACCACTGCTTTCCTTACCTATTGGCACCTCCACCTGGAGCAAGACCTCAGCCACCCCTGAGAGCCTCTTCCAGTGGAGGATGAGTGCCAGCTTCTTTCGTATGCTTGAAATCATGCCCACTCCAAGCCTCCTGGGGCATCTTTGGATGAGACATAATTGATGCCTCTGCGCTAGCAAAGATAAGTGAAACAAAAAGCCCCTTAATTGAACAAATTGACCAGTGCAATCCACTTAAACCGTGGGGTCTTTAGGGAAGAGGCTCACTTGTGCTGCGTGTAGTAACTAATGAAATGGGCTTGTGATGACTGCAGGCTTCCTAGCTCTACAGTGGTACAAATAATAAAGGGATATAAAGGTATAAACAATATGTGACAATGTTGGCAAGCAGTGCTTTCCATTTTAAAGGACTGTAAAGGAAATAAAACAACCTAATTGCTCACTCAAGTGCTAACTAGCAGTAGTGATCACCTCATAGGTCCAAACCCTATAAGCTGACTCTCCACAAGCCTGTAGATATTGAGACATTCTTAAAAAAAGCCCTATAGCACATTATTTAAAGTTTGCTTTGTTGTGTTTTATTTCTTTTGTCTTCATATCCTAATTTTCAGGTTTTAGAGTATTCAAGATTTCCTCTGCAATGATGGGGAGAGGGAAGGGGGAGCCAAAAATTTTTCTTAAATTGCCTAAGTCCAAGGGCTGAGTCGTTATTGAAGCATAAAACATTGCATTTAAATAATAAGAAGGCAAAGCCACATCATACTTAAGGAAAGAATACAGTACTACCAGCTGTATGACATCAAAACTCAGGAAGCATATCCTAGGAAATCATGGGAAAGCTTTAAGATTTCATGAGAATCAAAATAATTTTTTCTTTCTTTATTGCCTCAAGATTTCTGCAGTCACTTCAGACTCTCAAGTGTCCTTTCAAAACCATGAAAGCTGGCAATTTACTTCTTTTTAATGAAAGACAATTCCAGTACAGGGTGCTTCTTGAAAAACATTGAGTATTGGAAAAATTAGTGACACTGAGATCACCATGCTATGGTGGCTTCAGGCTGCTCAGTCTGGGCCTCTTTTCCCATAAATCATGCTGTCTTTCAAGTTGTTATGAAAGAATATGATGGAAAAAGAACCTGCTTTTTCTTAAAAAAACCAAGTTTTGCTTCAAAGAATGCTGAGAAAAATCATGTATCACAAACCTTTAGTAGGCTAGACAGAAACTGTTAAATTGACACAAGTTCAATGAGAGACAAAAACACCGTGGGGAGGGAAAGGGGGGGGTGTTAATTGAAATTTTACTACAGTTCTGCATATTTCTTTTCCAGATTTTAACAGGCTGAGGTTTTTTAAATGCCAAGTAGGAGCTTATAGCTAGTGACATCAACTTCTAACATAGTAACTACTGTACTTCATTCCAGTTTATATTGCTTCAGTGATGCTGCATAAACTGCTGCAGCACAGGCAGCTTCCAGGGGACAGGAGATTTTAGCTGCCCCTAAATTACTGGAAATGTTGTGCTTATATGCCATAATAAAAGGGTATGCATACAGGAGATGTTTCGGCAACTGCAATCTGCTGCAATTATAGCAGATATGACTACACCAGGAGACCAATTTAAGTGAATGACATTCAGAGCACAAAGCCAGACGGTCCTTGGGGAATTTTGACTCTTTTCTTCTGTAAGGACTAGTTTTCCCAGACATCCACATCCTTCTCCCTCCTCTTTGGCATTTTGTTTGATCTTGGTGAACCTGTCCCAGCTTATGGATGAAATTTAAAACTAAGGACTTGACCACTTGTGGTCACAGAAAATCACAAGGCATTTGTAGTAAGAGCAGGGTTCCAGCTCCAGCGTCACGGACACATTTTGCTGGGAATAGCAGCATTTTGGAACTTGCATGGGGGACCCCTTCAGGTCAGGGGCCCAGGCTGCTGCAGCCTTACAGACCCAGGACAGAGGACTGGGAGTCTCAGCCAGCTGGGGATGCTCCACTGAGCATGGGCCATGTGAGTTTGACACAGTGATTGACAAAAGGTTATCTCAGTGCGGGTGTACATCCTGCGCTCGTAGCCACTAACATTTCCAGTTCTGCAGGAAGGAAAGGATTTCCCATGTTTACAAGCTCCTTAAAGAAATTTAATTTTAATAATGTAGACCTGAGCTTGTGTTCAATAAGTGACACCAGATTTTGTGACTAGGTTACCAGCAAAATATTTTTTCCCAGTATTGACACTGTCTGAAAGCCTGCATATGTTTGAGCATGACAGTGTTTCTGAAAAGTGATTTTTTGATTGTTTTATTTTTATTTGTTTTAAAAATGAGGTGTGATGGGTTTTTTTTCCTCTCCTTATATTACCTACTTTTGCTTTACAAATGAACAAAAATATTTCACTGTGTCCTCTCGGCATTGGTAAGCATCTGGAAAAAAGATTTTCTGACAGAAAACTTCTAAAATGTGTAACTTCGTGTAGCAATCATAACCATCATTAGCTTTGAACTACTGTTCTATACATTAAAAACTCCATTTTAAAATCTCTTATAAAGAGCTGATTTAGTTGCCCATGAAAGTACATAGGCGAGAAATTTTATGCTAAAAAAAATTACCTTGTTTTAAGCTGTAAATGAGAAAACAAAAAGAAAAAAAACAACTTAAAGAGATGTATTTTTTGACAGACATCTACACAAAATTCAGAAATACTTGACAGCATCTTGTTCAAATTTCCAGCTGGGACAAGATTTAAAGAATTTTCAGTCCCCATAGTAAATTGTTTTTCTAGTATATTATGAGTATGTGAAAGAAAGGGGTTATTATAACAGTCACTGTCAATAAGAAACAGATAAAGTATATTGGTCCCTTAGAGGGAAAACAAGTAACACTACGTGATTTTTGCTACTGCATTTAACAGGTGCAAGGACAGTGCAGTTCTGTATAGTTCCTCCTTCCTTGGAGATGCAAATTTTTTTTTCCTTATTTTCGCTGCTTGTTTCGTATTGCAGGATTATATTTTTATTACTGGAATTTCCTGCTTATATAGTGACATGCAAGCCAGGATTTTCTTGGCTGTTACCAAACCATTTGATTTCTTGTCGGAGAAGCACAGAACAAATAGCAGTTAGAGGCTGGTGATGGGCTGCTCATACCTTCTCATTACTTCCCTTGTGAATTTACCCCTTCTCAATACCACGAGGTCTGAAGAATGTCAGACTTTTCCTACTTTGAATTAGATTATTTTCTTCTTGTGAGATACACAGGTTTTAGGTAAACAGCCATGACACTGTGTTTGAGTTTTCTTATCCTCTTCTGGATAAAAATTAGCTCCAGTAAGATCAAAGACAACTTTGGCAGCTCAGAGAAAAAGGTAGCGCTCCCCTTTTATTTCCTCTCATGTTTATTTTGCTGCCAGCTCTTTGAAAATGGCCCTTTTTGCCAAGGCTACAATTTTGCGAAATGAATCAGTGTTAATACTGTGTCTTGTTTCTTTGCACAAGTGGAACATGAAAGGTGGGAAAGACTGAAGTGAAAAGAGAGACGGAAATAAAAACCAGAGAAGTATTAAGAAAAATGTGAAGAGTGCCGAGGTATGTACTGCACATGCTTCAGCCCTTTGACAGCAGATTGGCCCTCAAAAATCCTCCCAACAGACATGTCAGGGTACCAGACCTTCACTGATTCTCGCAGTTCTCCAGGCTTGATTTGGGGGATTGACAGGCTGAGAGAGTTGGGCTTGTTCAGCCTGGAGAAGGCTCCAGGGAGACCTTATAGCAGCCTTCTAGTACCTAAAGGGGTCTACAGGAAAGATGGAGAGGGACTGTTTGTCCGGGAATGTAGTGATGGGACAAGGGTTTAAATTAAAAGAAGGTAAATTTAGATTGGATATTAGGAAGAAATTCTTCCCTGTGAGGGTGGTGAAGTACTGACACAGGCTGCCCAGAGAAGCTGTGTCTGCCCCCACCCTGGCAGTGTTCAAGGCCAGGTTGCATGGGGCTTTGGGCAACCTGGTCTAGTGGAGGGTTGATAATTGATAATATCTTTATCAATGACCTCAATGAAGGGATTGAATGTTCCCTCAGTAAGTTTGCAGATGACACTAAGCTGGGAGGAAATGTTGATCTGCCTCAGGGTAGGGAGGCTCTTCAGAGGGTTCTGAACAGACTGGACTGATGGGCTGTGACCAGTGGAATGAAGTTTAACAAGGTCAAGTGTAGAGTGCTGCACATGGGACATAACAACCCCATGCAGTGCTACAGGCTTGGGGGAGACTGGCTGGAGAGCTGTCAGGCAGAGAAGGACCTGGGGGTGTTGGTTGACTGCAGGCTGAATATGAGTCACCAGTGTGCCCAGGCAGCCAAGAAGGCCAAGGGTATCCTGGCTGGTATCGAAAATAGTGTGGCCAGTACGTCTAGGAAAGTGATTGTGCCCCTGTACTCAGCATTGGCAAGTGCTGTGTCCAGTTCTGGGCTCCTCACCATAAGAAAGACATTGAGGTCCTCGAGTGAGTCCAGAGAAAGACAACCAAGCTGGTGAAGGGGCTGAACGGCAAATCCTATGAGGAATGGCTCAGGGACCTGGGGCTGTTTAGCCTGGGGAAGAGGAGGCTGAGGGGAGACCTTATCACCACCTACAACTACCTGAAGGGAGGTTGCAGAGTGGTGGGTAGTGGCCTATTCAGCCAGGTGACAGGAGATAGGACAACGGGAAATGGCAAGAAGCTGCATCAGGGTAGGTTTAGATTAGACATTAGAAAAAAATTTTTTACTGAAAGAGTTGTTATGGCCTGGAACAGGCTGTCCAGGGATGTGGTTGAGTCACCTTCCCTGAATGTGTTTAAAAAAAAGGGTAAAAGAGGTACTTAGGGATATGGTTTAGCTTAGGATGGGATTGGTTGGACTTGATGATCTTCAAAGGTCTTTTCCAACCTTGTGATTCTGTGATTCTGTGATTCTGTGAGGGTGTCCCTGCCCATGGCAGGGGATTAGAACTAGATGGTCTTTGGAGTCCCTTCCAAGACAAACCATTCTGTGATCCTGTGATTCTATGATTTTGAGGAGTGAGTTTCACTGAGTGAGGTGTCACAAATGTGGTGTCAGGATGGAGAGGGGTGAATGAGGCCTCTCAAGTGACATCCAAAGCTTTTTGAGAGCAGGACAGGGGACAAGTGGCACCTTTCTATCTTTGTTCTTGAATGGGATGGTTAAATAGCTGAATTTGCTTCCGAGGGGCTTCACACCAGCTCCCATTTCATGTTCCTCAGTGAGACCGAGCGAGCTACAAAAGCCTGGACCACTTCAGTCAGATCCTCAACCTTCAACCTGCTGCTAGCCAGAAAGTAATAGATTGGACATGGTTAAGGGTAGGATTAGATGATGACTGAGGACAAGAATCCTTTAGGATCTTTTGAAAGCTTAAAAGTATGTTAGTCACTACTGAGGGCCACAGAAAAGCCTGTCAGTTTTTCAATCCTAAAAGCCTGCCATATGGCCAGCATAAACTACCCGCCTGCTCCAGGTAGCTGAAAATCACAGGCTTGTACAAAAAAAATGCAAGGTGAGCTGTTTCAGCCTGCAGCTTAAAGCAGAAGACTGCTCAGGGCCATGCTGAGTCCAGTTTGAAAACTTTTGGGAACGGAGGCTCTGCAGCCACTCCGGGAAGCCTGCCACATCGCTTGACCACCCTCGCAGCAAGGAAGATGTTCACTCAGGATTGTTTAATAACTGAAAAATGTATTTATCAACTAAAGAACTTCTATGTAAAATGCCTTCTTTCTCAGTGTGACATTTTCTCAGAAAACAACAGCCTCAGAAAGACAGTTTGCTTATAGTCAAAAATAACTATTTTTAATCCAGTGGAAATCTCCTGGGCATGAATGTTAAACAGCTTTGCACTTCCATGTTCTTCTAGGCATTGAGTTTTCTGGTCATTTTATAACACTTTTGATGCAATTCTCATTGTATATATGATCCTCTTATTTTAAGGGAAGAAAACAGTTTATGATACCAGAGGAGTGGTTCATAGGTGGAAATGAGAATGTAAAATACTGCATAACAAATCTTGGAAGAACTTCTAGCACCACTGTGAATTCAGCTGCTTTGGTTGTTGTCCTATATGTGAATGCATATACATGTGTAAATTGCCAAATACATACGTGTATGGTTGCATACTCACATACCCATAGATTCACATACACATACATACATTGATATATATGCAGTCATACATAAGCATGTGTGTATGTATATGTGAAAACACACATGCATATATAAAATGTTTCTTTTGTTGGGGAGGGGAGAACCACAACAAAAAAAACCCCAACCCACAACAAAATTTGCAGCTGGCTGTGAATAGAAACTGTTTCCTGGCCTTTAGCATTATTTTCCCTACAATCTAGTCATCTGACTATATGTGAAAATACAGTTAATGATCTAACACTTATAATGGTATGAGTGCTGACAGACCTGTTGCATCTTTAGTCTCAGGTATTCCAGGGCAGCTTATTTTGGGCAGTAAAAGCAACCTGATCAGACCCTGAGGCTATCAAGATCATGGCCATTGTCACTTGCCTGCAGGTAAGGGCAGGAGATGTTGCCAGGCAGGTGACGAAGTGGTGCCTGGGCAGCACAGTGCTCCACAGACTGGGGGAGACTGTCTCTCATGTTGGCATGTCAGTTGTGGGAGATGTTTTTGGTATGAATCACCTTGGCAGGAATATTGTGACCAAAAGGGAATGTACTCAGGGGAGAGCCACATAATGATTAGAGGTGTGAGTGTAATGACCTTGTGCAAATACATACAGAAAATAAAGACATCTTTGGTGTCATGTCAAACTTGGAATTGTACGGTGGCATGAGGGATTATAAATAGGAGCACGGGGATGAAAGCGGTGTGATGCTGGGCTGAAAAGCCTACTGATGCTGGGCACTGCTACTCAGGCAGCTCCCACCACCCTCTGGCCACCACTCCTCCTTCTCCCATCGTCCCTTGCTTCAGAGCGCCAGTGGAGTGTTTTGGGGCTCGTGCATTCTGGCCTGAAGAACTGACCAGCTGAAGAAAATACATGTTTTCCTTTTTTCTTGGCTGCATTTAACCTGATCAGATTACCCACCTGGCCTGTTTGGGCACTGCAGTTATGCCAGCAAAGGTAGCAGAGAAGCCTGCAGTGGTGGGGGCAAAGTCTGTGCAGGTCAGTCCTGCAGCCACACACATGCACCCACATTGGGCTGTGCAGATGTTGGCTGAGGAAAGTGGAAACTTGCCTTGAGCAAAGGGGAAGAGGATCTTGCACAGTGCTCTGCAAAGAGCAGTCCTGTGATGGAATGATGGAGATAAGCATGTATGTTCCTCTTCCAATTTTTCTCTTTTCTCTTTCTGCATGAGCTATTTTGAGCTTCCTGACCACCATCCTTAAACTACAATTCCTTCTTGACTGAAGAACAATGAAAACAGCCTCACCATTTCTCAGGAAGACTCATGGCAATTGCGTTAGTTCTATCTTATAAACAAATGAGAATACATAATTTGTGTCTACGTCTTTTCATTGTTTCATCCAGAGAGCATGTTCCAGCAGTGGATGTTTGCCTTAATGCACTGTCTGCCTATAACTTGATCTCAAGTAACATCTTCCTCTTCAAGATTTTTCAAAACTGAAACAAATCCTCATTTGTCATCCGTTGATAGATCAGTTGGACCTACAGCAAATTAAATTGAATAAGGACCACTTGAATTCTGAACAACACTGTCTGCTCATTCTTTTTTAAAAAGTTTCACTATTTCACTGAGAATACTTAGATTAACAGTCTTTATTCTTTTCATCCAGGCAAATCCTTTTGTGTGGCTAATGAAACTCCATCCCTCGGTCTGAAAACACTCACAGCTTCATTTCATATGACATGTGACCTTACAATATCATAGTAATCCAGGGAAGGTAAGTTGATAGTTATTTTTGTGCTGTTACTGGATAATTCTGATACAGTGAAATACAAAAAAAAAAAGTTCCTCACCTCTGCAAAAAAGGATAGACAATAACTTTCTATAAAACTTGTCACTGAAGACATGAAATAGCATTGCTGCTTGTCAGGAAAGGTGCTGTAGTTCACTTTCTGTGGTTGAACATTTTAATCCAAGGGCAAAATTCTGTGTTTCTAGTAGGAATTAAAGCTGTGTAACTATGAGCACCAGGTGGTCCCTAATGACAAAATCTGGACTATTGTTTTTTAGATTTATGTCGTGTTTTATGCCTATCTGAAGTGCTGGCTGCTGGTAATTTCTACTGCTATTGTTGCTTAAGGTCATCTATAAATGCAAAATGTTTCTCAGCGGGTACTTGAGAGCAGTAACCTAGATAAATATTTTCATTTACATAAACATTGTCTTAACATTTCAGAAACTGTAGTAAATAGACTCAAATCCCAGAAGCCATCTAGACATTGCAAGAATTACATTGTTTTTTGAAAAAGATTGATGTACTGTATTATTTCATTGGTCACAGTCCAACACAAGAGGGTGGATTGATGAAAGAGCTGCTTAACACATCCAGGATTTGTGTTGCTTTCTTTTTTTTCTAACTGTGCTAATAGATGAATTTCCATTTGTTTTTCAAATTTTTATGTACCCTTACGCAATAAAAGATAATCTAACTGGACAGGAGCAAACAGTGGAGACCAACTGGCATTTAAAAGCAAATCCAAAGCCAAGAAACCTCTCTATAATAGCTACAAAGAACTAAAAAGAAACGAAATTACTTTTTGCCTATTTGTGAGCACAAACAGTGGTGTTTTATTAAAAATGGATGCCCCTCAGAGCTCAGTAAGTTTGCACATGAACAGCTGCGATCCTCTGTAGTTGATCATATGGGCTGTCCACAGAGGAAATGTACTCCTACAAGACCTCTCAGACTCGGACAGGTTCTTCACCCATGCAGTGCTGCACCACTGGCCTGTGCCAAAAGCAACCCAGCTCCAGGCATTTCAGAGAGGCTAAAGCTAACAAAAAATATACTAAATATGGTGCGGGTTGTTTGCATTTGTCCTCTGTAACTAACATCTTGTAAGATCAAACAAGAAAGAGACCCTTTCTGTACACAAGCACTTTGGCTCCATGGATTTAACTTTGTTTCGAACAAGTACCCTTATGCGAACGGATCCAGAGAGGCTTTGGGTCACCCCTGAGGCTATCCCTGCTTGTTGCTTATTCGGCATGAGCTGAGCACTGCTCTTTGCAGCTTGACAGGGCTGCCTCTTGCTCACTGCCCAGCCTGAAGCTTTGTAGGTAATGAGGTTTAGGTGGAGCAGATGTAGCTGAATATATATCTAGCACAGGTTCACTGACACGCTGTCTTCCAGGGTTGCCATACCACCTTAATAAAGGATGAAATAAACGTGAGGAGGTGAACATCCAGTAACTAGGGTTACTGGTGTCCTGTTAGAAGAGAAACGCAGCACCCTGCCACGGATTGTCATTGCCTCTACATGTATTTTCCAGACCTTGTGTTCGTTCTGTGGACGTTTTGCAGCCACAGCATGAGTGTGTGTTGGAGCAAAGCCCTCTGAGCCATTGCATTGTTGCCGTGATCTGTTTATACTGAATCTCAACAGCTAATCCTTCTAATCCTCAAACAATTATTTTAGCCAATACTGTAGCTGTTCAGAATTAGCTGACAGTGTTTGTGTAGTTTACACTTAACTTAAAGCACCATTGTCTTATTATGAGTCTCCTGTATGACCAAATGACTTGACTCCATATGGACTCGTTAAACATTCACTCCAAATATTGCTTGACAAGCAGATGCACAAATATACATAACCATCTGTTTTACATGTTTGCATTATGATTTAGAACTGACTAATGGTGTTTGGTGTTCAGCTTGGAGCACTTGAAAGGTAGTGTCTTTTCAGGAAGAACGAGTCACCCTACAAAAAAAAGCTCTCCAATAAGGGGCTTAGATTTCACATCTGGATCCATTAGTAATTTCTGAAAATCTAGGGCAGATTTCCTCACAGTCAGGATTCTTTTGTGCTCTCATGGGCCACAAGCTGGGATTAAGTGGGTACCATCAGAAGTTAGAGGTATCTTGGCTCTTCTTTTCCTACTGGGTGGATGCTCATTAGCTGGTGTTTATCAGTTGTGATGTGATTTACAGGTCTCAGGAGCCCAGGTAACCATTTTATAGATACTTTTTTTGCCAGCAGAAAGAAGAAACACACTTCTTTTTTTCTTAGTCTATAATATTAAGTGGATGATTACTGACCTAAAATCTCCTACAGTCTTTGGGAGGAGGTGCTTACTTCTCTGTTCTTCATTTTCTCTCCCTTTGTGGGAGTGTGACAATTCCTGACATCGACTGGAGAACCTCCTGTCTCCCGATTATGATTTCACTGGTTTGAAACTGCAGCTTGTGAGTGAGCTCCTGAACTTGCACCCAGCCACGAGCATGCAGCTTCCCCCAAAGCTCCTGGACTTTCAGATTCCTCAGGTCTGCCTGGGCTTTGCATACCGACTAAGATGTTCAGACAACATAATCGTGACTTTTCTGAGTATTCTGTGATTACTGCTGGGCTTTCGAAAGATTGACTGTTGAGGTGCTGTAAGCTTATATCTGTATTAAAATGCTAAGAAATAGATTGAATGTCCTGAAACTCTTTGACTTTGGCTTTGTCATTGTCCTCAGCTCTTGATTGAGCTCAGGCCCAATTGCAAAGGGACGTTGGTACAACTTCGTGATGACAGCACTGCCAAGTAAATAAACTTCATGGGGTATAATCTGTCTTTCACAGAGTCATTTCCATTAAATTCAATTTCCTGCATCATTATATTGTAAAAAGAGAGGACTCCACTTATTCACAAATTGCTTTGAAGACTGAGCACAGGAACAGGGAATTACACTCATTTATTTGCTAAAGCCTGGAGTATAGAGAAAGCCCTTAATCATCTTTTAAAAATATTTTACTGGGTTTTATTTTATTCAATACTCCTTCCAGGTATCTGACATATTGTACAATGTAAACCAATAAAATAAATATTCATGAAAATAAATATTTAAGCAGAATTAGCCTAGGTGGGGCGAGAAAAGCCATAATTAAGTACAGAAAAGGAACAAATAAAGGAGGATTTGTCTGAAAAACAAGGGCAGGGATTAAGACCTAGGAAGGTCCTGCACTGAGTCTTTACAGGTTAAACAATCTTATGCCTTTCTGTCTTGAGGTAAGTGTCCACGCTTAGTGAGCAGCCGGGACAAGGAGAGCAATTCTCTGTGACCAAAAGGGAGCCTAAGCAAAGAACAGTGTTTTCTTTCCTGTCATCTATTTGCACATGTCGGCAACCGTACTGAAAGCGTCCTCTGTCTGTGCATCCGTGCGGGCTGAGACACAGATCACCAGTCCTTTTGGCCTCTCCTCAAGCAAACTGGGAAGTGGAAAGCGAAACTGCTGGGGGCTGACCTCATGCCAAAGAGGAGGAGGCTGCTGCTCTGCGCTTTCATTTCCTGAGGCTCTCCCTGAGTGCCGCTGGATATCTGCACAAGAAAAGGCGGCTGGTTATTTTTAGTTACCAGCCGTATTTTCTCCGGCCTGTTTCTGTGACACACGTTGTATCATTGCCTAGTTTGAAAAGAGGGTGACAAAGCAGGTTTAGGGGGCAGCATGCTGAACTGTAGAAATTCATTTGGGATTGTTAAAAATGCTTTTCAGCTTGAGGCTTTGGAGATAAGCTGGTGCCTTATATTCCCAAGACTGGGAATGTACACTATTCAGAAAGGCCTTCTGGGTCTTCTGTGCCTTGCTAATGTGCCACATGCACACAGCTTGAGCATCCTATGGCTGCCGAAACCACTTCTGTTTGATCATATATTGCACTGACCAAAATACTGATTCAGAAGCGTCACAACTAAACTGCCATGCCAGTCAGTGAGGCCATATTACCTGGAGTTGTCAGGCTTTCTTAGAGTTGCTTGTCAGGCAGAATTATCTGACTTACCCAGATTAATACTTGTAATGGAGAGGGGAAAAGGGGAGTTAATTTAGTACAGCAAAGAGTCACTTGTGAAGGGACACTGCTGCTCTGCGCACTGACATTGCCTGTCTGTTCCAGAATAGATTTGCCAACTTCAGTCAAAATGTTTCTGCATTTACTGAAATGTGTGGATTTTAGTCAAGACTGAATTATCCCATGGTTCTCATTTCTACAGTGCCAGTATATTCCTGCAATGAAACAATTCCAGACACCAAACCCCTCTGACCCCTGTTACAAACTGCACTTTTATGCCAGGGGGAAGATGCTGGAGACATGATGCCTTGAAGGCACCAAGAAGGCCACTGCAAGAGGAACTTCCTGCTACACCTCAAAATTTTCTTTGCTGATTTGCTTATACAAGAGGCACCTAAGCAATGTACTGAAGGCATGTTGCCTCCAGTGCACGGTAACCCTATAGGCCCTTTCTGCGTTAGAACAGTGGAAGTTTAAATAGTTTGTTAAGAGACCAAAGAGTTTTGGGCTTGCATAGGGTATGTGACATCACATCAAAGCCTGCTCTCTGCCTGGTGAGAAGCAGAAACCTGTGGTCTCCAGCACTGAAGTTCAGGGCTCCTGGTGCCAGTCTATTCCCCTGGTTCAGGTAGTTTTTCCTCTCTTTTCTGACCATAAATGCCACCTTAGCATTTCCTTTCCTTTTCAACCTGGGGTATGTGGTTGCTGAGGAGACACCCCTTAGTGAGCTCATTCTCAGCCAGCTCTGCTGGTGACCATCAGTTACCATGCGAAGGCTGCTCAGCCCCTATGCACTGAGAAGACCCTCATACTCTCTCTCCTTGCTTGCCAAAATGACCTAGGGAACAGTAGGAGTTTTGACTGATTGTCGTTTCTCGGTTCAAGCCACAAATAAATGAAGTTTGCTGCCTTACAGTCATATGGAACTTGTCTGATCATTGTAAAAATAATGATCAAGCAAGAGTTAAGGCTGAAGCTGAGAAAGAACAGGACACTAAATTATTATTGTACATTATGAAAAAAACACCAAGTGTTCAGATTTCCATTGTAAAACTGCTTTTTTTATGCTATCATTTTCACAATGGATCAGCCTGAAACTTGGCTCTGAATAGGAAAATGTGCCCCTTTGAGCAAATGAGCTTCTAGTCTGCATGCTTGTTTGTTAAACTTGGCAAGCAGGGGAGCCTAAAGCCTTAATTAATGTCACTTGTGATATTAAGAGGTAAATAATGGAGCAGCAAGTCAATTTGCAGAAGTGAAGACAAAAAGGCAATGGGGAGCATTAAAACAGTTATGTCAGTTCCTATGGATTTCCCTAAGACTCACAAGAAATGCTTTGAAAAAGTGGGAAAAGGAGAAAGCAATTTTGTCCCTTTTTTTTTGGTCTTGTTTGTTTTCAGAGTCTCAGGCTGATTGTTCCATAAAAACAGTTCATTTGATAGAGGAGGAAGTTAGGTCTATTAAGATGCTCAATAACTTCAGTGTTGAATTTATTGCAATGTTTGTTTTAAAACAGATCTGCAAGTTTCATATAAAATACTTTGAGATTTGAGATTGTCACTTTCCAAACCATCCAAGACTCAGCTGGTTTGTCACACAGCTAGAATTAAGCTGGGTTTTGTTGAAAAGTTTATGAGCTCTTCTGTTCTCTAAACAAAGCTGAGCATTTGAGTGAGAACTGAGGTCCCATATCCAAAAGCTTTATTTATGTCAGACAATAGAGAACAATGAACCCTGGAGCTCAAAACTGATGAGACCACACCGCACAAGGTGCTTCCTCATTTCTGACCCTCTTCTCACCGAGTCAGACACAGTATTTGCCAAACAAGGCTTAGTTCAGGTCAAGCACAACCACTATTAGCTTCAAGAGCAGTGGCAGAGTCTGAATTTCCAATACAGAGGCTGCTGCCTCCCTGATGTTCTGTATTCCCTAAAACCTCATATAATCTTTCTCCGTTTCCCAACTTGGAATAAATGACCATAGGTACAAATGCTCTGGGCTCTTTGACTGCCTGAGAATTTGGATCTTAGAGGAAGTTAATGGGATTACCCAAGTGACAAGGGGCTTACCCATGTGAGAAGAGGTTTAGGAGGGCTATCCCTAAACTCGGCAATGACGTTCTGCATGTGCGTCGGGAACCATTCGCTTTGCATTACTCCTCCTCAGCGGCTCTACACGGTTAGACTTAACCAGGCTATTCTTGGAGAAAAGGAGTGCCTAAAATGGCACTGGTTTTTACTCTGGCCATATATCGCTTGGCTTGGTCGGAGCACTGGTGTAGTGTCAGTCCTGGAATCCCTCTAAGCAGGAGCAGTTCACTTTTTTTCTCCTGGCCTTCTGGTCCCACTGCAGCTAAGGCTGTAGATCTGGCACGCACAGAAACTTCTCAGGCTGAAATGTGTAATATTTGTTTTAATTCAAAAAATTAACCAGAAGGACTCTAAAAATTAAGATGAAAATATGGTGTTTTTCTCAGCAGTTAGCATGAAATATCTTAGAAAAGAAAAGCAGAAAAAAATCTGTATCTGACATAATTAAGTTTTATAAAAGCAAGACCGAATCACAACTTTAGCCAGGTATAAGCATCTCCATATCAAGTGATCTCCTTATGTACTGTTAAAAAACAAAGCAGAAGAGCGTCTCTGATTTGGTGTCTGAGTCTTTATTCTCTGGGATACGAGCACAGCCATGTATTTGTCTGCCAATACAGGGCCGGTTTTTTTTCAAATCTCTGAAGTGCTAGAGTACTACTATGTAAAAGCAAATATTAGTGTTTTAGATAGATGATCTATCTATTTAATAAGTTTCTGCTGTACCAATATTTGTGTTGCATGGGATTTTAGGTATTTTAATTTTTTTGTAAGTTTTATTTTCTTTTTAAAGTAACGTAGTGGGAACCAACTATTCTGATAATATTCGATAAATGTAAACTGATACAAAGGCAAAGGCACAAACTAAAAATGCCAGACACCTGGGTTTGGCCTGGGCACTCTGTGTTTCTGTAAGTCTCGGGGTGATGGTCAGGTATCAAAAGTCCAACGCAACCCAGCCCACTAACAAGGTGGCCATACCTTGAGCATAGCTCAGAGGGGAGCTGGAAACTTCTCTCTGTTCTAAATGTCAGTCCTGCCCATCTTCCCAGATACAGAGGGGATAAATCATTGCTTGAGTTTTAGCTGAAACCAGGCTGCTCATAGCGAGGCCAGGACTGCAGTTACATTCCCTAAGGTTTGCTCAAATTACTAGTGGATACCCATTATCTCGCAGAACTGGTTGACAACAACGCTGAAGTTTATGTAGATGCCAACAGGTATTTGACTGAGCTATGGGGGCAGAGGAGATTAAACTTCCAACATCCTCCAGATTTGTATCTTGGCTACGATTCAGCCTCTGTGTAGACAAAGAGATGAATAACCAAAGTGCTAGTCCTTTTGTTATACCCTGTCAGATGTGCTGGCAGCCTGGCACAGACACTGAGACAACAAGCAAGGGAAAAAGGTGTTGGAGAATGACAAAATGCAGCAGTGGTTGTATTGAATGAGCTGATTGCCGTGGTTTCCCAAGTAAGATGAGGCTGCATGATACCAGGAGGCGGCAAGGGAAAAGAATTAGGGGAGGCTTGGCAAGAACCTTCTCCTAAAGCAGTGCTTTGTGCAGATTTGTAGTACAATTAATTTCTTTAAAAGAGTGATGTCCTTTTGATAAGCTGCCTGGAAGAGGAGGAGAGTATTGAGATAGGGCTCCCTGGGCAGTGAGCAAAGCCCCACAGCTGACCACCCATCTTGAGCTGGGGGCTTATCACCGCTGCTTCATCAGCTCCCACAGCCAGGTCCCAAAGGGGCATGTGGTGCCAGCACCCCGTGGTGCTTGCCTGGTTCTGAAGCTGTTTCTGTTACACTTTGTTCGGTTGTCTTCAAGAAGCTCCTTTAAAATTGTTTCAGAAAACCAAAGTAAACACCCCACTGGAGCGAGTGGTTTCATTCCCCTGGATCCTGGGGAATACAGGGAGAAGGTGAAGGAGCCGGCTGTGGAGCTGCAGTGCTGCTGGCCGGGCACTGGGCTCGTGCTGGCCCTCAGCCCTGCTGTGCAGCCCTTTTGCATTGCTTTGAGACCAAGAAGCCTGAAAAACATCCTCAGCCAGATTCTGCAGTTGTGGGATGGATGAAGAGTTTTCTTGTCTGCCTGAAGATCTGACAGAGTCACAAACCCTAGGGTACATCTCTCTGCAAGCAGATAAAGCCTCTATTTGATTTTTTTTTAAAAGGGATTATCCATACCATTAAGCAAAATATACAACAGTTAACCTATTTATGTCTGATTATAGCTCTGCTTAGACCACCTGAAGCATGTAATAATTGCTCTGAAGTGCATTTCCTGATGAGCCATTTATTGTGTTTCTAAAATATAATATACTTATGAGGGAAAACCCAACAACAACAACATCCAAGAAAAATGGATGGTAAGGTTATTTTTTTTATGCTGGCACTCTTTAATATACACAATTTGCCACTCTAAAAGCCAATGAAAAAACTCCAGCTCCACTGAAAGGCTTTTAAGGCATTTTAGCTTTTTTTGATTAAAGACTGAGCATATTAATTTCTACTTCACAACTCCTTTTTTTAAGAAAGAAAGAAAGAAAAAAGAAAGAAAGAAGGAAAAAGAAAGCAAAAGAAAGAAAGAAAAGCTAATGCAAACATATGATTCTACAACCTTCATTATGACTGTCTCTATTTTGGCATACAGTTTGATTTATGTGTTATCTCTTCCCATCTGTAAAGTATGTTGTTACACACACATTGATATTAGAGAAAACAGAAGGATGAAGTATGGTTTCGTGAGGCAGGATGTCATGACATTTAAAAACATTTTAAAAAAAAAAGGATTTAGCAGAATAAAACTGAGAGTTTTGGTGGGTTTTTTTTTTTTTGTCTTTGGTGACAATAAAGGGTTTTGACATATGGCCTCTATCCATGGGAACAGAAATACTTACCCTGAAAAATCCCATGGAGGTCTGTGTGACCAATTTCAAGGCAGACACACACACACAAAAAATCTTCCAGAAAATAAGCAAATGAGCTGTTTGCAGTGCAACAAATGCCTACAGTACTAACATGAATTGTGAAATCACTGGCTGTGACTGATCAGAGTTCATTAAAAATAAATCTTGGCCCAGCAGTTTTAATAAACGGAATGAGCAATAAAAGCAGCAATGATTCGCTTTTTCTCATGCAGAAAACTGTCTGATTTTGCATTTTTCACTCAGCCAAAGGATTTCTGCTGAATAAAACCGATTCTGGCTTCCAGTGTGAAAATTCAGGTCTTGCCTTTCCGGGGGGTAGAGGAAAAGATGGGATACAAACACTTTGTCAGCCCTTCAAAGGTTTTAAAATTTAACTTTTTCTAAAATTTATTTTGGCATTTAAGACTTTGTGGGGGGAAAAAAAGAAAACAAAAATCAAGGCCCTATCTTCTGTTCTGCCTGCTGAGGAAGGGTTGAGAACACAGGCATAAAAGGAAGCTCTGCTCACTCCCATCAGGGACAGCTCTGCCTGATGGGGGAAGGACGGCTCATGCTGAACTGAGTATTACCTTGGCTGGGAAACTCACCATGGAGACCAAAGGCAAAGCAGTTTTGGAAACACAGATACTATAATGGCATTATATATGCACCTCACCCGGCCAAGGAAGGAATGGATTAATGACCTGGCCTGGAAACACGGTCTGTGTTTGACTCAGCTCCATCACATGTAGAGGCTAAGAAAATTTGATGAAAAAGGCATAAGAGTTACCAGCAGTGAGCTGCTCAGAGGCGCGAGAACCAAGGTGCTAATGCTGCCTCAGAAGATGGCTGCTGAAGTGCTCAGACCTCCATCTGGGGTGGGGTGAGGTGGCAGTTACTGACACCGGGCACGGACGAATGTCCATGGTGGTGCTACGAGTCTAATCTGGCACCTGAACCAGCAATCCAGACAAATCTTGCTGCTTCCTGGTTCAGGAAAGGGGGAGTGAGTGACACACAGGCACAGCACAGAGGTGAAATGGCACCATCCTTCCTCTGCATTTTGGCTGTTACTTTAATTGTATTCCTCATATGACAGCAAATGGACAGACTCGGTCCCATAACACAGTAACTTGCCTTTGTATTATTTATGCTACACACAATGCAAAACAAATAATGTCATCTACTAATACTAGTGCTTCTCTGGCACTGGGACACGAACAGCAATGAGAGTGGGTGGACCTCGCTGATGCAAAAGAACCCCAGTTACAGAAAAGCTGTCCAGAAAACAATAAGCAAGAAGGGTAATGAATATGATCGGGATTGTTCTTTCCCTCCCTGCCATCCCTCCTTCCTTCCCTGCCACTTGTCTTCCCCGTTGCTGTCTCCACCTAGTCCCAAGTCTGGTAGCAACTTTGAGGGGCAGCAGTCCCTCCTAAAGCTCCTGAAGATGTTTTGTAGCTCAGGGAGCCAGCTGTTGAGGATTAGGCTGTTCACAGCAGCAAACATTTATCAATAAAAATGTTACCAGCAGCAAGCTCCTCCATTAAACTAAGCATACAGAACAAGCTGGATATTGGCCCGACAAAGATGACTGCTCTAAGCCAGGATCATGCAAGCTCTGGTCAGCTTGTATCAGGCAGTTCCCACTTTTGGGTAGGGCTAGTGCCAGATTCAACAGGGACTCAAAGAGACAAAGGTGTAGTTATCCTGGTTGAAAGCCCAATGGAGTGAGTGGAAAGTCACACGCTGTTTTCAGTGTTCTTTGGATGATGTCTGTCAGCTGGGAGGAGCAGGCACAAGGTACTCTGTGGACCTGCCATAGCAGCCCTGAATTTTGGGGAAATCTCTCTTTTAAATCAAAACATTTTTGTGCAAGTGCAAACTCAGCATTTCATGTGCAAGACGTGATGCCTGGAGGGTATGGGTCATTTCCCTAAGGAAGGACATTCACTAGGATAAATGGTTTTAATAAAGTAACAGTGTTTACTTTTCCTTTGCTGCTGCAGAACACAGAGCACCTTCACGAAAGGTCCTTGAGGTTAAATAAACTATACTTAGTCAAATACCTTACTGTTAAAACCCAGAGTGGCTCCCGTGCAGGAGATCGGGTCTTTGTTATTTTCCTGGGTATAGTGCAGTTTATTCCTTTGCACCTTGTATCTCTAATTAAAAAGGGGAAGCAAACAAAAGGCTAAAGTAAGACTGACACGTGTCAGCAGGCGTGTTAAGGGTTTGTATGTTCTGGGGATCTGTCATCGCTGGGGTTTCTCACATGCAGGATGCTGGGTGAGAACTGATCGTGCAAGCCACCAGCACATGCCCAGAAGGGTACATCACGCACATCTATTTTCAGAACTTCTCTTTTGAAACTTGATTTTGTTTACTATTTTCATTCATCGTCTCATATGTGGCAACATGATGACTAATAAATGAGGTTATGTCTTGTAGATTTTGTAGTAGCAGCCTCCTGCAATAATTTCTGTCCTGTAAGCTAGCCAGAGCAGGAGTGGGTTGGGGTTTTTTGCCTGCAGTCTCTTCTGCAGTACAGAGTGCTCCCTAAAACGTTCGCTCTCGTTTTGACTTGATAAAGATCCTTGTTTACCCATTTTATAGGCCTTACATGAAGGACAGTCACGATTTATCAAATCCATGGAAGGCTGCGGGGAGGGGAGGGCAGCACGGCTGTGTTTTTCCACACAACCTGTTACGGTAACAAGCACACCCCCGCAATGTTTGCTGACAGATGTTCAAGGCTCAGAAGGGAAAAAAAAAAAAAATTGCTTTCAGTTGATGGCTGTACCACCACTTTTGACATAAGTGTTAGTTCCGGGCTCCTGAGTTCATGAGGGCAAAGAAACATCAGGAGGAAAACAGATGAACTGGGTAACGAGGGGGAAGAACAAAGCTGCAAAATAAAACCTCGGTGCTGACAGAACCGACAAACATATCTCCTGGGCAGCAGGGAAGGTAAAAAAAAACAACCCAGAGCGGGATGTGAAAGAGCTGGAGCAGTGACCTTCAAAGGGCTCTGTGTGTGTGTCTCTGAAGTTCAACTACAACAGAGGTACAAACTTGCCAACGGATCTTCCTGGACACTGAGTATTTATTTGTCACATACGTGCTCTGACAGTGCCCAAGGGGAGATGGGGATGGATCTCCCTCCTCAGGGCATCAAGAGGGCATGTGTGTAGCATGGACTATGCCAGGAGAGGACAAGGATCTGTGCTTTTGTGGACCCTGTACTGCTGTTTGAACAAAAATCATAGAATCATAGAACCATAGATTGTTTCAGGTTGGAAGGGACCTTTAAAGGACATCTAGTCCAAACCCCCTGCAGTAATCAAGGGACACCTTCAACTAGATCAGGTTGCTCAGAGCTTCATCAAGCCTGACCCGCGGCGGGGGGGGGAAGAGAGGGGGGTGGGCACGGACACGGCCCTTAAACACCTCTCTGGGCAACCTGTTCCAGTGCCTCACCACCCTCACAGTGAAGAACTTCTGATGTCTCATCTAAACCTACCCCTCTCTAATAGGGAAAAGCAGGCTAGGAGGGGTCCAAGGAATCTGGGTGACACCAGCAAGAGCTCTCCCAGTAGTTGATCCATTTTAACAGTCCTGGGAGTGGCTTGGGGCATAACCCTATGCTGGGGAAAAGAAATTCTATTTGAAGGCCCAGACCATCATGAATGAACTTGTTGGGAAGGACAAAATAACCAACCTGAGTTCTGCTGATGCCAGTGGGAATCAGGCAAGCAGTTTGAGTGTGAGGTACTGGGTGAATGAGGATTGGGTTTGCATCTGGCATAGCCTGGATTTTCTCTGAGGCTACTAAAGCTTATCCAGCTATAGCCTGAGCAACTGGAGCATGCTGGGAAGGCTTAATCTGGAGCAGTGAGACTTCTTGTCATTACCAGTTTGGTTTTGGTTTTTTTATTAGGATGACGGAGATCTACGTGTAGAAACTGGAAATCCTGGGAGTGTATCCATTTCAACAGTTTGTTGGAAGGGGTTTCGCTGCTTGTGGGCAGACTGCAGCAACATGAGGATAATTCTTTTCTGTCTTCACTTCCTTCTTCCCCTGTCCCAAGAAGTCGGGAATGACTGGAAAGACTGTTAGCAATCTTTCTCAAAATTTCCCTTGCCTTGCCTTGCTTTCTTCCCTTCTTTCCCCTCATTTTGCCAACTCATATCTATTAAACACTAAAAAAGCTTACTTAATCTGAGGTTCAAAGTAAACTAGCTGTGCTATCACCTTGTACACATCTCTCTCTTCTCTCCCAGCGTGGGAGTACTTGTTTACTCACTGCAAATGTTGCAGTTATTTGCATGTCAACATTTAAAAAGAAAATGGAATCAAAGCATTAATAATTTACCACCAAGTGGCATTCATTTTAGTAAAGTTGCATCCATACCCCAAAATGCTGTATGAGCAGCAGATGCAAAGTTCAATTTAAGAATAACAAGTAATGTCAATTTTCAGCTCTAATAACCATTGACATCAGATGTTTAAAGGTGCAGATAGGTAGTTTCTATGCTGGAAGACGGATGCATTAAATAAAAGTTAGTAACATGGGGATTTTTTTTTTTTCTATGTGCAGCAAGTTTTACAAATAGTGCTCCCTAAAAGTCAGGCAAAGTATAGATGTTTTCCTTTTCTACTGGTGAATCATATGACTGTTTCGATAGACTGAACTAATGGGAATTCCAGTAGCCTGAGCCCTGTGTACCAGAGAGAAAGAGAGAGGTGCGTAACGTAACGGAGAGTGTATTGTCTGTGCCTGTGTGCATCCCTCCCTTCACATATACATCCAGTTTTAACACATTAAAGCGATACTGGACAGGGGAGAAAAACTCTGGACGAGGAACTCTTCACCCCATTGTCTCTGTGGCTGAGAAGATAATTGTGATGAATGGTGCTAGAATAGTTTTTGAGTTTTATGGAAGCTCTTTGGCCCCACTTCTTTTTATTAATTGAATCCTTAGCACTTTAGTAAAGGCAGCAATGTTTTCCCAGGGTGTACTGGAGGAAGAATGTCTCAAAATGGAAAATGTAAGTACAGTTTCCATGATTTATGCCATTTACTCTGCAAACATAATATGTAGAGCAGAACTTTGGCAGGTGTTAATCAGTATATTTTTCTTCACACCAGTAGAGCTGCTTCAGCTTATACCAGCTGAGTATCTGGCTCCCTGTATTAAATAAAAAAGTGGGTCTGGCTTCCCGATCTTTTGTAGTAGACACACAAAACTGTTCGTTATTGAGCTGTGGGCTTGAAAAGCGATCTCACTTCTCAGTATTGGCAGCAGGCTGGAGAAATGGGGACATGGTGTGCTGAGCTCCTGGGTGGAAGAAATGTTTTCTTTCAAACCATAATGACCTTTTTGGCCATCTGAAGGAATATGTTCAAGCTTCCTTGGCAAGAAAAGGTGGGACACCAGCCAGTTACTACATGAAGGCTTTGAAGATGGAGGCAATAATAAAAAGGGGGGGGGGAAATTAAAGAGGAAAATCTTTTTGTTCCCAAATGGATAGCTAAGGGATAACCCCTGCTTTGGAATCAGAAACACAAATTGACCTGATACATCAAAATCAGGGTTTTAAAAAAAAAATTATTTTATTGTTCCATACCTCAGATGTTGTGTCTGGTTTTTACATGACCACAAAGTTTTAAAACAGATCCAGTTAGCTCCCAAGAGTGGCTTCAGGTGGTATTTCTGATCTCTAAATGGTTCTAGACTGAACTCTTTTGAAGATGGTGTATACTATAATAACTAAGTCAATTGAAAACTTGCTCAATATTCCTGACTTAATGTGGGGAAGAGATGGGACATAGTTTTGGGGGAGAAACCAGAGATTCCTGGGGGGAAACGGGAACATGGTTTTGGCAGAAATGATATAGATGCACATGTGTATTAGTAATAGAAACTGTCATTTGCAAACAGCTGCTGTCAGAAAAAAACAAGTGAAAAAGTCGGTGGAAGCTGAAGGGAAATTGGGGAGCTATAGAAACGTATGAGCACTATTATTTCAGATCCTTCAACAAACTTCATTTAATAAAGATGATTTCTCATAATGGGATGTTCCAGTGAGATCTTAAGATCAGAGTAAAAAATGAGCTTTATGTAACACATTTTGGGGGAAAGGATATGAAAGCTTGATGGGTTTGAATGTCAAAGTCTGGTGTCCACTGACTGAATGCTTAGATGTTGCAATTGTTTGTTTTGGAAGGAATATGCTTTTGAGTACAGAGCACACTATTTTCAAAGTTTAGATCTGTCCTTAGTAAGTAATATTTTCTTACCCCAAAATTTTATTATGTCAAAGTGATCTTTAAGTGATGTTTTCTGTTATTAGAGTTTGACCTAAACGCCTGAATAGCTCTATTATGTCCAGTGACCTCATTCTTACCAGGTTTTACAGGTCAGTGGTGAGTTAAGCAGCCAGTTTCCTGCTAATTAATCCTATTTAGTTAAAGAACTGTTAGACTGCATTATCTTATCTCTGTTAAAAGGAAGTTTTTACAGGATTGGCACCGGATTACTGTTATGAATGACAACCCTCCATCCAACTTTGACATACAGTAGATGAACAGAAAGGTAGAAAAGCAGAAAAAGAGGTTGGCACACAAATGCTGTATTGTTCTTCGGTGTTTGCCCATGACATGAATGACCGGAGTTATTCCAGCATCCAGATGGCTTTGAAAATATACAGCCCCCCAGATCTTCCCATCCAGCAAGGCACTGTGCTTTGGTATGCCAGAGTCCAAGCATCACGTCAGAAACCAAAACCCCCAGTTGGTGTAACTGCAGATGGGGGAGAGACAGACAAAGCCAATGGTGCATTTGCGTACCCGGTCCTTGTTTTACTCCAAAATAGCAGCGGCTCAACAGAACTGAAACCTGCTGTGTGGCAGAAAGCCTCTATCGAAATGGCTGATACTGAGATTGCACCACTTGCTATAATTGTGAGGCCCCAGAGGGGCCTCTTCTATGTCAAGCTTTGAAATCAATGGGTTACGTTAAATATTATGGAAGGTGAGCCTTTGGGGGAAATACCTGTGAGTACATAAAGGGTAGGGCACTCAATAACTGGAAACCAGAGGGCAGAAATGTATTTGGTGGTTCTAGTCCATGTTGGGTGAGCTACACATTCAGTGACAGGTTCATAGCTATTTCTCTTTAATTATTTTTTTTCCTGTTTCTTTTTTGCCTTTAACTGCTCACCACCATTATGCCTTTTGATACTTTATTGTTTGGTCTGAAGTGGAAAAATGCTATGACAGGCAGGGTTCAACCTGCCAACAGACATATTTTGGGAGAAGGGACAGGAAGGAGAGGAGGAAGGAGAAAGAGATGTTGGACTTGTTTTTACTGATATTTATGTATCACATGAAATTTGTGGAGCTATGTCCATGAAAAGCACATATTTATTAGGACAGCTGTTGGCATGGGGGAACAAGATTAGCTGTTCTAGGGACTGTTGAACAATGGATGTATTTTTACCTGAGCTGCTTGAAATAACCCACCTGTATGGCTCCGGCGTCTCCCCGTGCAGTATGCTTTTCTGACAGGAGCTGCTAGCACCCTGGCACCGGCAGTGCTTGGCCACCCCAGCTGTGGTACCTGGCTTTGAACACTAGCCAGGCAGATGCCACTTCCCAGGATGCTGGCAGGAGTGGGCAGGGGCTGTAAAGATGAGTGTTCAACTCTGCTCTGGGTGGGGAGGACCCGGGTTGCCCTTAAAAACTAAAAAAACCCTGGAAGTAAAATCATCTGCGCAGAAAGTTTATGAAATCCTGGGATTCTCTCCTAGAGGCACTGAGACATTTTTATCTGTTGGATACCATCAATGAACCCAACCACTCACAGTTTGTGCCAGAATAGCAAATCCTTTGTGGATATTTCAGATTTATTTCAAGGAAAAAGCCTGCCAGGTACTTAGTAGTAACTGCTGTATTTGTACTATTCAAGGTAAGAACTTTGGGCATCTCAGCCACCAAAAGAAGATGTGTGTTAGCTAGCAAGAGGAACAAAAGGGGTAAATGTTAAGTAGAAGGATTAATTAGGACATCAGCTCCACCAAAAACTGTTTCCAACACCTAAAAATGCCTCATTTCCCTCTAAGGGACCACTGCCTGCTAGAGAATGACCACGGGCTCCAAGCCTCAGGTAGGTATAATTACAAATGAAAGATAATAAAAAGCTCTTTACCTGTGTTGGCAGCAGGCTGACCATAATGTAGCAATACTTTCAATGTGAAGAAAAGCTACCGATACTTGTATGTGAAATGATACACGAAATCACACATGCCTTGTGAATGAATTGCCTATGTGTTCCAAAGTGTCCAAAGTTTAAATAGCTCAAGAGATACATGAAGTAAATCTCTGCCTGCCCTAAATTTTTATTGAAAGACCACAGAAAGTTCCATTTCTTTATGTGGGAATAAAAACACATAGACAAGAAAGAGATGATGAATAAGAGTGGCTTAGGACACTTGAACAGCTTCTGCTGTTCTTGTGGCTGTAGTTTATCTGGCCTCAGACTGCAAATGTCTTCCTCATTAATAGGTACAGAAGGATTATGAACTGTACTTATATGAATGGTGTTGCCCAGGGACAAAAGGGAAGAATGACATTAATTCTGGGAAAACATAAGAAATAGCTTGAGAAACAAATTGTTTTCATGTTAAAAATTATGAATTTTGGAAGGAAGAACATGTTGGGTTTTTTTTTACCCTGGAACTTTACTTTCTTCCTCTTGAATGTCTGATTAAAGGTCTCTTCTTTCTTAATTCCTTAGCCAAAATTGCTCAGATTTTAAAAATGCATTTTGCAAAACTAAGCACACCAACAGGAAATTGGATTTTTTTAAAATTTCACCTCCATCTTCTCTATGTGGCTGGATTCAATCCCTTCCGCCTTTGTGGACCACGCACTAGCTGTGCTGCACTGTATGGTACAGCCCAACACATGCACAATACAATCACTTTGAGCTAAGCTGAGCTAAGTATATCCAAGTACACTACTGTCTTTCATCACGTGCAGTTAAAGCACTGACCTATTCAGTTCTAAAACGAGTGCCTGGGTGGTTTTTTTTTTTTCATGCTTCTATATCCTAAGTTGACCTGTGAAAAGCAAAGGAGTCAGATCTGTACTGTGTGGCTCCCTACAGCACAGACGTACTGAACAGTCTATTCTGGAACTCAAGTACTTGTAAGTGACACATAAACCTCTAACTAAGCCTTAAACCAACTGACTGCACATCTACCGGCACGGTTATTTTTAATTCTCTGCCTTGTATCGCACATCAGCAATAATCTCATGCCTAGTAAATTAGGATGATCTGGCTTAAAAGTTCAGCTGCAGCCACGTTAAAAAGACCAGAGGAAATGGATAGCTCATCTCCGGAAAATGCAGCCCTCTGGAGCAACGCCAGAACTCCTTAAAAACAAATCAGCTCGGGATTACACTTTATTAGAGGCAAAATGGCGAAATCATTTCCAAGCTATTTTTCAACCCATCACTTCCACACTGTCGTTAGCAGAGAGCAGTTTTGCTCATCCCTCGCTTTGTGCATTCGCCAGGTGTTGTGTTTTGAAGGGCATGTGATAATCCTGAGCTTTTTAGTACGTGAGCACAGAAGCAAACAGAGGCAACCACCGTTAAGCAGAGTAGCTGCTGGAAGCACTGCGAGAAGCCTCCCGGCACTTCCCTCCCATCCCCCGGCACGTCGCCCATGGGAGAAGAAACGTAGGAGGAGGCAGCCAGGGACTAAAGCCGGTGGAGCAGTTGTGGCCGCCAGCAAAGTAGCAACGGCCTTGGCATTTTCCTCAGTTAGATCTGGGTTTCCTCTCTTCCTGGAGACCGCCTCTTTGGTCAGCCCACTCTCCAGAGCCTCAGGGCTTCTTCCTAGCTCTGCCTTCTCACCTACCCTGCCTCCTTGCTTTCAGCTTTCTATTTGACTTGTCCTGAGGTCAACGGGGATGCGATGGGGGATGCCCAAGCCCCTGCCTCTTCACAGGGTTGGCGCAGCAGGGCTCAGGTCTTCTTTGGTCTGTGGGCAGATCCAGGGGGGAGTGTGGTTTGTAGTAAAATGCTGAGCTTCTGTGAGACTGAAATGTAGGTGATGATGGTAGTGAATGATGAACAGCTGCACACTTCAGTTCATTGGAAAATGAAGTCACTTGGCCTGCAGGGCATCAGCTGCTTTTAAAACATTACTGGTTTGCTTACACAGATGATATCATCTAAGGCAGATACTGGAAGGCTTCATGCAGCAGAAACATTTATTGGGCATCTATTAACACCAATCAAGGTGCAATTTTTCAAAGCAATAGTCTTAAATTATGCAGTGGATACTTGACATCCTAGAAAGACAGACATGTATTGCTTGCCTCAAGCAGGCACATGGTGTGATGTAATCAGCAAAAAAGGGATAATGCACGGCTCCTTCCTTCCTGTGAAGTACCGTGCTGCATGGCTGATGGAGAAATGCCTTGTGTGGGAATCTTCTCCGTATGAGGTTGCCTCATCAGTGTACTGGTCAGAGACATGGGACTCCTACCAAAACGATATCCTGGGATTGTTGGGAAGAGACCCATGCGGAATCAACCCTCTTGAATAGAGGACTTCTGCTCACCACCTCAAGAAATAATCCAGTGTTGTTTGTGGGGCCTTCTGTGTAAAAGCACAGATCGAATCTTCAGAAAATTCTGTATATCTAGAGCCAAAATCCTTCCTCTGCTATTCTAGGAGGAATGATAACAGCATTTGGCATGCGAAGAATAAATCTCCTGGGCAAAGCATTATCTGGAATTCAGTGGCAAATTAAACAAATGTTATGCTGGTGAATAAGAACCTCTGGGGGTTAATTTCAAAAACCAGGGCTGGTTCTCAGCAGAGGAACAAGAAATGGACTAAAAATGTTGGCACACCATTCACTCTGATTTCATTTACCAGGTCACCTCACAGGACCGTCACACGCAACGGCACTTTCAGATGCACAGTGGTGCAACCACAAATTCCTTAATGTTGGGGAAAGACTTGAGGAGGAAAAGGTATCCAAGTCTGGACTGAGAGGGAGCTGAGGCTGTTACTCATGATAAGATTAGCTCTGGGTATGAGTAGGAGACAAGCTCAGGGCTCCATTTCAAAAGGATGAAATTTCACAAACTGTTCTCCACATTTTGGCTCAGATGAGCTGTCTTAGAAGATTTCCACTGTGATGGGGAATATATAAACATGAGAGCTGGAAATAAGGCTCCAGTTCCAGTTCAACTCCTTCCTATAGTCCCAGTGGTGGGCTGAAGTTACATTCTGGGATGCCGCCTTCTTGTTCCTTAGCAGAGTCCACCTGAAACTTTGTATGTCCAAGGAGCCTGCCCAGGAATAAGTGAGAGCTACAGGGGCCATGTAGTGCTGTGGCTGAGAGAGTTTTTGTACTTGGACTTTAGTCTCTGCCCCTTTAGCCTTGTAAGGGCTTCAAAGTTAAAAATAAAAAGAACAGAAATGCGAGTTGCCCCTATTTCTGTGTTAATGTTATTCGTGCCTTACTATTTTTATCCACGCACAAAGCCAGCTTATGGTTCAGAGCTCAGCTGGGCTACTGCTGAGCTCAGCAGGACCCAGGAGCTGAGGCTGCTGCTCCAAAGAAGAGGCTGCTTCTGCCTCTTGAGAAGGAGGGGAGGGGAGGTGAGGGCAGCAGTTCAAACTCAGCAGGACCAGGGAGCAGGAGCTGGTCTGGCCCTTTCCCAGTCAGGAAAAGGCTCCCAGCTCCTAGGTCTTGCTGATTTCTGAAGTCTTCAAAAGCAGTAAGACCCATACCATAGAGAGAGCTCGGTTGTGCTCCAGCAACTGTTCCTCGGGGAAGCAACAACTTTCCTCCCTGAATAGACAGAATTTGTAGCTCTCTCTGGGCTGAAACTGGTGTGCAGCAGCTGCCCATCCTTCCCAGCAGTATAGAGTGCTGATGATGCTCTGGTGATGCTCGGGGAAGATTGGAGCTGCAGGGTCCCTTGCCCTGCCTCGCACAGACTGGTGGTAACTTGCAGCTGCAGATGGTGGTGGCCCTTGATCCCATTTAGGATCCTGCAGAGTCTCAGCCAGAGCAGTGGCAACACAGGTTGGAGCCTTCCCCTCATCAGAAGGGGCTCTCTGCCCTTTCCAGCAAGGTGGAGGCAGGGCATACTGCTACACAATAGTCCACTTCAGGTACCCATCTGTATTATTTTTGTGTTCCTGGAGGAAAAATCTTGCATGGGAAAAATATGTCTTACTTTTTTTTGCACTCACGGCTTGCTCCTCCTTTCTAACTTGGGGGTGTGTGTGTTTGCAAAATACCCTACCTTTGCTTTGAAATGTAGTTGATAAATTGCCTAGTTCCTTTTTTCTCAGTTTTCTGACTAAGCACCCTGCTCTGACAGTATTTTGCTCTTTGAATCTAGCATACCAAAGCAGTGCAGGGTGTGGAGGAGCAGGGCTTCCAATGCAGGAAAAGGAGAACCATGAAAGAAAAAAGGACTGTTGTGGGTGGGCATTTTGGCAGAGCTCATCACTGCATTCTTGTTTGTGACAGCAGTGCAGTTCTGAATCGGGTCCTTGCTCCAGCTGCCATTCTTAGCACACAGACAGCTGGAAATGATCTGCAGTGGTGGTGGGAAGAAAGGTATGAGGAAACAAAAAAGAAATTATTAAGGAAACAGAAAGGGGTGAACTGTGACTTTTTTTTTTTTTTTGGTTGACAGTTTGGAGTCTGAGGGACATAGGAAACAGATTAAGAACAGATCCCTGTTGATTTCTGCAATTTTGGAAGTACCAAGGCAGCACCAGGATTTGAGTAGGATAGCCATGGACATCCGTCCAGCATGATGGCATCCCATGGGCACTAGAAAAGTTATTGCTTGGTAAGATTTCAGACATAAACCGTGACTTTCAAATGCTGGTGTACTGGGTCCATCAGAAACTTACTATCTCTCCTGATATGCACAAATGGACTGTGGTACTTACCAGGTCTTTTCTTCCTTGGGTGAGGTCTCTTACATCCTTTGGGTCCATTACTGCACGGCGTTTTGATTGTCCCCACTTGCGCAGCCCTAAAATGTTGGGTTTCATCCTTTCACCTTCAAGGCACTTTGATTCTTTGTCTCTCAGCCAAGGGCCTTGAGCATTTATGCAACTTCAGATGACCAAAATCTAGCACGTATAACGGTTATGCATTGGCTGTTCATCTATGTGCAGCTGTAAATGAACCTGTTTTGCCTCCCTGGGAATGGCTAGGGAGAGGTAAGCTTCTTTCAATAGTCTTGCGTGAGATGCAGACTATTGGAGGGTGCTGGCTGAGGAATTTACACTGTGCCTCTGCCCAGACATTTCTAAGGATTACTTCAACAAGCAGTTTTAAACAGGAGGAGCAGCAAATGTTTATATCTCATTTTTTGATAGCTGCTAAGAACTGCATCCCGAGGATCTACTTGTCATTTCAGTGTTTGGCAACTAAATTCAGCGTGAACGCTCCCATTCTGTGCAAACATGCCCTCCAACTAGGAACATTATGCACATTTTTAACAGTGTGGGCAATTAGGTAATGGAACAAATTTTCTGTAGTAATCCAGTTAATTTTCAGCATTTACAGACTTTAATCAAGACTGAAAGATGCCCTGACTCCATCAGGAGTCTTCATAGCAAAAGTACTTGGTAAAATGGCTTTTGTTTTGTCATAGGTAAAACTAAATTATGGCTTTGAATCCCTGAAAACAATTCTGTCTGAAAGAACAGTAACCCAATTTCTGTTAGTTCACATTGTGTATTTTCACATCATGGTTCACTGTTCCAAAAGCGGGACAGCTTGTTTAAATCTGAAATGATGAGTCTCCCCAGCTCCCCTGAATAAAAGGCAGAATGCTGAAATCCACTGGAGTATTCCCACATGAGCTTAATGCATTGTAGGATAAACAAAACAGGGAAAAGTAAAATCGGGATAAAATCCTATCAGTCATAAGCAACTGGGATTGCATGAATGCATGAGTCATGAAACATCAGGGGTTTGTCTTTCCTATGTGGGTAGAAAGACTGAAGCTTTAAACTCTCCTACGTACTGATGAAAAATGTGGTTTCTTCAAGAAAAAAAAACAAAGCAAAACAAATCCCCCTTATTCTTGGCTTTTTGGCTGCCCTATGAATACCTGGATCTTGCATAGTTCATTTTAATCACATTTAGATCCCTTGGGACAATATGGGATAAAACACAACAGTGTCTGATTGTAAAACACAACTGAATCTGAGAGCACATGGATTTTTTTATGCAGATGAACTAGAAGGGTTTGCCAGGACCTCCCTGTCCTATTCCTTGTGGGGTGGGATGGCTTGTCGGCATGAGGGAGAGGAGAGCCTTGCTGGTGCTTCTGCCATCTCCTGCATCCAGCTGCTGCCCCAGCTCTGACGAATCCTGCTCAAGAAGTGGCCCTCACACGCCTTCCTTGGGGGTCAAATGCCAAGGGGTTTGTCTAATTGAAGATAGCTACTATTTACTGGTACATTTAGGCTATGAACTCCCTAGGTGAGGCAGGCATCTGTCTTTTGATGAACCATTTGGTACCCTGATCTCTCATTTGGCCTGTGGTTCTTGCAGCAATGCACATGTTGGATGATGCTATTTCATTTAACACACTTTCTCAGCAGAATTGCAAAAAAACCCTCCTGGCAGGCTCATCAGAAAATTCCGATAATTTGCAGTACTCTAAACTGTACCTTTTCAAAACAACATAGCATTTAGTCCAAACATTGACATTTTTCCCAGGATGAGTAAAGCATCTTTCCAGTAAAATCTGGCAGAAGGAAAATAAAACTAATAGAACAGTAGTCTTTCAAAAGTACAGAGATTTTTTTTTATTTACCTTTGAAAAACAATTTTCTAGATATTTCTGATTTTCATTTTATTCAAAGAACCTTAGCATTGACTACTCCAGCAGCCAATGCTAATTACAGTACTAATAATTACAGTACTATTTCCTAGTATAGACTCTTCCATCACAACATGTAATGATTTTTGAAAGTGTAAAGCAAGGAAATAAATTTTGGAAATAAATCAGTGTGATCTACAGAATATCAAGGTATCAGAAGACTACTCTGTGCATGCACACAAGACAAAAACAAGGTCTTTGAAAAGGTTTTAAAAATCAGCCTTGAGTACACTGATGGGAAAAAAAACAAGCCCAAAATTACAGCAAAACCATCCTTCAAACTGTGCTTCCACACCCAGGTTCAAACTTTGCCCAGACTAGTTCCAAAGAAAGATATGAATGAATCAAGATTTGGAAATGATTCCAAGTATGACTGGAATAGACAAGGTCTTAGGGTTCATTTTGAAGGTGCTTTATTTTGTGCTATTGTTTCTCACAGTACCAATCATTTTGGTGCTCACAGTTCCTTCCAGCAAGTCTCCATTTACCACAGGCTCTTTTCACAAAAGTGAGGGGTTTTGGGGCTGAGTATGCATTTGTACACACCTTCTTGCAAAGGTGATGTCTGCTTGTGTTTGGATCTGAAGACTTTGTATTAATTCGCAGCATTCCCCATCCAAAACCAGACTTCTCTGAACTTCTGTCCTGTGTGCTGATGTCTCCTCAGCATCTCCAAGCTCTTCAGCCTGCAGAGAAGAGCACCCAGCACACTGTGGGTCTCCCAGATGTTCTGGGGGAAGAGGGGAGCAGGATGAAGCCATTGGCTGCCTGGAGCAGCTGCCAGCAGCTGTGCACAAGGCGAGGTGGAGGGTAAAAGGGCAAAATGGCCTACATTCTGCAGAATCTGAAGATGAACTGATATATTCATGTGCTATCTGGGTGGAGAACAGCTAGGAATAGTCTTCAGTCATGTAACTGCTGTTTCCAGCGAGATAATTGTGTAGCCACACAATGAATAATACAAAGAAGTTTTCCGGTGATTGCTGCCCAGCGATGTCTTTCCATCTCTAGCAGGCAGAGAACAGAAAATTAGGTCAAGATCTCATTTTTAATGTTTTAGTTTCCCTTGGACTCCGTATGAGATAGGCCAAGCCAGCCACACTGAGGCGTTTTTAAGCAGAGTCGGAGAGAGCTGTCATGCCAGAGGTGGGAGGATGCAGGGCTGCTGCCCCACTGTGCAGCCGGCAGCACTCCCCTTGCAGACAGGACTGCTGAGGGGGTCCCAGAGCTCCCCTCACCCAGCCTGTTTGTCCAGGCTTGATACACTGCACATCCAGCCACCTGGAAACGGCCATCTCAATGTCCATCTTGCTACAGGCTATTGCTTTTGGTTTACTTTATTGAACATCTATTTTCATGTTTAACATTGTCAAGATGAGAAAAAACACCATAATGGTACCTGCCATCTCTCTCTGCACTGTGAATAGCTGCCCTTAGCAGAAGGATTAGAAAGAAATGGAAGTAGAATGATATTACTAAACTTTTCATGACACAACTCTGATCAAACTGTGCTGTATGTGTTTTCTGAGGGAATTTTATTAGACTTCCTAGTCAATCTGAGACTAAAGGCTGCTGCTTTTAATACCTAGCCACCTCTGGCAGAGTCAGCACTAGCTTTTGGACTGAAATGGCATTGCTGCTCCAAAGTGAATCCACTGATTGTCTGGAGGTACCACACGTTGACTGTGTCAGCTGTGGCACACAAACTCGATTTGTCTTGGGAAAAGAAAATGAACTGGAAGGTCTGCTCCAGCTGGGCACCAAATAGGCACCGAGTCCTCTCACAGGCACAGCCGAAGAGTCACAGTTGTCTGCTTTTCTTTTCTGCCAGGGAGGAACATATTTCTGTTTTAGGCACCATGGCATGGGCAAAAGGGAGGCATACTGACGTTACAGTCAAGGTGCATGTAGTTCAGTCAAGAAAATACTGAGTGGTCTTAAACTCAGCAGAATTCACCCAGAGAGCGTGCTCTCTGCTACACCGCCGAGCTGAATGAACAGCTCGCACCAAGGACTTTATTTGACACATATACACAAAAGCGTACAGAAACACTGTTACTGCTGTTCGTCTTCGCTTGTTCTAGGGCAGGAGCGAGAGTATGGGTGAGGTGAAGGGACTAATTGAACAATATTGGGCGAACGTACGGAAAGGCATGATTCACATTGCACATCTTGCCTTCCTATTAATCGTTTGGCCGTTACAGACAACCCGTGTGAGTAATACGATCAAAATTCTGTCAAAGAAGTACTGCTCACATTAACGAGTTAAAAAAAAAACCAACTCTTCCTTCCAAAAATATGTATTTGTCATTAAAGGGACGGACCATGTTCATGAGCTGAATTAATGCTTTTATTAGCAGCAGCATTACAAGTATCAGTCATAATTGGAACTATCTCTAACTCATGCAAATATTTCTAAATTTCTCACAAGGTAATTTACCCCAATTAAATTTCTTGCTGTGGTTTTCTTAATGTTTTCTACTGATTCAAAGCAATGTGGGCATTTGCATTCGAGTAGGGTGGAAGAGTACACATGTACCCTCAATAAAGTGATGTACTGATAAAGTTCTATTTCTCCCCATATTTAGACAGTTTATATATTAAAAAACAATGCACGCTCTACCTAGTGTTCATTAATTAGGGGAGGAGAAGATCACACATCAATGCAAATCATTCTTAATTTATACAAAGTGCGTGATGATTAATATCCTCTGTACCTTTCTGAACTGAGAAAGTGTAAATGCAGCGATTCTGACTGGAAACTCTTTCCCCTCTTCTTGCATGTGAGTGGGAGGTGATCTGCAGGTGCTCACGCTGGGAAAGGGAAAGTGAGGTGAGGGCAGGGCTCCTTCAGCAAAGCCCTGCAGTGGAAGCTGAATCCTTCTGAACCACATCCACCTCCTCTTGAGCTGACCTGGGTTCTCCAGTTTGAACTTCTGCCTGTTGTTCTTCTTAAGCGTGAGAGTGATAGCAACTTAAGAGAGGTTCAAAAATCACAGTTCATGGGGAAATGAAGCAAGATGCATATAAAATAGCATTAAATCCTACTGCCTGGAGTAAATGCACCGATCCGTTCTGCCGTGTTTGAAATCCTGCTAAAATTTCGTTGCAACGTGCTGAGAAATGCAAGTTAAATTAAATGATGGATACATGTAGCCGGGCTTTTTTCTCTGTTTCTTGGGATGGTCTAGCTTAGCATGGGATGAGCTGGCAGGTCCCATCTTCACCCTTGTTCTAGATATCAATAGTCTGGAAATCAATTGCTCCTTGTAGGGTAAGGAGGTCGATTTTCCCCTTGGAAGATTAAACCATGAGCCCCAGCGAGCTGTGGTTCACCTGAGTGAAGCAAGACCAGGAAGTGGCAGTTGCTCAGCCTGGTTGTGTTTTAACCTCCCTGAGTTTCCTAAATGATGCCCCGGCGAGCCCCTTGCGAGGGCCCAGCCCTCAGTCACCACCCAGGGAGCCTTGGCCACCTGCTCTGCCCCGCAGGGAGATTGGGCAGTGCTTGGCAGCGTCCTCTGGGGTGGGACAAAGTGACCGGTTTGTGGAGATGCTGCTCCTGCATCCAGGAGGGGAGTCGGGGCTCCCTGTGCAGAGCAGTGGTGGGCACCAGCTCAGCAGCTCCCCCTCTCCCCACCCCTGCAGCTGCTCTGTGGGCCAGCAGCTGCCCCTTTTAGTCTGAATATTTGCTTTAAATACAGGAATATGATGGCAAACACATGTCGGCGGATGCACAATATTCCACAGAATCACAGAATCACAAGGTTGGAAAAGACCTTTGAGATCAAGTCCAACTGCTCCCATCCTATGCTAAACCATATCCCTAAGCACATCCAGGGATGGAGACTCAGCCACCTCCCCGGGCAGCCTGTTCCAGGCCCTGACAACTCTTTCAGTATTTTTTTTTTTCCTAACATCTAATCTAAACCTGCCCTGGCACTGCTTTGTGCCATTTCCCCTTGCCCTATCTCCTGTCAGCTGGTTGAAAAGACCATCACCCACCTCTCTACCACCACCTTTCAGGTAGTTTTAAACAGTGATGGGGTCTCCCCTCAGCCTTCTCTTCTCCAAGCTAAACATCCCCAGCTCCCTCAGCTGATCCTCATAGGATTTGCCCTCCAGCCCCTTCACCAGCCTGGTTGTCTTTCTCTGGACTCGCTCGAGGACCTCAATGTCCTTCTTATGGTGAGGAACCCAGAACTGGACACAGTACTTGAGGTGCAGCCTCACCGATGCCGAGTACAGGGGCACAATCACCCCCCTAGACCTACTGGCCACGCTATTCCGCTTCTGCTTTCAAGCAGCATTCACATGCACACTGTCAGATTTTAAAAGCTTCCTGCGTTGTTACTTATTTTTTTATAAACACATTGGCACAGAACGCTACGAACATTTATTTCCCCCCCCCTTGCCAGCTGTGTTGCCTTTGCAGCCGGTAAACTCAGGCTCACCGGGCACCCCAAGGGCGGCACGGGAGGCGATTGCTTCATGAGGGAGGCACAGGGTGAAGCCACCTCCGCTCCTTGTCCCGCAGGGCTGCCGAGCAGCTGGGGCCGGACACGTGCGTCTGCCGGGGGGGTTAGGCTCTAACAGTGAAGTATCTGGGCGGTGAACCAAAGCTTAATCCCCCACTCAAAACCAAAAAAACCCAGCCCCAAAACCACCGCCCCCTCCCCACCCCCTCGCCACTGTCAAGGGAAGTATCTACCCGACCCCGAGC
>VZTU01032153.1:0-18267 GCA_013400835.1 Zapornia atra | reverse complement strand
GGGCCCGGCCATCCAGCCAGTATAATAAATACCTAATACAAGTACCCTTTTTTACCATAATTTTGCATCAAGAGAATTTTTACCCATTGATTTTATAGGGTAAAAGAAATAAAAAATGGCATCAAGTACTAACAGGTGTACCATATTTAGAATAAATTTTAGATCTGGTACATGCAAGGAATCACAGAATCGTAGGGGTTGGAAGGGACCTCAAGAGATCATTGGGTCCAACCCCCAGGGTTGGGGAATAATCCCAAATAATCCCTTGGAAATAATCTTCTCTTGGAAAGACTGATTTTGTTAGTATATCCATGCTAATATGGCATTAGCATTTGTATTACGGATACCTGAATGCCCCAGCTGAGACCAGGTCCCTATTGTGCCAGAGCTAAACACACCCAGGAGTTATAAATCACATTAGTTCCTTCTTTAGATGTTTTTAAACCAAAGAAACATATATTCCCATTTTATGGTTGAGCAACTGAGGCACAAAGACATTAAATAATCATCACTGACAGAAACTGAGGTGCAGACCAGTGTTTCTCAGTCCCATACGTAAACAGAAAGTTTCTCCTTTCTCCTGTATCTTTTCTTTAAGAGGCTTTACATTTTGTTAATTTAATACAAGGAGGAATTACTTCAGTAGTGACCAAAAAGAATGCATGTGGTTTTCTTGTAATAAAGGGACTCTCCAATAGTCATCAGCTGTAGGGAACATCTATGTATTTTTCCCAGTGAATTGTCCTCCCAGTGTGTGGTCTTTCAGTTGTGTTTGTGGCTGCGTAACATATATACACTGACTATGAACTAAAGTCATTGCTCTTGACATTTGACTGGTCATAACAATCTTTGCCCCCTCCCACAATCATGAGCATTTATTTGTAGAACTTGGCAAACGGGCTTCTGTTTTACAAAGCAGGAGGTGTCTACACTCTGAACAGTGGGTTCCCTTCACTAAGCATATGTGTGTGTTGCTGGGCAAGACCTTGACAAGTGAGAGATAGGTGAGTACCTTGCTTGTAAAAATTTTGGATTTAAGTGGCAACCTGTTGTAGATAGCTCCTGACAGCAGTGATTTTCAAGAGATATCTAAGGGTTTTACTTGTGTATATTTTGTGTGGAAAATAGGAACTCTGTCCAAGCCAACAGCGAAGAAAATACAGCTGGATATAGAGCAGAGTGTCTCTTTTCTAAAGATATTATACAGAGTCCAAGAAAAGCAATGCATAAGTAGAAGAAGATCTTCTGAGTGCCCATCTCAGATTGCTGGGGACAAGAGTGGGTGGCAAAAACAGAGAAGCTACAGATATGAACTAAAACTATTTGAAAGAAAAGATCTCCAGTAACTTGCACGGTCATTTGATAAGGTCTCCAGGGAGGAGATGATCAGCAAAGACAACATTGTGAAAACATACAGAATTTCCTTTCTGTCTCTGTTACATATTTAGTAATGTACCATAAAGACTGCAGAGGACAGCATTATTTCTTGATTACACAATATCATGTATCTATTCAAACTTTTTGGTGGAAGACAGAAGCATAATACATTATAAAACTATTTATTTTTCTGTCATTTCCAATTTTTTTCTCCAGTCTCTCTCAGCTCATTGGTTTCAACATGAACTTCACCACAGATTTCATTCAGAGGTACTCACTAGAGCTGAAAAACAAGAAGAAAAGTTTGGCTAGGGGACCAGAAACAAAAAAATCCAGACCTGCATTTAAAATTTACTTTTAAAAAGCCCAAACATTTCCTTACTCTATCTTATCAAAAAATACTTAACGTTCCTTTGCTACAGATCAACATGGACTTTTGCTAACTGAGGTATAAGAGGGTCATACATTGCCTGCTGCTGTTCAAATTACAGGACACAATCCCAAGACACTTGCAGGAGCTTGTGTCTTTCCGACAAGTCTTCCTACTCCGAAGGCTGCCTTTTTCCTTTCTGTGCTGAGCTGGTGACCAGAAAATGCAGGGAAAAGCCCAGAGTAATTCTTGACTAACCCAGCAGAGGAACAAACCTTCTGGCACTTTTCCAGCAGCCCTGACATTGAGGTTATTACGGAAATCCAATCACACGCTTTAGAATTAGAACTTGGGTTATCAAAATTAACGGCTTGTTTTTCACTATGAGTAGGGTGAAAGGTGACAGAAAATGGAGAACTAATAGAGAACTGGTAAATACAATTGCCAAGCATATGGGGCAAGGCACAGCAATTAAGAAATGACCATTGGGATTAGGTTCTTCAGCCCTATATTAGACCTCTGACAATGGAGCTGAAGCATGACTGACAGAAGATCATGACTGAACTGTTCAGAGCTTGGATCCTGTAGAGCCCCTAGCTGGAGTCCTGACACAGAAGTAATTAAATAAATCAGACAGAAAAATGGCATGTCCTTCACATTTGGAGCCACAGACACCACTGATCATTCCATGGCACACATGCAAAAATGAGAAAAGATATATTAAGGAAACTCAAGTCTTGACAATATTATAAAGCACTACTTTTAGTGCCAGTTCCTCAGTCAGACACTAGAAAGTGTTAAAATATCCCAGTAATTCCCTAATCTTGTCTGTCTACCTCCTAATTCCATCATCTGCTGCCATCTAGATAATCTAAGGTCAAATGACTAGATCACACCTTCTCTGTCTATTGCAATTACGGGGCGAACCAGCAAGGTGCTGAGCATTCACCTGGTGTCAGGACAGGGTGAGACAGCTCTGTGCTTCCAGGTGTCACTGCCTTAGCCTGGGTCCTTACAGGAATTAAAGTCAGACGCCAGTGACGTGCAGTCACTCCATGAGCAACATGAAACAATGGGCAAACATGTGCAAAGGTTGTGAACAATCTGTAGAGGAGAAGGAGGGTGCAATCTCTGAAGTCTATATTTAGTTTTGTTTATCACCAGTGATTAACCCTGCTCTAATTTACACCCCCTTAAGTATATCCAGGTCACAATCAATTTGTGTGAGGAACAACACAGTATTCAAGATCCAAGTTTGTTTTTCATCTCTTTAAGCAACAGCTGACACAAACCCTTCCTCCAGATTGTCTTTTAACATTCTGTGGATGGATCATGTGTTCTGGGCACCAAACCAGCATCAACACTCTTGGGTGGGGGTGCCTGGTGAGAGGAGAATGACAAGTGAAGGTATGAATATCTTGCCAAAACAAAACAGCGGGACTTTATGGCCTCTCCCCAGTTTCCACATTCATTGGTGTTCTGCAAGGGTGGAAAACCCACCAAGGACGATTCTTTGAAATCTCAGATTCTTGCAGATCGCTGTCCTGATTTATTCAGAATACTGCAGAAAAGAATGCTTTTCCTGCTCATGTAGGAATGGGTGTTTATACCACATGGGAGAGGCAGTAGACACATCCAGGGAATATGCCACTTAAGAAGTTCCTGGCAGCAATAAGTTGAGCTATTTGCACAACCTACCTGAGAAGAAATAATACCTTTCTTTGTGCAGAAGTACAAAAAGTATATGGTAACACAGCTGAGACACGTTCTTAAGTAAATAGCTATTAAAATAAAGCTGTTAAAAGAATGCAATGGTTGGGCATGGAGGTTAATGCATTTGCCTGGGTTTCTACAGCAACGCAGTGAATTAACTTTCAATCACAATGAAATAGTCTTCTATTTTAACTATGTATAGGAATTCAATTTATATATCTTCCACTCTCCAGCTTCTCCACTATCCTTGACTCTCTTCAGGAAAGAAAAAGAGAAGAAAGAGACACAACCATTCAGCTTGACAATGCAGCTGCTAAAGTGCGCATGTGTGGACTGACCACTTCACTGCACTTCCAACATAGCTGTTATCTTCTAAAGGTATATCAGGAGCTGTGCAATAAGCTTGAGAGATGCTGAGCACTTCAGGGTGTTGTTGGCTTCAAAGGGAACTCCAATATCTTCCACAAGCTTCCACTAAGATCAGGATCTCTGAAGACCAGGTCAAAAAAACCCTTCAATCTGCAGGTCACATTTAAAACTCCAGGCATTTTTGCACCTTCTTTTTTTTCATAAGAATGAAAATTATTTCTTGGCATATCAAGTACCTGTTACAAATATGCAGACCACAAAACCCCATTTCAAATAAAGTGATTATCACACTAGCATTTTGTTTCTGAGATGTGCTGAGCTGATCCCCCAACTCTTTCCTCAGATTTTTGCAGTATTTACCCTCAATCTGGCACGGAGCGTAACAAGAGTTATGGGCTTCTCACAAAGAACAAGCAAAATAGTACATCTTCTAAAACAGGACCTTAGTCTATCGCTCTTCCTCACTGCCACACAATGACACATCCAGTCCCTGACAAACCTGCCTCACATACACGCTGTCCCACCAGAATAAGTACAATTTGCTCTACATGCTTTCCACCAGGCAACACAATGGGTAAACTCCTCTGTCTGCTCTCATGCATTATGTAGAAGAGACATAACTGGTTTTATTAATGCTAGCTCAATGTCACAAACACATGCGCACATGCACTCTCAGACAAATCCCTCTCTCTATTACAATAAATATCTCATAAAAAAATGACATACCCTGAATGGATTCAGCAGCAAAATAGCAGCTGTTGCATAGTTTGAGGGTTTTTATTTTTAACTTATTAACATGCTGATCAGATTCTTGTAATCAGAAGCAAGGGACATTAATCTCATAAAACATGTAAACTGTATTTTATCTGGGGGGAAAAAGAAAGAGAAAAACTTGGCAAAGCTGTAGCTTCTTTCTTTTTTTTCTTTTTATTTCAGAAGAGCAGAACACATCTTCAGGTGGAGTTGAAAGTGACTGCAGGTCATCACCATAGGCCCAGAGCAGTAGAAGGAGATGAAGAGAGGACAGAGAGCTTTTCACCTCTCAGCCCATGGTTTAACTCTTGTGCTGATCTGCAGACTGAGAGCAGTTCCTGGTCACAGCTTCTGTGAATTGAGTTGGCGGAAGCCCCTGTGATAACCTCAGAAGGATCCAATTACAAAAAGTATCCCTCCTAAACAGAGACAAACAAAAACCTCAGGGATTCAGACCAGCACCTCTTCAAAAGAGTGGAACCCTATTCAGGAACTGCAAATATGTAATGTGTAATACCAGTAGACAAGGAGAAGAGAGCTTGGCCTCCTCATGTACCTCCATGGACAATTTCTTTGAAGGTATGTGCAAATGTTTTGCAAGAAAAGATGCAATGGTGGAGGCCTCAACTGGTAAGCAGAAGATTCATAGTTGAGCATCAGGGGTTCAGAGACTGTGATATCAAATCGGAGGTGTTTTGGATAGATGTGATAGGAAAGAAGTAGGCATTTGGCACTTTCTGAAAATCATTAACTTCTGCATAGCAAGCTGAGTAAGATAGAAAACTTTAAGTACCTACATATTTAGTCAATCATCAATCTAGGAGAAAAGTTAAAAAAACCCTCAAGAAATGGTTATATTTTATTGAACTAAGGACGTTGAATTCTTTAGATGTTTTAACAGTTTAATCAATATCCTTCTCCAGGTTCATTAAAAACAGTAGTGAATGTTTCAAAAATGTGTAGGGAGGTAGCAATGCAAAAGATGCATGAGTTTGATCAGTCAGGATGTTTTCTAGTGCTGAAATACACTTAAAACTAATTGGGTCTTCTTGTGCTTGTCATATGTATCTTCTGAGGCAACAGGACTCTGGTCATATCCATTACAGTCAATCAAGATATGTATTCACAATGATGATTATATCAGATCTGGTTTAGATTGACCCAATAGGATTTGTCATCTAATTTTCCATGAATAGATCCAGTCACATGAAGTTAAATCTAGTGAGGCCAATCCAGTTATATGCGCAAAACCAAAACAATATTTACAGAGTCTTGGAGGCAACCAGGTAGTTAGGACATAACTGAAAAGCACTGAGTTGATAAAGCTAACAACTAAAGCTTATGCTTGTACTGTTTCAAAACATAGGTGCTTTTTTTTTAGCTGCAGATTTTTGTTTATTTCTAGGACTTACCTTCCATAAATTACTTCAAACTATGCGTTAAATAGCTGATTCTCTCAAGATTGGATATAAATTTTAGGTCAGTAGGAAAATTCTGTTTTAATGTCCCTACATAAGATGATACCTTTGAGAATTATGCCCCAGGAGCCATGAATTCTCTTGGAGAGAAGCAGACTTTTTTTGCTTGCTTCTTTGGTAGAGCACTGGATGAAGTCCAAACCTACCATCACTGTCCAAACAGACAAATTTAGCATTTGTCAGAAGCCAGATGAGCACACCGGGTAAAATAACCATCCTGCACAAACCCTAGGTCCTGCCTCTTTCCCCAGGAATCTGGTAGGTGTCAGAGGCAAGACAAGTGATTATGGTTGCCTTTGGTATGACCTGCCATCCTTAAATTGTGTCATGTGGATACAGATTGTGAGTCCTGGTATAACTGAGAGAGGAACTTAACAGAAGGTAGAACTAGCACCCCTGAGGACAGCACAAAGTTGCAGAGGTAGGCCCGGGCTATACTACAGGCAACTAGACACAACAGCTTCTGTAGTCAAATAATAGTTCAGGTAACAAATTTTAAACATTAATCTGCTGTCGCAGAAGTAGAGCATTGTCATCAATGACCCTACACATCCCTGTTATTTTACTTGGAATTAGGACTGTGGACATAGGAAGAGAGTATCTAAAGCTTCAAGCTGAAGTGAAAAATTTGAACTGGAAGATTTTTTTCTAGTGTATTTTCATAGAAGTTGTTTTACATGTGATAACCTTGCAAGACAGGTCATTTATTCATGATGGTCACTGAAATGAAAATCAGATGACACTGACAGTTCTGTTTGCAGATTTCCTATCGATGCTCTTATTCACATGATGCTTGTGAATCTTGTAGAATATAGTGCTAGTGCTGACCTTAGAAAGAATATGTTCTCAGTTTTTGAATCTCTTAAACCCTTGTGAAAACTGTGTTAGATCACCAAATCAAGGCACTCAGAGAACAGTAAGAGGGATTTAGTCTCAAACCTTGGGGTGCCACTTACTACTCTTATACTGGTGAGCTCTGACCTGTATGAGGTACGGTAACAGCTGAATCATTCCAGTTCAGCTATTTGCACACCTGCAAGATCTAAGGTGTTAGGGCATACACAAGTGCTGAAGCCTTGCTCAGAAAGTTAGAGAGCAAGGAGATAAATCCAGTGCTTGCTGATAAAGCAGACATTGTCAGTCCATTCACTCACCAGTCTGCCAGATGTTGCTGATGACTTATGGAAAACAAAGCATTGCAGCCAGCATCAGCTGATTGCAGGAATGATCATCTCCGGAGTGATCTTCCTGCACAGACATTTTATGAATCGATGTGCGCACAGCAACTTTGAAAGTCTTTTCAGACATCAGCTGGAAAAAAAATCAGCTGATGAGGACGTCAGATCCAAAGCACATGGAAAGCAACTTGGAAATGCATGATTTGTGACTCAAACCATAAAACTAGACACTAAGCTCTCTATTTTCTGTGTGCTAGCAACCACAAAAAAGAAGGAAGGATTCTACAACTAGAGAAATACCACTGCATGTATATTTACCCTGCTGAAGCCATCTCCAGGCTACTTGTTTGCTTTATTGATGGAATAGGCTTGGTCCACAGTAGGGAAGTTGTTTACAGGATGTTTGCAGACCTTGAGAATCTGATGATCGTTAGCATGAAATGACCATTCAGCAGAACCTAGGCAGTGTAAAATTCCTTAAAGTTAAAAGGTGCTCAGATGAGCAACAGAGGAGACAGAAGCTTTGTTTTCCAGGACAAAATTCTAAGTTATACAGCCAAATAAATATAGCAATTTTGCATAGCCATGAAAAGAAATCACATTTCTTCGTCCTTGAAGAATAGAACAAATAGCGGACTGCAAAGCTAAATTGTGTTACAGTCTTCTCTGCACAACGTGTGTGAGCTTCTCACCTTCAAGCTCACAGAAGACCTCTATGAAAAAATAAGACATTTAAAATAATCTCCTGCATTCCATGCTTGAAATAAAGGAAACTAATCAGTCATAATCTCTGCTGAACACCCAGCAGGCTTCAGCAAGCCTACATACTGCCAATTGTGTCAGAAAGATGGAAGTCTTGAATCAGACTCTTAAGATTCGTTGCCTTTAATAATATGACATAGCACAGTCCCTTGGGCTCGATGCATGCCGCGTACCAACTAGCCTGCAAGTCTTTTTGAAGTGGTGCCCTATTAGCGCTGTGGTAGAAGTGCAAAGGACTTTAAAACCTGCACAACTGTGGGGTTTTGGTGATTTGGTCTTTTTTTAATTTGGACAAACACAGAAGCTTTCTCCCGGATCTTTCAGAAGCTGCAGGAGTTAGCATGCAATCTGGGTGTCCCTGAAGTGTAACAACAGATACCAGCAGCTGTTGTTATCAGCCTTTTGCACCAAAAAGGCAAAATCCAGACTCTGAACTCCAAAAAAATGTGGGGTTTTCCCATGTAAAGACCATACATCCCACTTCTAAACAAAGGTACTCACACAGAACTATTTTGAGATGTAAACTTAACCGTCTTGGTCTAAGTTCTTAGTGGACAACTTGTGCCAAAGACAATTTGGAAATGTAAAGGAAAGACTGTACCAGCAGAGCCCAAAGGTGTCTACAGGCTTGTGAAATGGCGCTCTGCCTGTGTCTATCACACCATGGAGGATTTATGCATCTGCTACTGATTCACAATAGCATCAATCTGTAGCTGCTGTAGATCTATACAATCAGAAAGGCTCAGAAGGAGGAGGACAGGATTGTGAGCCTGTTCCACTAAGATTTTGAGAAGAAGGAAAATGATTTCAAGGTTTGAAAAATGAGAGCTAGTGTGGGCATTATCTGATGCAGACTTCTGAAAGAGAGACATCACTACCAGAGGCACTAATGTGGTCTCCCTTGACAGGCATTTCTAACCCACAGAATATCTCATCCTAAGATAGACATCTAAAGTAGGTCACTGGATTGTGCCCTAGAAAGATTTACTCCTTTCTATTGCCTATAAAAAGCAACCTAGATGATTAGCTCAGATTTAGATATCCAGAATTAAGTGTGCTAAGATGCTTTTATCATAAGAATAATCTGTTGTTTGCTTAGTTATTTAAACAAGGAATAAAAATATTATGCTTGTGCTAAGAATCACTTTTTGACTAGTAAACAATTACAGTGTTACAATTCAGTTTCCTTTGACAGAAGGTTGACATGAAGAACACAGTTACCTCAACATAGCTTTCATTCACTGAAGAGTATCATGTCTGAACAAAGTATGCAAACATAAGGAATTCCAACAGCACTGGAGAGAGCTTACTACCTAAGTCACACCTAAGGCTGAAATTTTGCTCCCATTGACTCTGTGTAGAGAAACTAGATCCACCTTGCTTTGCATCATGAGTGAACACAGTTGCTGGGGTTTAACAGACTCATCTTTCATAGGAAGTCCTCTGCAATAGGGACAGCAACAGACACTTTAAGCTGTTAAAATACGCCATTTGCAAAAATTCACTAAATTCTTTAATTATTACAAAATGTTAAAAAAACCTTTCTTGAAGTGGATATTTTATTTGCACTACTGTCTACTGAACAGTAGAGGATGCACAGAGTATAGAGGGATTGAAGAGCACCAGGTGTCTTCTACTGAACGTTTGCAAAGTCAGTGCTTCCAACACCTTGCACACCAAAAGCACAGAGAAATTGTGATTGCTGCTCCAGTTCATATACCCACTGGTGGCACGGACACAAGCTGGACACTTAGCAGCCGCCTGCCATGACCATTTGACTATGCTCCTTATCTTTCAGACAAACACCTGAACATGGGCAAGATTTCTCTTAATGAAAAAACCTGTCTCATACAAAAATTAACATACCCTGTTCTCTCTTCATTCCTGTCAGTATTTGGCACAGGCACTAAGATGAATCATATTAGTCAGGCATTACTTGTCACCTTCATGGTTGCTGACTGAAACATGTAAGTCAGGAGTTTCACCAAGAGAAAAGCCATAAATGGCTGAAACAGAAGCATCACTTTGTTCAACTCAATGATACTGAGTTTCCAACAAAGCTGTCCAAAGCGATGACTTAGTGAACCTGAAAACAAAGGATAGAAAGACTGTGATGTGTCACTCAAACTTATGGGTTAAATAATTAGGAGGGGTGGGGGGTGGGGAGAATAAAGAAGATATCTAGTCAGAACACTGACGGCTTCTAGGTAAGCATCCATTTTAGTATTTTGGGGGCAATTAATTTGTTTCCTTTGTTTGATAACAATGAGGAGGCTAGCAAGGGTGTCCAAAAAGAAAGTGGGATCATGAATTTTCAAGGGGACAGCTGTAGGTTGTTGCTTATTCAAAATTTGATCATGAACATCCTACGACTTGAAGATCAGAATACATTTTTTTTTTTACCTCAGATGTTATTTCTACCTTAGCATATGGATGTGAAATCTGGAAGTCCATCAGAGGTATAGGCAGATGTCTGAACGCCTTCAAAAGCAAATGACTAGAAAAATACTAGATATTAAATTAAATTAATTTATTAAAAACACTGAGATTCCTCAGACAATGAGTCTAACTAAAATTATCAAGTAAGAAAATAAAAGTATGTGGTGTATGAGTTAATAATTAAATCAGAGCATCTGCCATTGCAAGTGTGTCATGAAATACCGTGAAAAAGCACGTAGAAAGGGTTTGAACTGGTAAAATTGTCAGAACTTCACAGCACAGAGGCTTTAGAAATTGCATCCCATCACTGAAAACAATGACTGAACGATCTTTGCATCACAACTGGTGTTTCTTAAGGCAAGAAAGATTCAGATTCAAATTGTGGAACAAAAAAACAGAACCTACTGAATTAATAGACCAAGCATGTAGCCACATACAGCAGATATACAGAGAGAAAAACTTAGAAATTTGTTCTCATAAGCTTGCTGGCAAATATAAGGGTAAAATATATTCAGAAACATTGATCAGCTCTCAAGTTAGTCGTGAATATAAAAGCATCAAGTCTTTTTTTTTTTTTCAATGAATAATTTTTCTACTTCTAATGTAGGTCAATGCCTACTTTTTCACAAAGAACACTACTTGTCCTTTAATTGAATAGTGGACATTGTTTATGATGCTTTTTTTGTCTTCATTCAAACAAAACTGTCAGAGAGACTATATGGTAATATATAGCAGTGTTTAAAAACATACTAGCTTATTGTTCTGATATGGAATGGTAATTAACCTAAAATATCAATTATATTTCCTCTACATACATCACAGATGTTAATATTTTGGGTTTTTATTAGAAACTTGAACATCATTGGCTGTTCTGAAAAAGCTAAAATAATCTAACCTTTTCCTTCCCTTCCTAATAAGGAGTATGAATACTTCTCTTTTTTAATTAAATGTTGAAAATATATGAGATCATTGAGGTTTATATAAGCAGATTTGGCAGTCTTTTCGTAGTTACTTGGGCTGTGAGGTATATTTTTATGTACGTCTCTGTCAAAATAAGTATGTAAACCACTTTTTATTTTAGCATGTCTTTTTATTAAACATGGATCAAACATTGATAATGTCAGCGGACCTATTCTCCAGCCACTTAAAAGCTGTGTAAATTAGGAATAGCTTCACTGAAGTCAGCAGAGTCACAGGGATGTAGAAGCAGCAAGAGGACAATGGGGTCCGTGGTGTTTGTAACAACTGAGGCATGTGAGTAAAATCACTCCTGTCAGTCAATAATTGCAGATTGGCCCTGTGAGTCAGGTTGGAATTGCATTTTCCTTCTGCAGACTTGTATTGTTTTTTCATCGGTAATAAGTTTCACCCACTTAATTTGTTCCCTTATAAATGCATTTTGTCACTGCCAGTTGTCAGTGGGCCCGCACCACAAAATTCAGATCCAGACCCAAATTCAGCTCATGTTCCATTTTGCCCTGAATGAGGCTTCTGGCTTGGCCCGTCGCATAATTGAGAGCAAACCGCACTGTGTTGATTTGGACAGAGCTCCAGCCTCATCTCCCCTGGAATCTGGGATTCCTCTGGTCCAGACTCCCTTGTAATTTGTGCTATTTAATATCTGCTAATCTTTTATTTTTATTTCTTGTCTCTCATTTCAGACTCCAGAAACGTATTTGGGAAAAAAACACAACAAAATGGAGGGAGTCAAACAAATCTTAGAATATTTATTCCAACATCAGCAGACATCTGCAGGAAGATGACAGATAAAACAGCCTGTGAGAACAGCTGCGGAGCAAGGCTTAAATACACCGGACCAAACAAAAGCAGTTCGACACTGTCATGACGAGAAAGTTTTCCTCCTGGGGATGGCACGCTGCTGCTTCCTGAACCCATCCGGGGCAAGGACGCATTCTGCGGGATGGTGCCAGGGCTGCTCGCAGGCTCAGCCTCTCCGTCCGGCTCGGGAGCCAGGAACTGTGGAGACACGGCTCCAGCAAGGTCTGGGGAGGCAAATCATCCCTGCTGCTTGCAGGCTGCCACCACAGCCACAGTGGTCACGCCCGCCTGACAAAAGCAGGGATGGAGCCGGTCACAAAGGACTGATTCCTCGCTGTCTGCCCACAAGCAGGTCTTTGTGCTCTTTGTAAGGTGCAGAGCTTTTGGCCGACCCTATGCCTGTCCTCCCCGCTTCCCACTGGAAGCAGCCCTTCTCCAGCAGTGCCCACACACCCCAGGACATGCAATCTGGGGAGCTGGTGTCATACTGGAAGTGATCCAGAGAAGAACCGTGAGGACAATTAACAGCATCAGGAAATGCACCCAACAGCTTAAACAGATCAAGTCTTTCTCTGTGAAAGAGAAAGGGAATGAATTAATTAGAGATTACAGCCACTCATGAGGAATAAAAATTTGATAATTGAGGAGTTTTTGGTCTGGAGACAAAGACATATCAAGGTCTAACATCTACTGAAGTTGAAGGTAAAACCTTATAGAGAAGAAAAAAAGGAAGGACAATTAACTGCTAGCCAAACACACCAAATTTGGATTTAAAGATTTGCACTGAATTTCCCCCACAAATGCTGGATTTTTTCCCTGAAGATAGGCTACAGTTTAAGCAGGAATTAATTTTAGGAGGTTCAACCGCATGCATTGCAAAAGGAATCAGAATAAAAGATCAAAACAGGCCCTCCTAGCTTTGTAAATAAGAAGTCCAATAATAAGCAGCTAAGCTCACATTCCAGGCTCCTGAGGACAAATTGCAGGCAGGAACGTGACGTGACTTTCCAAAGGCTGCATGACAAATCTGTGCCTAGACCTGAAAAGAGACCCCAGGATTCCCAACAGGAATGCTCTTTGTTCCTACTGTGTTTCCATCCTTCCCTTTCCTTCTTTAAAGCCCTCATCCTTTTCCGGTCCTGTTTTTTTCATGCTTGCCCTGACCTGGTCTCTCCCCTACCCCTCCTCCCGACTCTCTCCTCCTTTTCTGTGGAGCTTCTCAAATGCTTCACTGTCTTCTGCAGGTGGAGAGCTGCACATCCTAGGCAGGAGACTTATTATTGACCACATTTGCTAGGAAGTGCCTGTGGCTGCTAAAGATCAGATGAAGGAGCCACAAGAAAGAAGAAGCATACCCTTGGCCTGAAGGTCAGAAACCAGGATCAAATGGCTGCACCAGCGAGGCTGGGGGCCACAGTCCTTCTCTGCCAGCAGCCATCCCTGAGAACAGCAGTCAGCCAGCAGCAGCATGCTAACAGCAGCGTAGCATAGAGCTGCCACTCCAGACAGATGACATGGGGAACTCCTCCTGCCATGAATAAGCATTTAAAATCTCCTTGGACATCTGCTTAGCTGCCTCTCCATAACCACGTGAGAAGTCATCCCACTACCGACACCAATTCAATCATTTTACTGTAATCCTAAAACAGGAAGCTGCCCATCTGAGCATATGGAAATGAGAACAAACCTAGGAGCAGCTTCGGCATTGGCCCTCATAATTTGCCTAGTTTCTTCCTACCATTATATTCTACAGTACGTATCTAAAATCTCAACCTTGTCTATTGCTTTAGAAAGTCACTTTTCCTCTATTTCCAAACCCTTAGATCAGTTCTGTTCAAAAGAACATATTAATAGCATCCTCTATATTCCCTCTAGGATGCTCTCAAGTCTTACTGTGTTTTTAATCTTTGCAGAGCCCAAAAAACCAACCACATCAGGTGATGTGAATACCAGGTTTTATTCATTTCTTTATGGACATGACTGGTTAGGAGTTCTGCAAAGATTAAAAACCCCATTCAATAAAACTATAGATTTGAAAAAGGTGCATCATGATATGATTAACAGGGGATTCAAAAGAGAAGTTAAAAAGAATATTCCTGACATCCATGGAGTGGTAAAAATCTACAGAATAAGTGGAGCAGCCTTGACCTGCTCTCTAATAACAGTGAGAGATAAAACAACCTCATCAAAACTTGGAAGGCATCAGAAGCAGAAAGGTTAGGCTGAGATTCCTGGATTTCCAGACTGCAAAGAGAAAAAGTCTGTTTCATTGGTCTGAAACCACAGAATAAGTAAAACTGTTAAAAAGGAAACTGAAACAATTTGTTTTGGATATAGGCTGCAGAGTGATAGTCATGAACAGGGGATAGAAAGGAACAGCTTTCTCACATGGACTGGGGGGAGCAAGAAGGTCCTAGAGCATATGACATTTAGAACCTGGGTCTACAAGCAGAATGCCATGACTGGTGTATTGTTTCCCAGCATTAACTTCAGTTTTCTCAGTTTGCATGAAGAATACGTTCAAACCTCCCTTCTTTGAGTTTTGTTTTCATCTTGTTCTTCAAGTCTGATTTTTCCTTCCAGCACACAGTTATCATTCTGGCTTGTTATGTAACAGAATATTCTACCCTGGGAAAGTATTTTTGTTCTTCTTGTTTGCAACTTTTCACTCTTTTTCTGAACAGTTAACCTCCTTTTCAGGGAAAACACAGTGAAACAGAAAATGGCAGACAGGAGACACACATATTACCACTCTTTCTGACTAAGTTACAGGACACCTGTGGTCTTGATGTTTCACCACAGAACATACCTCAACCATTTGCTGTGTCTTTTTGAAGGCTGACACATGATGAGAAGATAGAATTCAGCAGTGGGTGAAAATTCTGTTCCAAGGCATCTTCCTGTGTTTCAAGTTATCCCTCTTCTCCAGCGGAGCAAGAGGAAAATGTATTCATGGTAGCCTGTAAACACTTGCTCTTGACCTTTTGTTACCTGGTGACTAGAGTCTTCACCCAGGATTTTCCTTTATTTTTCTTCTCCATTACAGATCACTCCAAGAGAAGCATTTGTTTTTCCTTACTGCAGTCAAGACATAATAATTTTCTCCCCATAATTTCCCCCAAGTTTTCATTTGAGTAAAAGCAGTGTGAGTAACAGCTAGGAGTTAACTTCCATCAGACTCAACTTCAAAACGCAAACCAAAACCCCAAGACTTGCTTTACTTTAGCTAAAGAGTCTACCTTTATTGAAACAAACAAAGGTTTTATTCAGGGAAAGTCCCATGAAACTTATTCAAGTAACTACCACTCTAAAGACGTGCAAAAGATGAATTAGGCCCATTAATCTGTCAGCTGTTAAATAAAACCACAATGAGCGTAACACAGTCAAGCACCAAGCTGCAGTTCTGTGTCTTCTAAAATACAACAGGGTCTTACAGGTACAAGGTATTACATGTTACGGGGTGCAAGGGAGTGTGAGGGCAGTTATTCTGCAATATGAGCAGGAGACTCCAACACTCTGCATGCCACAGCTTCTGCACACCTAGTGTTGTCGCTCACCCTAAGCATCAGTTGCACTCTCTCTTTATGCATTCAGCACCTTTAAGGAGAAAAATGTCAATCAACACCAGCCTCGCTGCAGTGTGTGACTTCATCACAACGAATGTAACACATTTAGCGAGGCAATATTGCATAAACGGCAGGGTAAATTTATCTTTAACAGGTGATGAGTGCTTAGTTTTGGATCAGACCTATTTTACTTGAAGGAGGAGACAGTTACCATATTCCTGACATAGTGCTTTTCCTTGTACTGCCGTATCTTATTAACAAGACATGAGGGCATAGGAACTTAGAGCTTCCTCCATGTGGTCACACAGTACCACATTTGATTGTCCTAGCCAGATTTTTGCTTTCCCAACCCTCTGAGACTCTTGCAGTTGAGTTACACAGTGTTTTCTTGAGCAGCATCTGTGCAGCAGGAATCTTCAGCCTCCAGAAAGGCTTGGGCAGACAGACTGCTTCCTTACACGTGGTTGCTTTTGTCAGCACATAAATCAGCCCCTTGGAGGCCTCAGGGAAGCAGTGCTGATCCGGGGGGAGGGTGCCTTGGTCAGGTGGGAGGGGCCAATCCTTCTAGGACTGGCCGACAAAAACAGGGAGCAGGGAGAAGCCCAAAAGCCTGGAACTTTATAGTTTTTAAATTTTGAAGGTGATTTTTATGATAGTGTAACTTCCTCAACAGACAATTCCACCGGAAATTACAGAACATTTTCAGGCTATATTATTTAACTGCAAAAGATGGGCATCACACTTTACAGAACGTTGCAGACGCAGCAGGAGAATCCCACAGGAGACCTTACAAAGAATAAACTTGCAGCATCAGACAGTTCCTCATAGGCAGCCACTGATCTCATGGGACTGAAGGGACTTTTGCTGCTACTTCTGTTTTGCCAGCTGTCCAGGGGGTCACAAAACATTTCTTATTCTCTGGAACATGTAAGGGTTCCTTTCCACAGCTCAGTCACGACCAAACGAAAGACCATTTGTAGCAGGGACAAGATGCCCAGTGAAGCACTGGAGGTCAGTCTGCACACGCGACATTCATGTGAAGTTGCAGCTCTTCCCTTTTTGAAGAACAGTTGCCTCCTAAAAGCTCATATAGCTTATCAGGAGTCCCTGCATTCCATCAAGGATCATGGAATAAGCTCTTGGCATATAGCACGGAAACTTCCTCTCTGACACATAGCAAGAACAGCCTCCAGTCCTCACATCTTCCAACCATTTATGACTGTTTTTAAAAAATCTCCTTGACTACTATTTCTCTACACTAGCCAAAGCATCTGGATCTCTATCAAAGAAGTCAAAGATGCTTTCAGGGTCTTTGACACACAGAGAAAGGATTTCACTATTTTTCTTTTCAGCCTCTACTGCTTTGGCAGAATCTTCAAGTAGAGCAGCCTCAACTGTTGTCAGCTTACAGCATCCCAGTTTGCATGCCCTACTTAATTGCTTGAAATTCCGAGGTATTGAGCACCTGGGACTCTGGTGGAATTTAATGAGAGCTGTGTCTGCTTCCTCACCTCTGAAAAGTGAGGCCCAGAGGACTTCTTTTGAAGACGTCAATCGCTATCCTCTATCCTGACTTCCTATATTATCTCCAAACAAGCATCTATTACTCCCTATGCTGGTAGGTTTATCTTTTGAATGTTAAGTGTCCCGGTCGAAGGCATCAATTTTAGTCCAACTTTGTCAGTTTAAAAAGGGACAGGGATTATATTACTTTGTAATTCCCTCTCAACTTTGTTCTACTCTATATCAAATATGAATTATTGACAAAATCACCCCAATCTGTCACATTTGATGAGACACACATACCATGGGATACGTTAAATGGAGAATATAAGCTTAGAAGCATATGCCAGTGAATCTGAAAGAGAATTAATTTCTAATTCAGAGCATGAAACAAACAACATTGAAGAACATTATGAAGCTCCGTGACCTAAGAGTAGTCCTAATAATGAAAGGTTTCAGTGAAGTCTAACAGGGTAAACTAGAGTCCCTTGTAAAAAAAAGCTTGAAAACAGACACATGCACAAACACACAGTCCAACTAGCAAATATGATTTAAGGATCAGATTCTAAAGCTTTTACCTTCCCATCTATGACAGACCCTATTCAATCAATGGGACCATTTGTGAAACAAGGTGCTAATTCAGCTCAGGAGTAGAGTGAAAGGGATCAGAATCCAGCCCAAAAGTTAAAACAGAAAATTCCAGCAGCCTATCTAGCAGTAGTCAACATGAAAAAATAGTCACCAAGGGTAGATCATGCTCGACCAATCGTAGCCTTCTATGATGTCATCACTGGCTGGGTAGATGGAGGGAGAGCAGGGGATGTCATCTACCTTGACTTCAGCAAGGCTTTTGATACTGTCTCCCATGATATCCTGATATCAAAACTGAGAAAGTATGGGATAGATGAGTGGACAGTGAGGTGGGTTCAGAACTGGCTGACAGGCCAAGCTCATAGCGTGGTGATCAGTGGAACAGAGTC
>VZTU01032150.1:61525-139460 GCA_013400835.1 Zapornia atra | reverse complement strand
GGGCGGACTGGTGCGGTCGGGTCCCCGTGCCCCGCTCCCTTGGGTCCCCTTGACCCACTCCTTCCGCTCCGCGCTCCCCCGCTCCCCCGGCTCCGCTCTCCCCGCCGGTCGCCGCGTCGTACCGGGCGACACCGTCAAAGCCGGTTGGGTCCCGGCCGCTCCCCCTGCAGCCGCGTGCGGCGGGGCTCGTACTGAACGGAACCTGCGTGTGTTGGGGGACGCCGGTATTCCCACGCCCCTGTCCCCAGTGACCCGTGGTGACCCGCGGGAGCGCGGTCCCTGCTCCCCGGTGGATGCCCTGGCGCGGCCGGGGGCCCGGGAGCATCGCCGGTACAGCCGACCCCCTCCCGCGTCCCGTCCCGCGGCCACACAGGCTGCCTTGTTCCCTTGGGTTCGGGGAGACAAAGTTTGTCGGTGTCGCGATTTGTTGCCAAGTGGCCGTAGATGATAAAGACGCCGATTTCCCTTTCACTAAAGATACGCGGTGCTTGGGAAAAAAGAAAGCAAAAGGGGCTGCTTTAACGCTGCATTTTTCCCTTCCCCTGGGAAGAGCGCATAACTCAGCTCCATCAAAGATCGTAAAAACATCTGTTTGATTTCAAAGGCCGGAGAGCGGTTTGGGCTGGGGCTTCCCTGTGCAATGCCAGTGGCAAAGAGAGAAAGGTTTCCCATGGTAACCAAAGAGTTTAGTGTGGCATCTCCGTGCTGTGTTAAAATATGTAGTCTTAATGCACTGGTTCATAGACCTACTCTAGCAAAGTTGAATAGTTTTTCCCTGGTGGCAAAGTACAAGCTGCCTGGCAGCCAGGAAATCTGGTAGTTATCCTGGCTTTTGAATTAATTTCACAAAGAGTTGTTGCGATAAACACTGGGAGCCCAGTTCTGAAGCCTTGGTGTGGTCACGGCTCTCAGAGGAGTCACTGGGAGTCAGGAATCCTGTTTACAGGGTGGGAAGGCACCCACAGTTCTTGTTGGCTGTGGCTGAAGCTCAGCATCCCTGTGCATCAGCCCCGCAGCAGGATTGAATGGTCTCTTCCAGGCAGGTCAAGAGTTGGCATTGTGGCCGAGTCTTCTAGAGGGTACTTGGGCTGTTAACAGCCTGGTTGTAGCTGGAGGTCAGTGGCAGAAAGACACCTGCTTCCCTCAAGCTTCCTACACACTCCAGGACTGATGGAAAATACTGTGTTTTCGACCTTCAGTAGGGAAAATAATCGTGGCTAACGCTGGTCTGTTAATGTCTGACAGACCGAGTGCTGTATCCAGTGAGGTATTTAGACAGCAAATTCCCCAGCGACTCCAGGGAGACGCAGCACAGCAGTGAGACTTCGCTCCCTCCGGCTCTGGCCCGAGATCTGCTCCCAGTAGCAGCGCTCCTCTCCCAGTGCTCCCCGGGCAGGTGAGGAGGGCGACTGGGAGCAGGTTGCTGGCAGGTGCCCAAAGGCAGTCTGCGCAGGGTGGCTGCGGTGGCGAGGAGGGAAGCGACAGGGGATGTGAGGAGCAGGCTGGAATTCGCTGAGCCGCTGTGGTCCTGCAGTAGTCAGTAGAACCCTCTGCGCTCACTGTCATGGTGAGATCAGGCGGGGTGGGGGTGGGGGGGATGTTTACATGGAGAGAGGAGTACTGCTGGTGGATGTGTAGGGTGGATGGGGAAAACCAGGTTTGAGTTCTGACTGAGCGCTGCTGTGTCGCTGACCTTGAGCCAGACATTTAGCCCTGAGTGCCTCAGTTTCCTGCTTTGTCACATTCTCCTTTATTTATTACCATTATTCAGAAACTGAACTCGCATGTAGCGTGAGATTGCATTTGTAAAGCTGCTTTGAGATCCTTTGATGTCAAGTACCGCGGGATATAAATGAAGTATGCCATTAATATTCGTTCATGCCCAATATTGCTACGCTTCCCATGTATTTGAAGCGTATTCCTCTAAAGCCGCTGACCAAGCCTGCTGGGAAGCCTTCCTGCCAGTCAGAAGCAGAGGCTTTCATATCTTTTTTTGCCTTTTACTTAATCATTAGAATTGCCAACAAGTTAACAAGCTGTTTTCGTTTTCAAGTCCCAGAGTGGCAGTGTCAAGAGAAGAGTTGTAATATTGTGTTTCTATGTGCTGCAAAAAGCTAACATCCATTTCCACCTTCAAGACAATGAAATATTCTAATACATTTCATATCCCAGCTCTGGAAACGCAGCAGGAAAATGTATTAAAGCAGCAGCTGGTTTGGCAGAGCAGATCAGCATCTTGCTGCCTTCCCATTACAAGCTCCACTTCTCTACCCGTCAGTGGGTTTCCAGGTTTTCTTCTGCCTGTGCATCACTGATAGGTGCTCCGGTATTATCAGAGTTGTGGTTCATTACCCCTTCCTGTGGACTGGGTGGTTGGGTTTTAAGCTCCTACTGGAAAGAAAAATAAAAGCCTAATGATGGCCTGATTCATTCGGAGTGCGCGCTGGGCTGAGGTAGTGGGTTGTTACAAACGTGGAGCACGGGCCGTTAGGCATAATGCGGTGTGAAAGGGGAATCATTGCCCCCTTGTGTGCTGTTCTGTCTAATTGAACGCTCCTCTCCTGCAGCACTCGGCTGCCGCTCGCACCGGGGTTGCAGGCGTGGCTGCCAGCGATGGGTTTCGGGAGCCGGCCCTGGGTGTGCGGGCCAGTGATGAGGGGCCAGGCTCCTTAATCCTCAGCGTCAGGATGAGAGGTCCCACAGCAGGCTGGTGCTGAATGGGGAGGGGCTTTGTCCCCACGCAGGGGAGCAATCTGAAGCTGGTCGTGGTCGGTGTGATGGCAGACACTTGTTCGGCTCCTACTGTGGCCACCATGGTCCCGGCTGTGCAGGGGGCTGTGAGGGGCGGGTGGGGACAGCATGTCTCCACGAGCTGTTGGGTAGCGGGGTGGCCGGTTAGCCTGCGACCCCCCCGCTAGCAAGGGGAGTCAGTGCTCAGCTGGGGAACCAGCCCCTTGCTTTGATGGGAGCCAACTTGCAATTAAGCTTAAGGGCTTTGTAAGGCATGGAGAAATGTGCAGAGGAGGATGGTTGGGCCAGGAGTGGAGGCTGGCTGGTTGTTCTCAATGAGAAAAGTCACTCGCCGAGGAGGCGAATTTGCAGCGGCAGCTTAGGGGAAGGAGGATGTATTAGGGAAGGATTTAGTTTGATTGGGTTCTTGTACCAAGAGTGAGTGGGTGAGTGGTAGGATTGCTTTCCCTCGACAGAAATAGCTTTTTATAATGAATTCTGTGTCAAATACCAGGCTGTCTTTGTAACACATGCAGTTTAAATGAAATACTCTCACGGAGCCACTGCAGCATTTGCCCACTCAGAGCCCGGTGAAACTTGGACCTGAGCTGCTGAGGGAGGAGGAGGAGGACGGGCTCTCTGCAGGGACGGTCTGCGGCGTCACTCGCAGCGCTGTGCCGGCAGAGCTCATCCAATCCCAAGGATGCTGAGTGGGTTTCCTTCGTATTCAAACCAGTCTGTCCCAGCAGGGTTATGGCCTGGTAGGTTTGGAGGTCACGCCGGCTGCGTGGCTGGAGCACAGCGCAGCTGTGGTGCACCGGAGCCCTTGTGAAAGCAGACCCAGACAGACCCCGTCCCTGAGCGGCAGCTGTGTGGGACATCCCAGGGCCTTCCACCCCAGCGACACCAGAAGTAAAGGCATGGCCCCTTTCTGTGGCACATCCCAGCAGAGAAGTCCCCACCTCAGCCTCTCGCCACTGCCCTGTCTCTTGAGCTGGTGTTTGGGGTGGGCAGACAGACCCAGCACCGTTGTGCTGCTCCAGCTGGCAGCCGCCTCTCTGGCCGAGGAACAGGGACAGCAGCTGGCTGGGCCCAGCGCGCGCTGCCGGCCGCGGCTGCGGCGGAAGGGAAGCAAGCGCGGGTTTGCAGGCAGCACTGCACAGCTGCCTGTCCCTGGTGTCCAGATGCTGTGCAGCAGGGGGGTCTGAGTGTAACACAAAATACAGCGTGGTGCACTTGGGGAAGGGCCGAACTGGTGACCCCAACCCGTGCTGGACGTCTCATCTCGTCTTCTGTGGTTTTGTGACAAGCCCCATGCCCCTGTTTTAAAAGCTCCTTGAGAGACAGCTAGGGAACGCAGACTTGAGCTCGTTAGAGCTACGTTTGCTAGCCAGGGATCTGCATCTCTCCTGGGAAATGTTTTGGGGTCTGAAACTCAAAAAAGGCTGAAAATCCGGTTTGTTTCCTGTGCTGAGAGGCACAGTGGCATGGGATAATGATGCGTTTCAGCATTAATTCTCAAGTTTCTGGCTCTTGTGGCTTTGTGTCAGATCCTGCTGCTCATGGAGCACAGTGTTCTGTGGTGTAACGATCAGACACCCACCAGTGAGCTTTACCATAACGGGTTGTTAAATTAAACGAACTCCTTGGGTAGACTGTATAAACAGTCCTAGCGTCTGTATGCTTGGGCATGGAAATGTGGTTTGAAACCAGTCAGAAAACGTTCCCAAAGAAAAAAACCCCTCATACACGTGGGAATATGACAAAGCATCTACTTACTGTCCAAATACACTGTGGCATCTCCATGGGATTGGCTTTTATAGGAGTCAAGCTACTTTGAAGTGCTGGTTTATACTAATTTAGAAATTCCAAACATGAAAATAAATGTGCTCTAACCTTCCATCTACTCAAATAAATCCAGAGGATTAGCTGCAGAAAGGAAACTGGAATTTACACTTAATTTGTACATTAAAAACGAGGCAGGAGTTCTTGTGGGGAACTTAAGTTCCACTGTTGCAGCCTGTGTTGTGCTTGACGTTGCTGGCCCACACCTGAAGGCACCAATGCCCTTCACTGCTGAGCTGCATCTCGCTGCCGCACTGCTGAAACCTGCCAGGCCCCTGCTTGTTTTACAGGTGGTGGGACGTCCATGTCCCCACAAGCTGCCATCCAAGGGCTGGGTGGCAAGGGGACAATGTGCCCATGGAGGGGCCGGCAGGCCCTGGGGTGCCCCAGATGAGGGGTCTGTGCCACAGCCTGAGCTTTGCTGGGCTTTGCGAGGGGTCAGACATGTCGCTGTGTACTGCTGACCTGCGTCTCTCACCCGGTGCCAGCGAGTCACAGCCAGCTGCTGGGTATGCTTCCTTGGGAAGTTACCTGGAAACGTGACCTCCTGCTCACAGGCAAGACCCATGCAGGCAGCTGGGAGCAGAGGGAAGGAGCTGTGTGAACCTCATCCTCCCCAGGAAGGCAGGCTCAGCTCTGTGGGCTGCCTGCGCCCGGGGGCCAGTGCTCTGTGCCATGCAGGGGAGTCTCCTGCGGAGCAGCTCAGTGCCCCGAGCTGAAGGTGGGTGGTGGGAACGTGGCTTGGGGGCCCCTGGGGCTCACTTTGCATCTCAAGCTCAAACAGATCCCAGATTGCAGAGAGAAATTGGCTTGAAGTGGCAGGAGTTTCTGTAGCTGGAAACCAGGGTTGATTTAGGAAGGAGATCAGAAAGCGGCTCCTGGCTGTGGCAAGGTATCCACCTGCCCTGGAGTGCTGGGCCCACACTGCTGACTGGTGCTGGCTGCCTGGGTGAGGCAAGGCGGGTGCTGGGTCCCTTTGGCGAGGGCATCTGAGCCGCCTCAGGCCCGTAAATCCGTAACCACGGCTGGGCACGCAGAGCTGGTCATTGTCGGTAGCTGGACAGTGAGAATGACATCAACCCACTGAGCTCATCGTACCTCCTGTAACTGAACAACAGCTCAGGACAGGAAAAGGATCATTTTGGCCAAGTCCAGTGTTGCATGTGGAAGGTGTGTTGTGGATGGGAGGACACTGAGGCACTCTGTGAGGGCAGTGACTGTGCCTCAGCAGCAGCCCTTTCATTTGGGGTTTTCAACCCCTTTGTCTTTACAGCCCCAGATGTTTCCCAGGGCAGGCGTTTGGCTCCCGTGTGTGAATGTGAACCTGGGAACCCCGGCGGGTGCTGGCTTAGCTGCGGGGTCTCAGTGGGTGGAGACAAAGGAATAGGCCATCTCTTTTCTGATTTATCCAAGTCTGTTTTTCAGTGCTGGAGAGAGGAGATTGGTGGGTGCTGAGAGCACCTGGAGGGATGAATAAGGCACCTAGAGGTGTGAGCAGGTGCCTGGGATGCTGTAAAAACCCCTTGCTGCACCTTGCACATCCCAGTAGGCATCTGTGCGAGCTGGCGGGCAGCTGCAGCGCTGTGATGCTCTGGTGACCTCTGCCAGCAAGTTGTTGGAAACGTAATAGGTCTGAGCCCCTGGCTGTGGTAATTTAATGCAAACTCAGGGCAAGCCTGAGCCAGCAGCGGTTGGAAACCATCAATTATAACTACCTGAGCAGCACCACATGCTACCTACAGCAGCGTGGCTGTGCCTCCTGGCTCAGGCTCATGCACAGCACGCGCGAGGGGGCTCCCTTTGCGGCCGGGGGTTGCCCAGTGCTGGGGGCTGCCCAGTGCCGGGGGCTGCATGCCTGGCCGTGCACTGCTCATCTGCACCAGGCAGGTGTCAGACGGGGCTCAGCCTTCTTGACCAGAGGAAACAACAGCTCCATGGTCAGGGGCATGTGGCTGACACCCAGAGGTGTCATTGCCTGTCACGTCCCCTGTGCAAGGAGCAACAGGGTCGTGGCACTGGTGTGGCGCAGCCCCCTGACCTCACAGCATTGTCAGAACAGCAACACTGTGGTTGTGAACCCTTGGCACAGCGTGCCAGGCTCTGCCCGGGGAGCAATATCGCCCTCTTTGCACGGGGGAGTGGGTGGTAAGAGACCACCTGAGTGATCCTTGTCATGGAGCAGGTGGGTGACAGTGTCAGGGTTTGAACTGAGGTCTTGAGTGCTGCTGTGTCACCGTCCCTAGCACATGTACCCAGGGGTGTGGCAGGGCAGGGGCTGAGCTGACCCCCCTGCATCTGCATGAGGGTGCTGAGCTGCCTTGCTCTGTTCTGCTTTTGTCTTTTTCTTTTTTTTGTGATCAGTAAAGAAATGCTCGCAAGTGCTTGTTTTCTTTTCAAGTTGGGATCTAACACCTTGCAGTAAGTGGAGGAGGTGGCAGACGGTCTATGGCAATCTCCCGCCTGGAGACACCGGTAGAATTTATTGACATTTTTAAGCAGAGGAGCAGTACTAATTTCTAACATCTGGAGAGCAGCTCTGCTGGCGGCTGCTGCTCTGGTGGGGGTGTGGGGCGGCTCGCTCCCCAGTCCGTATCGGACAGAGCCCAGCAGATGCAGTGCACTGATGAGCAGAGCCCGTGATGGCTGCGCCTCGTGACCCACTGAGTGTCAGAGGTGCTTGTCTGGCGTGGGGAGTGTGCGCTGGCTCCTCGCCACGTCTGTGCTGGGGTTGGGACCGGTGTGTTCCCAGGGTCTGCGGTGTCCTGCAGCATCAGGGGTGCAGCAGCTGTGGCTCATGCTCTGAGCAAAGCCCGTCTGCTGTTGTCAGCCCCGTGTCTTGCTCTCCAGTTCAGGATGCATGGTTTTATTGCGTTTTGGAGGAGGGGACATACGGATAAACACAGCCTTGCAACCAGGGGCACATTTCCTTGGGGGATTTCTCAGGTGGGCAACAGGGGAGGAATTAACTTGGATATTGAGGTGTCTTTCCACATTGGGGCTCTCATTCTGCTATGTCCTCCTCTGAGGGCAGGCCCCGGGTTTGCTGCCACGCTCCTGAGGGTGCTGCTGTACAGGTGAGTGGTGGCTGTGGGGGCTGCAGGACTCGAAGGGAACTTGAGGCTCATGGTGGTGCTACTCCAGTCCAGGGCACAAACCCCAGTTCAAGGCTCAGGCCTCAGTGATGCAGGCTAGTGTGTGGATCTGCCACCACCAAAGCCGTGCCAGCTGCTGTGCCAGTGGTGCAGACAGTGTGGAGCTGATGTTGGTTGGGTGGCAGCAGTCTGGCCAGCTGGGACCAGCTGCTCAAATAGGGCTGCACATTTTTTGTGCCCAGACCATTTGGGGTCATTGTTCTTACAAGATTTCCACAGTAGATGCATTGCAAGTGGCACTGGGATACAAACCTTTCAATGCTAATGCAGAAGCCAAATTGCTTGAAAGTCTGGATTTTGCAAATATGTACCTCTGTTATTTGAAGGAAATTTGGAACTTGCCTTCCTGTTTCTGACTCATCTCTGTTTAAAGTATTATCCTGCTTCGTAGTGCTCCCTCCTGGAGCAAAACCCCTTCAGCGATTAGATGTTCATCCCACTGTCTCCTGACCGCTGCCAATATTTAACGAGTTGTGAGCTGCTAGTGGCCAAAAGCCATCGCTGGTGGATTGCCTAATTAAAAGGGGACATTGAAGACCTGGAATGTTCTAGAAATCGCCTGTGTGCAGAGTGATCTTTGTAGGAGGAGTTGGGACAGTCTGATTGCACTTGATGACAAAGGGGAGATGTGAACTATGAGGGGTTTTTATGGAATATGAAGGAGCAGGTTCCAAAGCTGTTTGGCTCGTGGGTCCCTGTCATACTTCAGGACATCTTGTAGGCCAAGATGTTAACCACAGGCAGTACAGACACAGCGGGGACAGGGTGCCTGTGGCTCCCTGGAGTGCGGCAGGCCACGGCTCTGGCCTGGGAGCCGGCTCACAGAGGCAGTGGGCTCAGGTCTGGCTTTCAGCAGTCAGTGCGCTGGGTCATTACATGGGAAGGAAATTGTGGCTGTGTCTCAACATGAGGGGACAGGCATCTGCATCTGGAGCGCAACCGATGCAGATGATTTCCTCCCTGCACTGCTTGGTTTGGTTCGAGTCGGGTGGGATGGGTGGAAGTTCCCATGCATCCCTCCTGGGATGCCCCTGCCAGGAATGTGGTCTTGTGGCCACCTTGGCATCCTGGGGCTTCCTGGACATGGAAAGGCTACTTGGCCAAGGTCAAATAAGCTGCTGAGAGCTTTGAAGCTTTGAGGAAGAGCCGGGGTTGCAGTGTTGCATTCCTGGGATCACCTAACTGCTGTAGACCATATATATCTTTATGTCCTGGTTGTGTCTTCATTTGGAGTGCTTGGTCAATGAGCAAAAGGCTTTTCTAACCTTCCCATGCCTTCCTGTGCTGCGCTGCTGCAGTGGGCTGGGTGCTGGCAACACGTGGTGATGGTCTGTCTCTGTGCCAAGGCTGCTGAGCAGGTGGTCCCACATGCAGTGGTACCCAGGGGGACACCTCAGCGGCACGGCGCTGTCGGCAGTGCTGCTGGGCAGAGGCAGCTTTACTGAGGACCTGTAAAGGAAAGGTAGAATTCTGCTCATTATCTCAAAGCTTAATTGATTCAGCAGAACTAATGAGGAGAATACAGGAAAACATTTGATATAAACTATTGCTGAATGAAACAGATTTGAACTGACACATGTAAAAGACCAGTTGTGTTAGGTAAGAAGTTGTTACTCTAATGGATGCTTTTTTCAGCCTGGAATTGTGCAGATATGCCTTCAGAGCAGTGCCAGCATGCAGAGTGCTAAGTGTTAGTAGTAGCAACAATAAAAAAAATAACCCCTGAGGACTGAGGAGCCCAACTCATGGTTCACCCAGGACTCCTCCCTGTGGAAAGGGGTTGAGGTTGGTTAATGAAGCCAAAGCTCAACATAAATGAGGAACACAGCTTGAGTGGAGGAAGGGGGGATGTCTGCTGAGGAAAGAGCGGCTGAGAAAATACAGCCTGAATAAATCAGGTGCCTTACTCCAAACATTTTGAGGGGGACACTTCAGCTTTCAGAGCATCACGAGTGTCCTTGGGATGGGACGCACTCAGCTGATCTGCTCCGCTCCTCGTCGCTGGGGAGCAGGCAGAGGAGCAGCAGTTCCAACGGGGGTGAATTTAAAGGACATCCAAACTCCTGCTGCTCAAGTGCATGCTATTTTGACTATGACAGCCCCTTTGGAGCCTGTTGTTCGTTAATCCCTCCGCCTGCCCATTCCTGGGGGATTTGATTGTATAATCTGAAGTATTGTATTTAATGCAGGATGAAGGCTAACATAATAAGCTTGACCAGTCTTCCTGGCGGCATGAAGGATGTGCAATTTCAGTTATGAGGCTGCTGGTTTGTTACACTCCTCTGCTTCGAGCAGTTCCCCGTGCAGTCGCACGTGCTGCTCCAGCTCCCGGTGGAGCAAAGCCCCGGCGTGTGCCAGGGCCCCGGCTTGCACGAAGCGAGGAGGGAGGACAGTGGCAGGGTTGCCCAGGACAGGGAAGGTGTTTTTGGGGAGGGCTGTGCAGAGTGGGCCCTACCAGGCTCCTGTCAGCACTGACCTAGGCTTGCCTTACCAGTAGCTCAGTCTTGGGGTGGGCACCATGGGGTTGGGATGTGCAGAGTGATGGGTGCCCATGGGTCTGGCCAGTTGGTGCAGGAGGAGGGGGCCCAGGGGGACTCGCCCTGCCCACACTGGGGCTGCTGCTGCTGCTGAGGCTGTATCCCTTGGGGACCCTCAGAGCTCTTGCATCCTCCCTGACTCCTGCTGCTGACACCCTCTGCCCTTTCCTGTGCTGTGTTCAAGCTGTTGTTGGGCTTTGGCGTCGCTGTCGCAGACCGACTGGCTTTGCCTATGTGCCAGCTGTCCCCTTATCCTGGCCAGTTTTGGACTCACCCCTGCTTTCCCTCCGAGAGGGGCTCTTGCGGGCAACAGCTGTACCTGGGCCCTGCCTGGGGCTGCCGCCACTGAAGCAGCAGCCAGGTCCCTTGCTTTGCTCTCTGAGATGAGACACAGTGCTGAGAGCATCCTTCCGGTGCCTCAACCCACCTCACCGCTGGTGGTTTGCGGCCTGCAGCCGCGGCGGAGCTGAACACGGCTGCTGCAGTGGTTTGGCCTGACCCAGGCTTGTCCTGAACTGCTGGCAGGTCTGTGTCTGCAGGCTTGCTGTTTCTTGTTTGCTTTCTGGGGGATGGGGGTCTCAGCCCAGTGGGTCCGCTCTGGCCCTGAGTTCAGTGTCAGGCACGGGGTCTGCTGAGCAGCACTGGCTCCCAGGGCTGCCTGGCACCCTGTGCCTCCACTTGTGCAGGTTCCTGAGTAACTCTCACTTTACTCAGGTCAGTGTCCTGTGTGAAGCTGCTGAGAGTGAACGTTAGGAGCTGGCGGGAAAGAAAAGGGCTGGAGTCAAGCACAGAGAGAGGGAAGAATGAGTTTTATGAGATGGTGCAGGGGAAAGCTTTCCTGTAAAATAAAAATGAAGATAAGGGGCTGAAAAATTGGCAGGCATCACGAGCTCTGCAGGAGCTGAAGGAACGCTTTTTGGCATGGGAGTGACATTTGTCTGTGGCGTCAGGAGGAGCGGGTGCACTGATACCATCGTTTTGCTCTCTGTGGGGCTGCTGTGGCCCTTTGCCGGTGCTGCTGGCTGTGGTGCAGCAGATGTGTGTTTGGGCAGGAGTGGTGCTTTGTGGGAACTTGGCCATGGTTCTTCATTAGCAGTGACTCCTCCGCAGCGAGACATCGCCTCTCCCAATGTGGGGCTGGAGGCAGCAGTTGTCTGAGCTGTCGCCTGTGTGGGGCTGCATGGGGATCATTGGGCTTTCCCAAGGCACATGGCCAGGGGAGCTCCCAGGGCTGCAGCTGCTGAGTGGCTCCTGTACACCCTGCGGGGAGCCTCCAGGCAGGTCCTGAGGACACTGATGGGCCCCTCCCCCGGCATCGGTCAGGCAGTGCCGGTTTATCCCCAGGACTCAGCCCCTCACTGTGCCCGTGCCCGGCTGCCATCCGGCTGGGAGAGCTGCTGGTGTGGTGGAGCTGAGGCCCATGGCGCCTGTGGGTGGGAGGCAGTCCGTCTTGCGATGGAGAGCAGGCAGAGGGGTGTTTGGACAGCCCATTGCTGGTGGCTCGCTGGTGGCTCGCCGAGTGCTGCGGGTCAGGGCTGGCACCGTGCAGAGCAAGGCAAAGCCGGCACGTCCTCACTCAGGGAACATGTGCTCTGAAGTCAGAGTGAGACCTGGGCGCAAATCTCATTTTAGGCCTTTTCTTTGAAAGGATGTCTGCTGTGCTGGGGAGGTGCTGATTGCTTGGTGTGGGTGATGCTGGAGGAAAATTGAGCAGTGCTCAGCCGCAGTGCCTCACTGGCCAAGAGCGCCCGTTGATGTTGATTTGCCTCCCATTGCCTGAAAAATCTGATGGGACATTAGAGGAGCTCTGTGATAATGCCTGCCCTTGCAGCAGCACTTTGGTTAGAGGCTGCTTTCGTCTCAAGTGCCTTAACAGTAGAGTCCTCTTCTGCAGATGACATTTTCCTCCAGGCATCCCAAGAAGCCTGTTTGACAGCTCTGGTTGTGACGCTCCTGCAGATAAACGCGTGATTGTGTGTACAAACTGCTGGGAGCAGGGGGGGCTCCAGGATGAATGGGCTTTGCCTGGGAGGGGTTTCGTGGCCAGTCTGGGCTCTGCCCGACACAGAGGAGGGCTTGTGCTTTCTGTTTTCGTGATGCAGCCAGGCCAGCTTGCCACCATCTCTTGCTTTGCCTGTTCTCCTATGGTGCCTGTGCAACATTTCCACAGTGGCTTTTGGCCTCTCCCTACTGTTCAACTTTGAGTCTGTGCCCTGCTATTCATTTTGTACAGTATCCAAATTATTTTGAATATTCTCCCTGCGATCAGAGATTTCCCTGAGTCATACCTAAATGTTAATAAAAGCCTAATGGTTTATGTTAAGGAAGGCGAGAGATAAAACCAGAGCCCTTTTATCAGGGACTTTAATGGCCTGAAAATGTCAGATGTGTGGGAGCAACTGCCAAATTTTGAGCCTATGAAGACGATGGCTAAGTCCCACAAATCAACAAGTTTGGAGCGGATTATCGGATGCTGGCTGTGTCATTTTCCCAGGACTCCAGGCATGCTAGAAGCCAAGGCTTTAATCCACTCTGATACGATGCATGAAGGGGGCCGGACTCCCTCTGCACTTAGTGCTGCTCCATGAAGCTTTCAGGCCCGACTCAGAAACGCCTCGCTGAATGCAAGAGCTGCAGGGCCTTTTTTTCTGAACTGCAGCCTGCTTTTGGTTCAGAAATAAACTCCCATCTTTGCTTAAGAACTATTTTTAAGGTCACAAACACCGGATGCAGAAATCAGTCTGTTTCATGGTTTTCCCTAGTGCTGCCTCACCACTCCTCTTCCTCCTTCTGTTTCCAGCAGACTTCCTTCCCGAAGGGACATCCTGCATGCCTGCCTCTGGGGCGCAGTGCCAAGGGCTGGGGGGCTGTAATGGAAACTCTGGCACATCACTTTTTCTTCTCCTTTTAGGCATGGCATAAAGAACTGAACTTGCACCCTGAAAATAGCTGAGCTCTCGAGCCGTGATGTGTCTGGAAATCTTTTATCTCTGTCCTGCTTTGTTTTCGCAATCGTGCTCAGGGGTTAATCTGGCTAGCCCTGCTCTTAGATGTGGCTCCTTGGTTTGAATTAATTTGCATCACTGTGAAATTTTGCAGAAACACTGTGTACTCCTGCTTGCAGTGACTGCTGGGCTGCTGCTGGCGTGGGGCTGTCCCCAGTGAGGGGCTGTCCCCAGCGTGCACGCCAGCTCTTCCTTAGCACCAAAGTGGCAGAACCAAATGTTTTGGGTGCAGAAGGATTCAAATCCAGTCTGGCTCGGTATTTCTATGAACTGCTGAGGATCCAGTAGCAGAAGAATAGCAGCAATATGGTAAATGTCCATGTGTTTTTTCTAAAATGCAGATGGCAGAAAGAGATTGGTTTTGGGAGAAAGCTTCATGTCTCCCCACTTTAAGGTAGGATGGTCTGGTTTAAGATGGAGCAAGATGTAACCCATTCCGCATGGAGAGCGCCTCTTAGCACAGCCTTTAAGTGTGATTTCCCAAGCCTGGTGCCGGCAGAAGGATGTGAGTGACTTGGCTGTATCCTGTTTACTGTAAGGTGACAGCGTTAAGGTGTCCCCTCAGCGCAGTGCCGTACAGACAGCAGCAGCCCAGCGTCTCACCCCACCCTGGGACCTGAGAGAGGGAAGCACCATATGTCTCGTCCTGCCTGTGGGTCAGAAGAGCTGATGTCATTTGAAGAAAGGTGTTTTGGAGGAAGGATGTGTGCGGCCAAAATAAAGCCTGGCTGTGTTAGAATAGTTACATCCTGTTTACTGTGGAAAACACTTTGCACCGATACTGGCTCTGAAGTGCGTGATTTATAAGCAGCCAGGCACAGATAAGGCACTTCCCGTGATTTTGGCCACCTGTGAGAAGAAAGGGCTGTGTCCCTGGGGCTGGGAGCGGAGCTGCTGCAGACAAACACCGGTACTGGCTGCTCAGCGGCTGCTGCAGGGCCAGGTGCTGAGCATCCCTCGGGCTCCCACGTCTGGGCTGCCTCCGTGCCTCAGTTTCCCAGCAGGAAGGAGCCTTGTGAGCTTCAGGTGTTGGTGAAGGGGGGCTAGAGGTAATCATCCCCAAGACAAATAAAGAAACCAGAGTGTGTTTCTAAAGGTCAGGCTGTGAGAGGACGGGACCGTTGACTCAGAAACCCGAAGGGCTGGCATGTCCTTTGTATGGTAGGGAAGAGCTGTGCTGTCCAGTGACAGGGGAACATGCACACTAAAGAGTTTGGGCTGTGATTTTATTTTTTAATAGAGTGAAATGCTGTAAAACTGTAAAATGCATTTAGCAAAGTCATTTGCATCCACAACACTTGATCCTTTCGTCTGTGTCCCCTGTGAGCTGAGCTGCAGCGCTGAGCGTGTTGCCTCCTGCCTGGCAATCGCTTTAGCAGAGGAAGTTTTTCACATCCATCTCTGTTACTTCATGGCTGATGCAGACGGCAGCGGTGGCAGACTTGGGGTCTGGTGTGTGCTGGGGCACAGACGCCCAGGTCAGGTTGGTTCGGTGGAGAGGCCCCAGTTCGTCATTGTGCTGGTCCAGCAGCTGAGAAGTGAGCCCGGGGGGCGCCTCTGGTGCGGTGCAGAGTCTCTGGGCGGGGGCTGGGGCTGCTCCACAGAACAGGGGAACTGGCTGCTGTGTGTGCCCTGGGCGCGGGTGCTGTGGTTCCGGCAGGACTGGGTGCTTGGGAAGCCAGTGCTGGTCAGCGGCCACAAAGGGCCCAGAGCCGGCTGGCACCTACGGTTCACAGCTGGCCTGGCCAGGTTTGCTGCCATCTTCTCCCATGCAAAGAGGAGGAAGGGGCAGTACCACAGCCCACAGTCCCCACACTGTCCGTCCCCCCACAGACTGGCTCTGGCTGCTGTGGAGAGGTGACCATCCCTGTGAGGTCTGGGAGAGGAGTCCTTTCCTCCCACCTCTGAGGCGATGCCGTCCCTTGCTCCCAGGGTCTCAGCCCACTTGCTGCATGTACATTTGGGGTTTTAGCAAGTTCCTTCCCTGTTCTTTTCCAGGGTGCAGTGTGACATCGAGCCAAGATGTGGTCATGGCTGGGGTGCCGGATGGGCAGGAGGTGGCCCCCAAGCCAGGGTCAGAGCAGACGGGTGGTCCTGCCCGGGTCTTATGCTCTTGCTGCAATGCCTGAGGATTTTTCTATCTTCTAAACCGTCTGTAGAGAGGGGAGGGCTGAGGATTTAAGTCTGGTTCCATTAATGAAATAATAATGGTAATAAGGGAATTAAAATACAAGCCTGGAGCAGTCAGCCCAGGGAGGGGGGGCTGTGCTGAACCGGCTGGTTGTCAACTTCTGCCTGGGGCAGCACGTGGTCCGGTTTCTTAACATACAGTCTCCAATCCCTGCGTTTGTTCTGCTTAAATAGCACTCCTGAAAATAATTTTGGAAGGAATATCCATGTTATGGCTGAGTTCAGTAAGGCGTAAAATGTGCTTAGTTTTGGGGTGTGGGTTGCAGCCTGCCAGCGATCTCTTGTCTGGAGTGTGGTGTGAGCAGTGTGCTGAATCCCGGGTGCTTTTGGGCAGCCCACAGACGCCCGTGGACCTCGGCATGTCAGTCCGCAGCTGCACGCCCAGGCCTGGCAAGGGTGACAGCGCGATTGCGGCTGCTCTTAAGATGAGCCTGGAATTACATGGTAGATGATGTGGTAATGGCCCTTGAAACATGCTCATCACTGGAGCGGCCTCGCCTGCGCCCACAGCACTTCATAAAAGCTGCTGCTGGAGTGACAGCAGGTAAATCACCAGCAGCGAGGCTGTTGCAGCATCGTTGAATCTGTCCACATTGTCTGGGCAGATATTAAAGCAGAGTCTTGGAGGATTCGAGGTGAGAGCGACTGTCAGTCTTGGGTGCGTCTCAGTGGGGTACACGGCATCAGCCCTGTTTTCAGACGCTGCTGTTACGCAGCAGCTGTGCTAATTAATTTAGCACGGGCCAGGACAGTCTGTTGTCTCGTTTGGGCCAAGTGCCTGCTGACAGGCACGGCCCACAGATGGGGTCCTGGGCAGCTGTCCTCTGCCTTTGCCCCTTGGCACCCGATAGTGGATTGGCAGAGCTGTGGTGCTGGCCCTGTGAGACCTGTTGCCAGCCCCCACCATTCCTCCTGCTTGGCATTTAACTTCCCTGTAGCAAAGGCAGTTCCTGCTCCCCCAAAGTTTCGAGGAACAGCTCAAAAGCAGAAGCCAGAGGCCAGTAATGACCATCTCGTGGTCTCGGACGCTGGGCGCAGCTGTCCTTGCGCGCCGTTCTACAGTCAGCCTGGATGGGGCTGGTGCCTCCAGCCTTTCTGGGCAGAGCTTTGCAGCTGCGTCCTGCAGCGTGGTGCCTTCTCCTGCTGGGCAGCTCCTCCATTCTGGTCCCAGTGGAGGACCAGTGGAAATTTTGCTGTTGATTGCAACAGCAGCAAGAACAGAGCCAAGATTTACAGTCCTGAGAGTCGCCAGCAAGCTTTCACCCCCGCCCACCCCTTGGCTCTGTTCTCAGTCACTTCCTCATTTACTTGCAGGGGAATATTTTGAGTTCTTCTATGGAGATACGTTTTGCTTCACCTTTTGTTTGAAAGGAAGGAGCCAGAGATGGCTGCTGGGCTTGCAGCCATCCCCGCTGAGGACAGCTCCGTGTGCTCCCGAGCACTGTGGGAAGGGGCACCCAGTGTGGGAAGTGGAGCCCACTGCAGGAAGGGGCACCCACCACAGCACTGGGACCATGCGCGGGACCAGCCCTCTGCAGGCAGGTGGCCATGGAGCAGGGCTTGTCTTTGGCGGGCGCATCCCTCGCTGGCAAGGGGCTGCCAGCACCATGCTGGAGAAGAGACTTTGACTGCTTCAGTGGGAGGGGGGTCAAGCAATGCCCTTGACCCCTTTTACTGTCATTCCAGCACAGCCTGGCCCAGATTTGGCTCCAAGGGTAGGTCTGGCAAGCAGCAGGCTCTGTGACAGCACTTTGCTCCCATGTTGACTGGTTGGGTTTTCCCGTTCCATGAGTCAGTGCTGAGGAGCTTCCCTGAGCTCAGCGGATTGTCCATGCTGAGCCCGGGGCAGTGATGGGGGGGGAGCTGGTGTTGGCTGCAGCCTGCTGACCTGCATGTGTCTCTGCAGCTGCAGCCGGAGCAGCTGGACTGCGGAGCAGCGCACCTCCAGCACCCGCTGGCCATTGTGAACCCCGTCACGGCATCCCCAGTGTTCACCTACAGTGGCCTGACTGCAGTGGCTGTCGCCAGCGTCAATAACTACACCGTGGTGTTCCTGGGCACTGCCAGTGGAGGACTCCTGAAGGCAAGTGGAGCCGGGGAGCGGGGGAGGCAGGGCTGGGGGATAGAGGGCATGGGGCTTCCCCTTCCAGCACCTCTGGTGTGCAGAGGTCAATGCCTGTTGTCGAATTTGTCTGCGCACCTGCCTTTGCTTGGGGATGGAGAAGGAATTGGATGCTGCCGTGATCTGTGGTGATGTGTGCTGCCTGGTGACTGGCAGCTGTTAATTACTGCTCAGGGCTGCCATGCGAGCAGGACGTTCTTGATGAACCCTGTTCTGGAATTGTTATTGTGGAGCATTTAATTATTAACGGCTCTTCTAATAAATTCCCCCTCTGAGCTCATGGCTTTTGAAGGCTGGGTGCAGAGAGGGGAATCACTGAGAGATGCCTCAGCACAGCTGAGTCCAAGGCAGGTGTGAGCCCCGCATCTGATGGAGGATCTGTTTTAAATGATGTGCCAAAGGCAATGTAGGGCAATGCGATACCTTGGCTTCAGAGCCAAGAAGCAGGGCCAAGGTTTCAGTAACTTTAGCACTTGGAGTTTGCCAAAGAAAGTTTTGATTCCAGCCAGCCACAACAGTTTGGTGTATTCTCAGCATTGAAAGTCCACAGGGAAGAGAGGGGAAAGGCCCTGGAGCGGGGTGACGGCTGGTACCTGCTTTGTCTCAGCCTGAGGTGAGCGGCACATAATATGCAGTGTTGGATCAAAATGCTTGAAGAGGAGAAAACTGATCCCATCTCTTCCCTTGTGTCCAAGTGCTCCTGGCAGAGATGTGGGACCAATTGCAAAGGAGCTCCCTGCTTTGATTTCTGCTCATGAGGGCAGGTAATTCCCAAGGGCAGGAGAAAGCTGGCAGCCCGGAGAGGTGGGGCTGGAGAGGCACATGCCACACACAGCGCAGCGTATACTCACGCTGTGTTCACAGCTCTGCTCCCATTATCATCTCAGGGAAAGCAGCCTTATCTGCTGAGCCTCCATTAGGGAGAGGCTCCTGGCTATCCTTTGCTGGGGTAATTTGCTCAGATAGCTCTAATCTAATTCTGCAACACAGCTGCATAACCAGAAGCCCTTTTACCTTCAGGGCACCTTGTTGTTTGGCACGGGATACAAGACACTTTGCGTGAGTTATCATTCAGATTTGCTGCCTGAGAAAAGACAGCAAAGGGGCAGAAACTGCTGGGCCAGCTCCTGCCAGCAGCAGTTACAGTTGCCCGGGTTATGTGGTGGGGCAGATGATCACAGAGCTGAAGTAGGGGGTGTTGGCACCCGGTTCATGCACATCTTGGGTGATCCCAGGAAAATTGCTTAGCTTCTGGATAGCCAGCTTTTAAAATGGGGACAATGGCAGCTTCCATCTTTTTCTGCAGAGTAGCTTGTGGTGCTTGCATGCAGTTCTTAGCAAGGGAAGCCCTCTGCCTTGAGCTTCTCCTTTCTTACTAGGACATGTTGGTGCTGCACTGGTGTAAGAATTAATTAATCCAATGTTAATTAATTAATCTAGACTTTGGAGAGCAGAGGCATGCTTGGCCCTTGCAATTATTGCCTTCCCCTGCCAGTAAGGAGGTAGGAATTTTCCTCGCTCGCTTTCTGTTCGAAGCTGAAAAGCGACTGTCACGCGAAATTGTGTAGCCCTATTGTTATTTCCTCTCAGCAATGCCACATTTAATTTGCTGAGTTTTCAAGTCAAATGCCAAGACATTCTGGGATCTGAAAGGCAGGCTGATGCTTTGCAGCCGCCTCCGTCGCTGCCAGCACTTTGGCTGTGATTTGTGCGGCCAGGTAGCGTTCGGCTGTCCTGTGGCAGGGAGTTTGCAGGGATAACAGCTGCTTTGGGGCAGGAAGGGGAACACTTGCTTTTCAGGCACACAGGCAGCAGGGAATGCCATGCTGTACAGCCCTGTTGCTGATTTTTGCTGCTTTTCATTAAGCTTTAGACACGCAGCATTCTTTGCTCATACGTGTGTGCTAAGGCCGGTGCCGCTTGGGTCGGGGCAGAGCAGGGCTGACACTGCTGTGCCTTGCTGGGAGCAGCCATGTGGTGACACAGCCTTGGACTGGGAGCTTTCCAGACAGCCCCTCAAGCAGAGGGACCGTGGGCTGTCCCGGTTGCTCCTCACCGAGCAGGGCTCCTGGCCTGAGCAGCTTCCCTGGGGCCGGTCTTTCAGTGAAGCCCTGTGTGTGCGGCTCTGCAGGGCGTGTAGAGGTTTGCAGTCCATGAAAACATGCAGCCCCGTTAGATACCACTCTGGTTCTTGTTTACAACCAAGGGAAAATCATCTTCTCCCCATAGTGTTTGAAAAGTGGTCTCAGTGAGTGGCTTATTCCCACTACAGATTAATCTGGACAGTGCCATGAAGGTTATTAGCAGGAGGTCCATTTCGGTGGCTTACGGAGAGCCTGTCCACCCTGTGATGCAGTTCGACCCTTCTGATTCCACCTACCTCTACCTGATGACCTCTTATCAGGTGAGACCACGCGTTGGGTTCAGCACTCAGCACTGTGCTGGGAGATGGGAGGGACAGTAACCTTGGCTCTGGTGTTCACTGGCAGGGCCCAGATGTGCCGAGCTCTGGCTGGGGCATGGGAGGGTTTGGTGGGGTGCCTGTCTGCTCTGTGCAAGGTGGGGGTCAGGCTGAGCAGACCAGCTTGCTGGCTTTCTACTCTTTGTGGTGTCAAGGTAAAAAGAAGAGAGAAAGATGTGGAAAGCAGCCCCAGGGATTAGGGGAGCGCAGAAATACAGGGAGGTTGTTGCTCCTGCATAGAAACCTGAAAATAACGATACACCGTCTTTAAGAGGGCTTTGGGGACATCCTGCAGACAAACAGTCTGCCTGACAGGAATGGTCCTTGGGGGAGGCATCTGCTCAGCCTGGCGGGCAAGGGGCTGGATGGGAGGGGATGGGGGTCTCTGCGGAGACTCGGAGTGCTGCAGCAGGTAGGAACAGACGGTCTCGTCTCCGTCAAGTGAGCAGAGGAGGAAGATGAGGGCTGAGAGCTCCAGGCGCTGGTGGTTTGTCCTGAATTACATTTTAATCTGTCAAAACAGATGCACAACCACAAATGTTGTATGTTGCATTTATATTTTCCAAGCCCTAATTCCCTGCAGATTGGTCATTATCATTTCACAGAGCCCTCCTGGGATGCTTCTTCAGCTGATGTTTCAGACTGTCTCATCTCAGCTCCCAGGCTGGGCTCTGCACCTTGTTTGGGCTCGATCAAACACCTGCTGCAGCACTTGTGATGCTCTGCTCTCTGTGTTTCTTTTCCAGTAAACCAGATATCTTTGGTGGAATTAGCATCCTGGGAGGCTCCCTAGTAGCTCAGTGAGGTTGGGGAAGGGGGGTGTTGAGCATCACTGGGCTGGGGGGCAGCACAGTGTGGCCAGTAAAGCGGGGCTCGGGCCAAGGAGCCCATGGTCGGAGGTGTGCTTGCCTGGTGGGAGCTCAGGGGTCTCAGCACTTCGTGTTGTCAGTCCCTGCTCCACAAAATGACTTGCTTTCACTCCCTAGATATTTAGAAAGTGAGGGAGGAAAAAGCAGAAACAAGCACACACTTTCCCTCCAACTGCTTCTGCCAAGCAGGTCCCCAGAGGTACTCTGCTTTCTTTACAAATTAAGGTTTCCAGAGTGGTTTTGCTTTCTGGTCATTTTCTAAATGGCCAGATAGCGTTCAGCTCTGTCTAGAAAGGCGCTTTCTGCAGGGCTGAGTGAGAGCTTTTCACAGGGAAGGACAGGCTGTGAAACCATCTCCATCTGACGCGTTGGGAAGGTGTGATGTCACTCTGCACAGCCTGACCGTCACCGTCTATTGCCAGGGTGCTGGCTGAAAAGGAGCAGCTCAGCGCTGCAGTGCACCCCGTGGGGTGACTCTGCCAGCAGCAAGCCCTGTCCTTTGGGTGTCCTTACGGGCCCCGGGGCATCTGGGCCCCCAGCTGGGACAGGCTCTGCGGGAGGCACTGGCAGCTGCCTGTGCCAGCCCCTGTGATGTGGTGGCACCCAGAGCACACACCTCGGGGCGGTGTGTGGGTAGAGGATGGTGGTGAGGGGCTCTGCTCCTTGTCACCTGTTCCATAAGGTTTGGCCCTGACCAGGGGTGAAGCAGCCCGAGGCACCAGGGTGGCTGTGTGTGGCCTCACCGGTGTGTCTTGGTCAGGTTGGATGTTTCTGTGGTGTCATGGAACACTTGGAAGCAGTTGTGCTGTTGTCGTGCAGATGACACGGGTGAAGGTGGCTGCTTGTGACCAGTACTCAACGTGTGTGGAGTGCCTGGCTGCTGCCGACGCATACTGTGGCTGGTGCACGATGGAGACAAGGTAGGGCTGGCTGTGTTCCGCTGCGCATGGGCCCCCGAGCCCAGGCAGGAATTTCTGGTGCCTTTTACGCTTCCACACTGTTACGCTGCCATTAGTCTGTGTCCATTCCTCACAAAATACGTTCCTTTAAAACAAATTGCATCTGGTCCGTAAGGGTTGGGATGCTCTTCAGAGCCAGGGCTTAGCTGCAGCTGCATTGCTGTTACGCTGCAGTCAGCTGCAAATGCAGAGGATACCTTGCAGGCATCAGCTACAGCACTGAGAGAGCCAACACCCTTTACAGACCCTCTTTTGCCTTGCAGAATTAGGCTCGGCATTCACAAAGTCAAGAAGTCAGACAGAGCGTCACCTTCTCTGCTTTGGCTCTGGGTTCAGCCCAGCCCACCCTCACTGACCCTGAATCCCAATGCTCTGTTGATGTTGGTGGGAGCGCCACTCTTATCATGGCAACCAGATGCTTCAAATACATTAGCAAGGCTTTGGGCTTAGCTGTGTGGATGGAGGAAAAAGATGCAGGCACTGGATTTCCTGGGATCTTCCCTGCAGGGAGACAAGGATTTTATAACCTGTTTTAGAAATAGCCAGCCACAAGCTGTTCCCCTGTTCATTGCAGGTGTTCTCTGCAGCACGAGTGCATGAACTTCACAGGGGCCAACTTCTGGGCAAGTGCAAGCGGAGGAGTGCAGCAGTGCCCTTCCATGACCATCTTGGAGCCCGAGATTAATATCGACAAAGAGAACCCGGTGCGTTTGGGCATAGCACATAAACTGTGTGCAGCGTTACCCACTCTCGGGGCTGATAAATATCCATGCTCCAGCAGTGCTGCCCCGTGGCCCTGTGAGGCTGAGGGGATCTGAGCTTTGTTGGATGCTGCCAGGTCTGGCCAAGGTTCCCAAGGGCGCCCAGGAGGGATGTGCAGTGCCTCGGTGCCCAGGCAGCAGCGGGACGGTGGCTGCAGGGCCCACGGGGAGCAGGGCGCACGGGGAGCAGGGCTTGTAACACTGAGCACACTGGAGAGATCTGCAAAATCTGGGGATGTGGATGGCCAGCTGCAGGAAGCTCAATTAAGTCATTCTCTCATTTTGGATTGTTGCTATTTTAAACAATACTTCAATTATATTTTAAATGCTTTCATCAAAAGATTTTTCCTTTAAAGACAGATCCTCTCCAGGTGACAGAAATCTCACTGTGCCAAAGGTCTCGACCAGCCCCAACATGGGGAAACCGCTCGCAAAGGGGCAGTGGCTGGAGTGCAGCCCAGACCAGTGCTGGAGAGGGATCCCATGGGACCCTTGCACCATTCTGGCTCCCCTTCTGCTGCACAGGGGAGATGGGCTGAGTCCCAGGGAGTCACCCGGCTCAAAACCATTCCCTTTCTGCAGAACTTGCCATCCCTTCCCTTTAGAGGCTGACGGCAGAATGAAACCCCTGCAGCCAGCCTACTCAGCCCTTGTGCACTGGGGGATTGTGGCTGGTCTCCAGCATTCCTCCAGCACCAGCTTGACACCTGTCACTGGTGTGGACTGGTGCAAGCTGGGAGGATGAGGGTTCCTGCTTTCTGCTTGCGCAGGGACCACGGGTGGAGGACAGCCTGGGCGGCTGGGGGGCTTTGCCCTTTTCTCTCCAAGGAAGCCCTGTGCTGGGTTTCATGCCAGCTGGTGACACCCCAGTCCGTGGTGACAGAGCTGCTGCAGCGAGGTTTGATGTGCGGATGACTTTTGGAGTTCACAGTGCATGAAATGGAAGATGAGGGCTCAGTTTGGAGTCATGAGCCTAGGAAAAGCCTGTAAAACCTTGACAAATTCCAAATATTTTCTGTCGCAATCACATTATTTTTTGGTGCTGTCCAAATACAGGCCCTGATAATACAAATCAACGGGACTATCCCCAACCTGAATGGAACAAATATTTCGTGTGACTACGGAAACGGCATCCACACAGTAGCCAGAGTTGCTGGAGACTATGTAAACCAGTTTATTTACTGCAGTTTACTTCCACGCGAGAAATACCCAGCGTTTCCAGACGACCAAGGTATGCAGAGGAAAACAAGCTCGCAGCGTTCTAACTGCACTTGGGGATGTCATTTTTCCGTGGCTTTTTTCCTGTTTCCAGTTGTACATACAGATAATGCACACAAGGAGAAAGACTTGAGCTGCTTCTGTTTCATAGGGCATATGACTTTAAAGTGTGGGAGTTCCACCATCTTAAAATGAATTGACAGTATTTCAATTCTATCAATTTTTGGTTTAAACATCAGATTTTAAAAGCCAGTTCATGTACTGATTTTATTAAGATTTATCTGGTTAGAGCTTCTGGTTTAGATTTAATAAGTGCTAAAACAAAAATGGCTTAGCCCTGGGGAAATAATGTTGCTGCTGATACAGCTATTTTCAGTTACTTGTGTTTAATTCCCCACCTAAAGTGACCTAAAGGCCACTCAGAAACTCTCCATCCTGTTCATGCAATTAAATCACAGAGTGAGGACTTCTAACATCCCCCTGGTTTTTGATGGCACCAAACAGGATGCTCACCCTGGGGCTGGGGGAGCGTGTTCTGGAGGTGACAAGCTCCTTCAGACCTGGCTGAAGCTAGTTGAGCCTTGGTGGCCAAGCTGCCCATATCTGATAGCAATGTTGAGCGATGGAGACTGCCCTGATGTGTAGCGCCTTCTTGGATGCTTCGTTCCAGACTTGAGTGCTTGTTAAATCTTCATCTTTCAAGCCTGGAGTGAATGCTCTATTGAAGATGGCTGACTTCAGTAGGAGAAGAATTAGCCAGTCCTTTTGAAAATCCCACTTTTCATAGAAGGTTTATAAAGCTGCATTGTTTTTCTCCGTGGCTATGCAAAGAATGGGAGATCATTAACTGTTCTGTATTGTTGGTTACGGCAATGTCCAGATGAATTTCTGGAATCCAGTGCGCTGATTTATTTCACATATTCTGAAAGAGGCATTGTCTCTTTTCCCTGGTGCTTATATGGCAAAATAGCAATGAAAAAAAAAAAATTAAGCAATTTTGGGGGGAGGGGGAATTAGTATAGTGTGTTGAGTCGCCAGAAAAGGGATTTCCAGTCTTCTCTGTGGGTTTGTTGTCATGGGGAAAGCGAGCGGGGTTTTAAAACATGATAACTAACATGTTTTAATTACCACTTTTTTAAAAAAATATCATTTAACACCAACTGTAAGCAAAGACAATAATTAACTCCGCTAATTAACACTTGCACAACACGCTGGAATTTTCTGCTGAAAGTTGCAATGTTCTTTTCTGGCGAGGGTGATGTAGAGCGTTGATTTAAGAGGGAAGAGCTGAAAGTCAGAGGGCAAAAGATGAATGGTCCAAGCTCTGAAATGCAGCTCAGAGGAAGCCCTAGAGAAAACAAATCAGATTTAGCCCTTGTTTTCCCAAGGGTCTGTCTTGTCTCCTAAGCGTGAGCGAGAGGCTCTTGCAACCCAATATTCTTTGGCTTGACTCTCTCAGACCATGTGGTCGTCGAAACTGCTCTCCGGGTCAACAGCAAAAACATCATCTGGGCCAATTTCACCATCTACGACTGCAAGAGAACAGGAAACATTTACCCCAAGAGAGCGTGAGTGACCCCGCTGGGCAGCGGCGGGCCGCGTGGGCTGCGGGTGTGACGGGGGCGGATGGAGCGGCTTGAGAGTCCCCCCACGTGGGGTTAATTGGGGAGCGCAGCCCCCTGCCAGCGCCAGGGTTGGGGCCTGGGCAGCACTTGGCAGGGGCGCAGTGGCTGCGCTGCCAGGGATTTTCGAGGAGGGTCCTCGCGGCGTCTCGAGCCATCTGGACATGCTGGGGGTTTAAACATGAATAAGATTTTTATGGGAAGCTCCTTCTGTTAACCCTTTGGCAGCAGAGCCCAAGAGCTTAGCGATCCCTGGGGAGCACTGACGGGGGAGGGACACAACCCCTCGCAGCTCTGGGCCGGAGCAGCCAGGTACCCCCACGGGCAGGGTGGGTTGGAGGGCAGGGGTCTGTGCCACCCACCTTTTGGGAGCATCACTGCAGGGATCCCTCATTCCTGCCCACCAGCAGCGCCACGCCCTGTGCAAACCAGGAGGGAAAGCCTTTGTTGGGCACAGGCACACCTGGCTCACTGATGAAGGGAAGAGTGTTTTGGGAGAAAAGAGTGCTTTTGCTAAGATAGGGAGGGCAGCTCCTGCTCCACCATGGCCTGGGGACAGGAGGTGGCACCGAAGGTGCCCCGGAGCAGCATCAGGGATGGTGAGTTCTGCCCGCATCCCCCATCAGCTCCCAGGTATGGGATGGGAGGAAAACCTAGCACCTGCCATGGGTTTTTCTGGGCACTGTTAAAGGCTGAGCAGATGTGTGAAGATGGATGGCATGGCTGAGCCATGGCAGCCTGGCATCTGCTTTCCTCACCGTGCCGTTGCCATTGCAGGTGCACCAGCTGCCTCTCGACCAGGTGGAAGTGCCACTGGTGCCCCTCCACCTATGCCTGTGTCTCCAACCACTCACAGTGTGCCGACGCGCTGCAGATGAAGGTAAGGCCTGTCAGACTTTGCTGCTTCAGGAGACTATTGCTGTGCTTCCTTCTCCGGGGAGGGAGGCAGATGCTCCAGGTTTGGCAGGGGAGCGGGGAAAGCTTGGAGGAAGGTGCTGCTCGGTGCCTGACCTCGGGTAGCCTGTGCAGTTGGAAATGCCGTGCTGTGTCCTGGCGCCTGTGTGTGCAAGGAGACTGGCAGCCCAGCAAAAGCATTCATCTCCCCCAGCACTCAGCAGGCTCTGTCCCTTGGCTCTCCATCACCTCTCCCATCTGGAGCAGTCCCACTGCATACCTGCATCCTGGGATGCCTGGGCTGCAGTCATACAATAAAGGCAGCAGTATTGTACAATTCGCTTAGCTTTGACTAGGCTGCTGCGGTGTGCTGGCAATTTGCTGGAGCACCGCTGGTGGTGCTTCTCTAAAGGAGAAAATCACCCTTTCCAAATTAGAGCTTCTAATAACCCAGAGGCTCAGTGTGTTCCTGCTTCTGAAATTTAAATTGAAGTTAATTTAAATAAAATTGGCTTTTTAGCAATCAATCTGCCGTAGATCCAAGCCAAGCTTTTACACTGTAAATTAAATATCCCTTTGGCACCGGTGCTCTGCTCTCATCTCAGCTCTTCCAGTGGTTCCCTGTGCTTGTCACTGCTGGGAGGAGTTTGGTCCCATGTAGGACATCCCACCCTCACCCCCAGGCACCCCAGGCTCCCCTCCAGCATGGAGGAGGTGGGCAGCCACAAATGCAGGGGATGGGGAAGCGACAGGGACACCGTGTTGCAGCTCTTCATGTTGGATCTGGCAGACATTTCCCATCCCTTCTGGGTGGCAGTGGGGTGATGGCTCAGGGCAGTGCTGGTCCGGCCTCTGGCTCGTAAAGTGTTTCTGGATGCTTTGTGCTTCCTGGTGAGCGTGTGGTGGTTTGGGGAGGAACCCTCTGCCTTGTCAGGTCCCCAGCTTTCAGAAAGTATCTGGTGTTTCCTTGTGCTGCCCGAATGGGAGTGGGGCACTTGAAAACCATCACTGGTGGCTGTTCCTGGTGTGGGACTCACAGGCCAAGCTGTGGGTGGGGTGTCTGCCCCGTGCCGGGTGTCTGGTCAGAGCAGGAGGTCGTGTACCGTGGATGCTGGTGCTGTGCTGGTACCTGGGTGCCAGTGCTGCCACTCGGTCAGGGGCTCTGGGGGAGCCGGTGCCAGCAGCGGCACTGAGTGAGGGGAGGGCTGTGGGGCGCATGGGGACCCCCACGGATCAGACCCCAGCAGTCGTGGGCAGTGCATGGTGTGTTTGTGGTTAAAGCTAGAGGAAGAGCTTGGGCTGTGAGCAGAGTTCTCCAGGATTGCTGGATTGACTTTTCCCTTGACCAGGCACCACACAGCCTGCAGCTCGTCTGCAAATGCAACAGTTCCCTGAGGTAGTGCATGTGCTTTGACAGAAGTGCAGCTTCTGTTTGAAAGACAGAGGCCAAGCTGGGATGCGTTGGAGCAGGGAGCCACAAGCTTTCTGGCTCAGCCCAGGTGACCCTGCCATACCATGTCTGGGGAGATGCTGGGGCAGATTATAACCTGTCTCTGCTCCCCTGCACAGGGGGGTGAGCAGTAACACTGATGGTGTGGGGTCAAACTGTTCCGCAGTGCCCGTGCTGTGGGTGGGAGGGCACGAGGCTGCTCACATGGAGCCTCTGGGGCCAGGCCGAACAATCCCCTGTAAAGCCAAACCCAAGGCTGTGGCTGTCAGACAGTGATGCCTGCTGCAGTGCTGTGTGCCAGCCATGGGGGCTGGGGGGCCTCCATCATGTGAGGCTGGAGGGTGTCCCAGGACACAGAGCCAGTGGGGAGCGGGCTGAGGGCGAGGCGGCATCACTGCTGTCCTGTGGGTGGGGAGATCTGAGCTGGGGGCTCAAGGGACCATGGCCGCCTGGTCCTTCTGAGCTGGCAGGGCATCCGTGCCCTGTCCAAGCTTGCTGTGCCCCTGTGCATGTGCCAGCATCCCTGGCTCGTGCCAGGGACTGGGGGAACCAGCCCTGCCGAAATCAAACCCAGCAGAGATGTTGGGTGCCAGTGCCAGTGCAGGGGGGCTCGCAGGTGCTGGGATGGCTGGGCCTTGGCAGCCCAAGCTTGGATCAACCTCCCTGGCCATGGGGACAGCGTGACACGGGTTGCTCACACCTTGTCATGGGCAATAGCTGCTCTTCTGCCCAGAGGGAGGAGATGAGGACACTGAGGAGCCTCACCTCCATGCTGCACCCAGTCTTCCCACTGTGTTCCCATTGCCTCGAGCAGATGAAGTGGGCCAGGGTGACCCTTTGGCAAGGGTAACAGTGCTTGTCTTTCCGTAAGGATAACCCTGCCGTCCTCATCCCCCAGGACCTGCCTCTGATCTCCTTCCAGAGGCAGGGTTTGGTTGGATGCTGCAGGTGCTTTGGGCTCATTCCTGTTTTCTCTGCGCCTTGCCTAGCTCCAGCAGGAAAGGTAGCCCTGGAAACACGGTGCTGGTCCTACAGTCAGAGCTTCTAGCAAACAGCCTGTGGCTGGCCTGGCTGCACCTCAGGACAGGCCCACCGGGAAGCCAGCATCGTGCTGGCATCACCCGCAGCATTTTAAGCACTCAGACCCTTTGCCCTGATCCAGACATGAATGATACAATCAGCTGGAAAGCTCTATTTCTAGCTGCTGATGAACAGCAGGAGAAGGGGCTGCAAAACGACAAGTTAATCAGTCCTCTAAAGTGTATTTATCTAGCGAGCTATGCCAGCTGCTGTGACATGCAAGGACACACCAGGCCACAGGAGCTTTTGCATGAATTTTCAGCAGTAGCCCCGCTGGTTTTATTTTAACTCTTCTGATTCTCCCAAAAGAGGCTCAGGGCTGAAATCTCCCTCCAGTGCCTTGCTTTGTTGTTTTACTTCTCTTATCACCTGCATCTCTGTTACTTAATCTCCTTGTTTAGGCAGCACCAACTGTGCTTGGTTAAGATGAGTGTCCTGATAGGAATGAAGCTGTTTTCCACAGTCCAGCAGGCACTTCCAGACAGTTCCCTGACCCCGAGCTAGGTGTGAGGAAGGCAGGAGAGAACTGCATGCTCACAGTGTGTCCAGCACCAGGGATGTGTCCCGCCAGGCACCCTGGTGCTAGGAGGATCAATCTACCTCTCCTCAGGGCAGCAGCATCACTGTCACCATGCAGTGCAAGTGAGAAGGAAATCTTGCCGGCTGCAGATTATTCTGCATAACGGACCAAATATTGTGTTGTCTTTCACCCCAGCGGCTCCACTGTCAAAGGCATTCATCTGGATGTACCCCGGGGCAATGCAGGGTCTGCCTTCATTTTTGCTGTAGTTTTGCAGTGTGATTTACATCTCCTGGGAGAACAGGATGGGCTTGTCATACAGACCAGAATTCTGAGTCAGCTCCAGTATCTGAGACATCAATTCTAAGCAAGAACAAAAGTAGGGGGACAGATGACCTTTTACAATCATTTTTCAGCTTCATTTAGGCCTTGCACTGCAGCTGCCCTACCGCCGCAGCCCCCCCGGCTCATTGTGCCCTGTCCTGGGTGCACACATGCGTGCGCAGACGAACCCCGCATGCTTCTGGGATGACACCGTGCAGGGGGGAGGCGGCTGGGAAGCGGGATCTCTGCAGGGGCTCGCAGGAACACACACCGTAACGTGGGAGACATGGGCTTAGAGCTGGCGGGGGGGTCACACCGGCACACAGGCCGTTGTAGGCCACAGTGACTCCTTGAGCGTCCCTCTGGCCCTGTCCTCTAACACATAAGTGTGTTTGGTGAGAGCGCTGCCCGGCGCAGCACCGAGGAGTGCCTGTGCGGTGGCTTTTCACCTGGGAGCACACCTTATCTGGCTCTCTTGGGTTGCAGTGGGATCTGACTTTGAAGATGGAGTGAAATTAATGTCATCGAAGCCCCACTGTGTCTTCTCACCTCATCACTGAGGATGATCAGCATGCACCCAGCTAACCTCTCTTTTTTTCTCTCTTTTTTTGTCCCTAACAGAAGCAAATGGACTGTCCTCGCATCGTCCCTGCCTCCTTGGACCCAATGCCCACAGGAGTATCTCGGGACATTACAATCTCCCTGGCCAACACAACTTTCTCTAAGGTAAATATGCTCCTAGAGAGGTGGGAAAGCTTGGGATGAGCCTAGGCTGGAGCACAGCAAGGCAGCCAGGTCAGGAGAAGGGATTCTGAGTCTGAGCTGGTTTCTTCCTTGGGAACTGGTCCCAGCTAGGAGCTGAAATCGCTGTTGGTTTAAAGTAGCCACACCGATGGCGAGTGGGGTGGCATGGGAAAGCTGAAGGGAGATGCTGTTTGTGTCTGGGTGTTCTCCAGGGACCTGCTGCAGCTAGTGACGGGTTTCCAGCCTTCAGTGGACAACAAAGGTGTGTCCATCTTGAGAAACAGTCACTAGAACAAAATGTCTGGGGGAGAGAAAATTCCCAGTTGGCTTGTGGGTGTTTGCCGCACCATGGAGCGTGCCAGTGTGGTTCTCTCCTGGTGCTGTGTGCCAGCCTGGCCCCACTGCCCTGCACTTGGAAATGAAGGACAGAGCCCAGACCCAGGCAGGGACCCTGCACTGGCTTGAGGTACAGCAAGGAAATGTGGCAAATGTTTTAACTTCTGGTCATCGTTGTGAAGTTGTTGGGGTTGTTTTTGAAAAACATCCTTTCTGTGAAACTCTGGCTTGCAAATTGCAGCAGGGGGAGAAGCGGGGGTAGATGTCAAATGGGGCCTTTAGAGATACATCCCACACCAGGAGGAACCAGAGGAATTTTGGGCAGGGAGGTTGGGCAGTGGGATGCTCTGGCATTTGTAGAAAGCCATCCCATATTGTTCTTGGTCAAGTCTTCATTGGGGCCCATGGGCCCTGGTTCCCGTGCCCCCGCAGAGGGTGCCGGTACGCTGGGCTGCCGGGCAGCTCCTTGTCCTACCAGGAAGAAAGAGGGGTGGAAATGCTGATGGAGCTGCTCGGCTTGCTGCTCCAGGGGCAGTGGGGGCTGCCAGGCCTCCATGGGGGAGGCAGGAACCAGCTCTCCCTGCCTGGCTGGGGCTGCCGCTTCCTGCCTGGCCTCCGGGGAGGAGGATGTGCCCTCCGCAATCAGCAAAAAGGGGCGAGAAAACCTTCTTCCTCCCTGGATGCTGGAGGTGACTGGTGAGGAAGCATTAGTGCACGTAACCCGATAGGAAATGAAGTCAGCAGGAAAGGGGCCGAGGCGCTGCCGCTCCCGGGGCAGCCTGAGAGGTGCTGGCAGCACCTCTTCCTCCCGCCACATCTGCACACTGTCCCGGGGCACTGGCCGGGATTCCTCCTCCTTTCCTCTCCCCGGGAGCTTGTGTGCGCTGCCGGCGCATCCGAGACGTGTGCCTCACACCTCCACTGCCAGGGGGCTGCCCAGGCGCGGGGCAGGAGGCGAGGGGCACGGCCAGCTGCGGAGCTGCAGCTGCCGGGCGCAAGCGAGGCACGGGAGGAGATGCCAGCTTCCCACAGCTGCTTCCCACAGCTGCCTCCCAGGAGCCTGGTGCTCTCTTTCATGTCTGTTATCAGATCCAACAGGTTTCAAAGGACAGTTAGACTTCAGTAGTGGTGGAGCATCAACCTGCTTGGAGATAAGACTTTCTGCTGCAGGATAGGGGCACAGCAGTAACTCAGGGCAGGATATCATCCTTGTGTTATCAGGAAAACAGCACAGAGAATCTTCCTTTGAGCACAGTCCTGGCTGGGTCCTTGGTTGAATTAGAGATTCACCCTGTGCAGCTGTTGGGAGGAGAAGGAAGGTGGCTTTGAGCCCAAACCAAGGACTGGTTGGGTGAGGTGGCTTGGGGACCACGCTGGCACTCAGTCTGCATTGCAGCAGGAGCTCCACACGCCCCTGCTCTAGAGGAACCCCTGTACCCTGGAGGTGGGGGTCTCCTGGTCTGCATGTGCTGTGGGTCAGACACACCTGGTCTGCATGACCACGTGCAGCTGTCCCCTGCCCAGTCGTGTTGTGTGACAGCAGCACCCTGGGCAAGAGCAAGGGGCAGGGCCTGGCTCCACGTGTGGTGCTCAGCCTGCAGCAGTCACATCTGTGGGCATGTGTCAGACAGGAATTAGACACGGACCCCAGCCCCACGTACAGCGTCGAGTCCTGATCTCCTGTTTGCCTTGAAACTCAGCTCAGGCAGTGCTGGCAAGAACAGGGTGAAACACGGTGCCCACCCTACGGGCTGCTTGAGGTGGAGCTCTGCACACAGGGCTGCTGCAGCCGTTCCACTCTTGTCTTCCCTCCCCCAGGAGACGGCTCTGGAGTGCCATTTTGGGACAGACAGGACATTTGAGGCCCGCTGGGTGAACTCCTCTGCTGTAGAGTGCGTACACGTGCTGGTGAGTTGGGGGGTGAGGCTGACAGCCCCTGGGCGCCCTGTGGCATGGACAGGTCTGAGGGCAGGGAGGGTCTTGGCCCCAACCTCCTGGCTGGCAGCTGGGACTGTGCCCTCCCCTCCTCCCTCCCGAGTCCCTGATGCTGCAGTCCCTGTTCTGTGGCAGTCTCCAGCACCTGCTTCACTGGGATTTGGGAACGAGATGCTTGTTTACCATCTTTGAAATGGGAAAAGTTCAGTTCAGGCAGGAAATCTGGCTACCTTTCAGCATTGCTATTTCTGTAGCTTTAATTCTGAACTAGGAATTGGCCTGAGAAAACGCTCAGATGTTCACTGAAGAGTGGAGTGTGGCTGTTGGAGGGAAAACTGCACCTCTGAAATGCAGCAAACGTTTGGGCTTCCAGCAATGGCAGTACTGGGAGTAGAAGCTGGAGAGGAGCGCTTCCCCTTCACATCACCTGCAAAGCTCTGTGCTGTAGCCTGGCACTGAAAGTGTGCAGACTGGTCGGTTAGTCTGTGAGGCTTCCTGCCCATTTCTACTAAAGAAAGGAGCAAGCCAGGGCTCTGCTCTCGCTGCGTAGCCCACCCTGCCCTGCTGCCCTTTGCTGGGACCCCAGCAAAACAATTAAAACAGAAAACAGCCTGTTGAAGGAGTGGTGAGAGGAGCCTCACGAGGAATGTTGATCCATGTCGCCTCAGATCCATGTGCATGTGGAACCTCGCATTTACTGGATTTCCCAAGCTTTTGTTCATTTGTGTTTCCTCATGCAGCTCCACACATCAGAGAAAAGCCATCTCTTCCCAGTGAACCTTCAGCTGAAGGACAGACCAGACAGATTTATTGACAGTCCGCAGATGATGACAGGTCTGTGTCAGAAATATTTTTATTCTGCTCTCATCTGGTCATCTTGAAAGACTCTGGAATCCTGGCAAAGTTAGGCTCAGGAGAGAGAGGGTGGCTCAGCCAGGCACAGCTCTCTGGGCTCAGGCACATGCAAACAGCGTGCTTTCCGAGGCGCACCCCATGCAGGTGTGCTCCGTAACCAGATGGACCCCCCAGACGTCCCCTTTATGCCCAGGGAATGCCAAGCCCCGTCCTTGGGCACAGGCAGTGCTTGGCCCTTGCCTGCTGGCAGCCTGAGCCGGGCTGTGCCAGTGCTGTGGGTCACAGCAGGAATTTGGGGCGTCCTGGGTCAGGGAGGAGTTCCTGCCAGTGGAGATAAGGGATGGGGGAGGACTCGGCCGTGAGCAGAGCCTGGCATTCAGCTTCAGTGTGCTGTAAAAACTGTTAGCTGTCTTTTGGGTGTTGTCTAACCCCCCGTGCTGAGAAGGACTAAAATTTCACCCCTGGCCCACTCTGTCCCTTGGAAGAGCACACATGTACCCAGAAAAATCTGTGTGGAGAGGGGCTCGCTTACACAGGCTGTGCTCGCAACAGTCTGAGTTTGCCAGAATATTTGGAGGTCCGTTGGGACCCTCAGACTGCTCTGGCTCCTCCTGTCCTGGATCACATCGCTGTGAGTGAAGTTAGTGGCAGATTTGCAAGAAGAGGCAGAGGTCTGCTGGGCAGTTGCGAACGTGTGTGTCTCCTGTGCCTCCTGCAATGGAGTGACTGTTGTTAGTGAGCTCTATTTCGGTGTTTATTGGCTTGTGTCGTAAACTGCATTTTGGTAGTTCGTGGGAGGAATCCCAGCGTGTCCCTGACACAAGGCGAGGTGACAGGAGCTCCTTTTTCAGAGGAGAATGGGAGACTCCCTCAGCACAGGCACAGCCAGGCTGGTGAAGGCCCAGGGACTCGTTAGCTGCTTCTGAAGCACCTTGAGATCCTCCTGTGAACAGAAGTGCAGAGTGTGACTGCTGCTTTGTTTTGTGTGCTCCTGCAAATCCCCCTCCAGGGAAGAGGGTGTGAAAGCAGCGTTTCCTGAGTGCTTCTGTAGCTTATCCTAGCGGATACCCACACTCCAGAGCAGGAGGGTTGGGGCTGGAGAGGAAATGTAACCTAGGGCACCAGCTAATGAAGAGGTGAAAGCGGTGTAGGAAAATGACTTGGAAGCTGAGCTGAGCGTTTCTGAAGGGAGAAGTCAATGAAAGGGGCCCGTGGTCACTGAGGGGAAGGAAAGGAACTGTAAACACTGCACAAAGCGCTGCAGCCATCCGATTTCTGTCAGTGTGGAAGCAGTGTGGTTGCTTTGCTAGCAGGATGGAGCTGGCTGTGCCAAGCAGCTTCCCATGTGGATGCTGAGAGTTGGAAACATGTAGCATAAATCGACAAAAGGTTCCGAGTTTGGGTGTTGTTTGTTTTTCAAGGGGAAGAAAAAGGAAAGGAAAGTGCTAAATTATATTGCAGTGAGAACAAGCACCCAGTCCTTCTGGGAAATCTGCAGGATGGCAGCCAAGCACTGCCTCATCTTGCTGTATGTGCAAGCTGCTCCGCTCTTCCACTGGATTTCAGATGTTTCTTGGATTAATATAGCCAGGGGTGGGGAGAGCGGGGGGGTTGTTTGACTGTCTCGAGCTCAGCAAAGCTATGTATGACTGCAGCCCAGGAGTTCTCATTTTCCCTTGTCTCACGGTGTAGTGGAAGTGTACAACTGTGCGACCGGGAGCGCCGACTGTTCGCAGTGCCTGGGCAGGGAGGACCTGGGGCACCGCTGCGTCTGGAGTGAGAGCAGCTCCAGCTGCCGGCTGCATGGCGACCTCCCCCAGACCTCAGACATCTGCCCAGCTCCTGAGATTAAGAAGGTAAGGCCTGCAGGCAGAGTGGATGGTGAGCAGGGCAGGGCCAGGGGTGCTGGGGCTGCATCCAGCTGCGCTGTCCCCACCTGGGGACAAAGGAGGAACCGCACATTGTCCCTGGCACAGGACAGTCTGACCAGCACTGACTTCTCCACCGACTTTTTATGCTGTTGAGTCACCTGGTGCCATGGAGTGGCAAGTGACTAGATCCAGTGCTGGTGACAAGATGCAGTCTTCATCACACCAGGGGGAAAAACAGCAGCAGCACAGTCAAAATATCCCAGAGTTCCTGGGGCTGTTAAAAGTGAGGAAGATCTGTAGGGCAGCCAAAGGATTCTTATCAGGAGTGGTATTTAATGGAGCACAGCTGAAATCTGAATATGAGCCCTGTCTCCCTCTGCAGCTCTACCAAGCTTAGGAGTGGCAGAGGGACCTTTTGGCACTATGCATTTTGGAATTGGTTTTATTTAAATGGGAGCTGGATAAATATTTGTTAGGAGCATTTGCATCTGGGGCTCTGCACAGAGCGATGGAACGAGCCAACAACTTAGTCCCTAACAAGTACCAAAGGCAATGTATAGAGCAAATCTTAAAAGGAGCTCCCTAGGAAGGGAGAAGCTGGAGAAGCAAACCAGCCAATGTGAACACTGAAAGGGTATGGGGTTTCTGTTTCTAGGGAGGTGTGTTGCAATAGCTGCTCAAATCTGGGTGCTGTGCCTCTGCACTGAGGGACTGCAGGGTCCTCATTGTTTGCCCCTGGTCAGCATGGGGAAGGCTGAGCTCCATGAGCCTGACTGCCCCCAACACACTGGAAGCATCATCAGCACCTTGCCAAAAAATAATGGAAGGAAGCCACAGTTCAGGTCACAGAGCATCACAGGGCTCTGTCACTGTTTCCTCAGCAAACGGTAGCTGGTCGATCCAAATCCTCTGGAGTCCTGTGAGCAAACAGGCCCCGCAGAGCCCTCCTGGAGCAGGGCAATGCAGCACGCAGAGGATGCCGAGCCTGGTGGGGTGTCCTGGCCAGCCCCAGTGCCACAGGGTGCATTGTGCTGGCTTTGCATGCCATTGCCTTTACAGAGGGAAAAGAGCCATACCCAAATATACCCTGGCTGTGGTAGGGCCAGTGGCTGCCAGGTGAAAAACCAGGGATCAGCCAGCCTCATCCCGAACTCCAGGTGCCACAATGCTGGTGTTTTGGCCATGCTCCGTGCATCAGGACATCTTTTGTCCTGTTTCTGTCCTGGAGGGAACCGCTGTGCTTGAGACAGCCCCTAAAAATGTGTCAGTGGGATGCTAGCATCCCTCCTTGGTTTCTGAGTGTCTGGGCTCGTCTCTGCTGCAGCTCCATTCGAAGCTGCGGTGCGGGAGGGGTGGTGTTGCACCTCAGGCATATTTGCAGCTGGAGTAACCCCTGACCCAGCTGCGGTAGCAGACCCAGTGGGGGCTTCTCTCTCACAAAGCTTCAGCAAGAGGAGCGTGGTGGTGGGCCCGCTGTGGGGGGACAGGAGCGTGAGGAACAGTTGTGTCTTCCCATGGTTCTCCCCCGACCTTCCCTTGGTGCCGCAGATCGAGCCCCTGCGCGGGCCGCTGGAGGGGGGCACGCTGCTGACCATCCGTGGGAGGAACCTGGGCCGCCGCTTCAGCGACGTCCTCGGCGCCGTCAGGATAGGGAGTGTACAGTGCACACCGCTGCCCGGCAGATACGTCGTCTCTGAGACGTGAGTGTGGGGCCCCGGGGGCGAGTCCCCATCCCTTTCATGTCCCCTGCCCATGGCTGTCCTTCACCGTCCCTGCCTGCCACACTGCCTGGGCCCTGGGCCCCAGGGGAGCAGGTCGGTGACCCAGGCCTAGTGAGATGTGGGTGCCCTTGGCCAGGCACAGCCACCCCTGTGGCCGGCACCAGGCAGGGTGTGGAGGGGCAGCCGCGGGCTCTGCCTCCCTGCTCTGTCGGGTCGACATGGCCACCAACCTCCCCTATTCCCTCTGCAGGATCGTGTGCCAGACCGGAGAGGCTCCGGAGGCGTTTTCTGACGTGGTGGTGGTTAACGTGAGCCGGGAGGGGAAGTCCAAGGAGCGATACTCCTACGTGGTGAGTAGCTGCCTCCTGGACCCTTCTGTGGTGGTTCTCATGCTGACGTTCCTCACACCCCTTAAAACAAGCCTGCCACCCCTGTGCCCCAGCCAGCTCAGAAACGGGGTCTACAACACAAAGTGTCGGTGCTGCAGGAGTGGCTGCCATGGTCCCTTACCCGTGGTGGCCTGAGCCAGGTCTGGCAGGACTGGGCTCGAGTACGGGGCTGTGGCTGGGGGTTCGCACAGCGTCGGCTCCTGCAGTGCTTCATGCTGTAGCCAGCCTGCACTGTCCTTCCTCCTGCTATGAAAAGGAGCTTGTTTTAATTCCTCCTCTTTTGCTGAAGTGCTGTTACAACCTGTGAGAGTTATTGAGACTGGCAAAGTCTCTCTGCTCTGTGTAAGTGATGTACCATGGACTCATGTTACTTAGGACTGATATTTTTTGCTGCAGAGCTTCTCGCAGGTTTTGCATGAGAATAATGCACAAGGATTAGACTTGAGCTACCCCCTGTCATTATACAAAGAAAAGCCCTTTCTGGCTCTGTACTGTGCCAGCTCGCAGAGATAACTTTCATCTCCACAAACCCCATAGAAACCCATGCAGCTCTTCTCTTCCTACACACACCCTCTTCTCTGGCCAGACACATATCCCGGGCAAAGGCAGCAGGACGGGTGCCAAAGGCACGGTGTTTTCCTGGAGCTTTTGTGCTTGTGCTGGGGAAGAACAGGCTGTGCAGCAGTCTGGTGTCTGGGCAGAGGCTGCAGGCCCAGGAAACCACTCCTGATTCCTGGCAGCTGTTGTGAGGAACTGAGGGCAGGATCAAGCAGTGTAGCCCCCTACCCATAACTGACCATGTGCCAGGTATGTGGCTCAGGAGGCTTGCGGCATGCAGCCAGCACAGGCACCGTGCATCCCAGTGCCCCGTGGCACAGCCAGGCCTGGCAGCGCATGAGGAGGGCACTGGTGAGTCACGGGCACTGCCGGGCCTGCCTCAGGCATACTTCCTGGGGGTTGGTTGCTCTGGGACCCATTCCCATTGTTTCCAGGTGCCCATGTTCACATCCAAAACATCTTGGAGATGCGTCAGTCTGGAGTGCAGCAGGGTACAGCTGGGGTATGACCTAGTAATGGACCTTGGATTTGGGATTTCTGGTGTGTTGCCATTGGGATATGTGTGCTGACTCAGCACTTTTCCCACTGCTGGGCTGATGAGGAGAAAGGCCCCAAGACTGGGAAAGGGCTGGGCAGCTGCTTCACCAGCAGTCAGCACGAAGGAAGAGCCCTCTCAGGAAACACCTGTAGAAGCATCAGTGCTCAACAAAGCCAGAGGAGCAAAAGCTGGTCGCTGAACTCAGCGTGGGTCCATGAGAGCTCTGGGCTGGCAGCTCCCGAGCAGGCCTGTGGCAATGGCTGTCCTCCGGGAGTGAAGAGGAGCTGTGTTCTGCTTGGCTGGCACAGCAGAAAGCTGCCTTGTGTCTAACTCAGCAAAGCTTGGAGACCAGATGAGACCTGCCCTGTGCATGTCGGGGAGCAAAGCTGCACAGTACGTAGCTGCTGCTGCACTCCACGCCGAGAGTGGCTTCCACACCGTTTGCGGACTGAGCAATGCCCTCTAGCTTGCTTGGTTCTCCTCTCTCATACAGTGCAGGAGCAAGGAGTAGACCACAGAAGCCAGGCTGGTCTTGGTGAGACCTGAGCTTGAGCACTGGTGGCAGTTGACCTGAGAAAGCCTTTCAGGAGTGTCCTTCCAAAGCCATTTGTAAAACGCCAGGTGCTGTCTGTGCGCTGCATCTTTCAAAGTCCCCAGTAACATGTATCTAGAAGAGGCTGTATTCAGCTGTAATTCTGCTGAGGAGAGAAACACGATTCACACTTCTCCAGAAGACTGTAGCAGGCAGTGGCTGAGCTGAATTTGCTAAATGAGCTGAATTTGCAGAAGTTGTGATGGAGGCAGTTGGTGCTGGCACTGAGAGCAGCAGGCACCGGTGCTGGCTGAGGAGAGCTGGAGGGCTTTGGTGAGCATGGGTAATCCTCTCTGCTGCTGCTGTAACTTGGATTTGAGTGTATAGGTTAGGGGCCAAGGGCAGGAGACAGCTGCCTGCAGACAGACAGAGAAATAAAATTAACCAAATGAATCCTGTGGAAATGGGTCAGAAACAACAGAGGAAGTGTCTGCAGAGAAATGAAGCAGCCGGAGTGTAGGACAAGGGCAAGGATAGCTATTAATAAGCCTGCTTGTGTGGCTGGGATTGACGGGGACGGGCATTAGCAGCAGCTCAGCCCCTCTGCCTGCCTCACACAGCTCTGCTCTGCAGCTACAGGGGACAGGCCGTGGTGCTGAGCAGGCTCCAGCCACCGGCCTCGTGCCTCCAGGGTCTGCGGCACTGGACCAAGTGCTCTGCCCTTGGTGTCCTGTTCAGAGCAAAGCGGAGAGGCTGCCCAGCTGCCTCTCCTGGGGCGCGCTGGGTAGCAGGCATGAGGGTTCAGCATCGCATTAGCTATCAAAGCCTTGAGCTCATGAATCTCAGGAAGATTTCCAGGGGCTGCAAATGCAGATAACACACATGCTAATGTCTCCTGCAAATGGCGAGAGGCAAAGGAACTTCCCCTTTAGTTCCTGTCACCTCAGGAGATTCAGATTTGAAGCTTCCTTAACAAGGAGTTTGACATTCAATTATCTAGACCCGGGTGGCTCTTTTCCCAGATCTCAAGGCCAGCATCCAGCGGGGCTTTAGCATTAGCTTTGCCTTCAGGATGAAATGGCTCTGGAAAGGCAGAGATGGGGGGAGCTGGAGTGGATGAGAAATGTCCTTTTGTTGATGGACCTTGAGCTGTCAGCAGCTCTGGACCCTCCGTTGGAAATCTCAAGGGACTGGTGGGATCCTGGGCTGTTTCAGACTCATGCCTCCTTTATTGCAGAATTTAGGGACTGCAGAGAGCCACAGGGGTTTTATATGATCTCGCTTCTCATCACTTGTACCTTCCTCCTTGTTCTGAAACCCTGTCAGTGAAAGCTGTTGCTGTGCTGCTGTTTCACAGCCTCACAATACTGGATACTTTTACTTTACTGAAGCCATTCCCACTTATAGCAGCAGGGAGTATCCAAATGTGAATTTACCAGGCTAGAAAACAGACTTTTTTTTTTCTCTTTGTTTTTAGCTTCCTGTGGTGCAGTCCATAGCTCCCCTCAATGGCCCAAAGGCTGGAGGAACCAGAGTGACCATCAGTGGCAGCAGGTTGGACGTTGGCTCTGAGCTCCATGTGCTCGTCAATACCTCCAAGCAGTGCACCGACCTCAGGTGGGACTGGGGCTGGGGTGCCACTCAGCTAGTGACAAGAACTGAAGCATGGATGAAGGATGGAGGTGTCTCCCAGGAGATCAGAAAGCGCAGGGGTTTGGGGGAGGGGTACCTCACTGTGTGCTGCTGCTTGGAGCATCCCCACCAGCCCACCTGGCTGCCACCTGCTCTGTCCCAGCAGCCTGGCATCGCTGGAGCGGTGAGGCAGAGCTGTGGCATGGATGCCTGGCACCAGGATGGGGAGAGTTTGTTTGGCAAAACAATGGCATTGGTATTGCCCTGATGTGGTGACAGTGACCAGCAGCAACCCAAGTGCTGCTTGTGCACCGTTGCAGGACAGTGCCAGGCCCTTTGGGTTGTCTGGGAGCAGGACCACAGCCCTGGGGGTGAAGCAGACATGGGCTCCCTTCCCAGATCTGCTGGAGGCAGAAGGCGCACCCAGGGTCCTGCTCCCACAGCAGCTCACTGGCTGGCTGGAACCCATCCTGTGTGTTCCCACGGCATCAGTGGGAAGAAGCGGGACCCTGCCCTTTTCCTTTGGCTCTATGGGGAACCAGCCTGGCAGCTGGGATGGTGCACGCTCAGAACTACTTGTTAGCAGGCAGTGTAATGAGCAGGTGATTAGCGTGTGGCTGGAAGCTCCTCCTTGCCCTGACTGCCTCGCTGCCCCAGGAGGGCCCAGGTCCGTGGTGTGGGGCTCTGGCCGCTCTGCCTGCAGTGGCTTTCCTCAGCTGACCCTGTCTGTCCCTGCGCAGCCGCAACGACAGCACCATCACCTGCACCATGCCCTCCGCGGAGCTCACCACAGCCGTGCGAGTCTGCGTCCAGTTCGAGAACAAGTCTTGTGCCAGCCACAACATCACCTTCAAGTATGAGAAGAACCCAGTTATATCAGACATCAACCCCAAAAAGAGCCAGATCAGGTGAGGTCCATCCCCCAGCCTGTCAGGAGTTGTGGCCTTCGCTGAGATCAATCAGCCTCTTAATTTTTGCCAGGTGCAGAAGTGAACAGTGCTCCCATCACAGTGCAGAGCGGTTGGGGTGCCCCGGTGCTGCCCGCTGCAGGCAGTGCCAGCTCGCCCTGCCTGTGCCTCAGGCCATGCCGAGGCAGAGCAGGTCCCCAGCAAGCCCCAGCAGTCACTGAAGCACGGCCAGCACCTGGTGTTGGACCCTGCACCATGCTGCCATAGCAGCAGCACTTCCACTTTAGAGCTGGCATGTGTCTGCATCTGCCAGCAAGAGAGTGTCAGCTCCAGGCTGGGGGAGAGGGTCCATCTGACGCGTTGCTGTGCAGAGGGGTGTAGAAGGGGCACTGCTCTTGGGGTGTTTCAGGGTGCCACGGCACTGGAGTAGAAGAGGTCTCACACCAGGACTGTCCATAGCTCATTTCAGCGCATTTAAGACATGGAAAAAATCCAGAGTTGGTAGCTGCACTGTGTACCTGGTGGGTGCTTTAGGGAGCTGAGGTGGGGCCACATTATGAAACCCTGAGGATTTTTCTTGGCCAGTAAAACTCCTGGAGGATAAGCTGAGATTTGTAATTTTGGATTTCAGCCTTTCCCAAGGTCACAGTATTTCATTTTTAAAGCACGTTGCTTTTAATTTCATGTCTCTCCATGGAGCAGTCAGGCCTCTGCTCCTTTGGATACCGTGGTGAAATCCCACCTTCCTCATCTGCAGAGCCTGGAAGACCCAGGGCTGACCAAGAAAGAACTCTGAGAGTCCAGTGCCGGGAGGCTGCAGCTCGCAGTGCTTGGGTGGAAGCATACAGAGGCTGGCAGCCCGATGATCCCCGTTTCTCGGCATTCCCAGTGCAGGGATGTGGGCTGTGGGAAGGTTAATGACAAGGCACAGCAGTGACTCAGCCAACCCCTGCTCCAGGCAGGCCTGCGAGCTGTGTGAGGGGCAAAAGTGATATCTGAACAAAGGCAGTGGAAGAATGTTACTGCCCAAGTTCACAGGGGAAGACACCAGGGGATTTCTCCATCACCTTAGTCTGCTCCCTTCATACTGACAGCAGTTTACAGATTCAGAGCACTGAGAGCCTGGCAGCAGTCCCTCTTCAGGATGCTTGGTGGCTCATGCAGCCTGGCTGCTCCGCTGCATTGCAGGCTGTTGACCACGGGGGATCAATAACTTGTGCAAAAGTTTATCCTCATCTGATTTATCTTACTATAGTACTGAAAAAAATCTGTGTGAACAAAGTTTGAAACAAAACAGAAGTTGTGAACTATTCTGCAGAAGTGACAGGCTCTTGGAAATTTGCATCATGGCTGTGTGGTAGTACCTGTGGATTAGAGAAAATCTGACTTCCAGGGCCTTGGACCTGAAGTCACTGTATCTGGAGTGGTCTTGAGATAACAGGATTTGCCAGTCCTGGCTGTTCCTGACAGGTCCCCTGACCAGATCAAAGGGGTTGTGGAGGAAAGGGGAGGGAAATCCCAGACGCAGCATCTGCTGCCCAGAGGAGATGAGTAGTGCTGGTCCCCCATCCCTTGCTCGGCCCAAGTGCCATTTGTGCATTGGGGCCCTTGTTAGTGGTGTTGTTAACTGGCTGCATGTTGAGTGGCCCATATTTCGCATTCCCAGGCAGCAAACCCAAAGCACAGCATGACCTTCACATTTTGAATCAGAAGTGTCTGGGAAGGGCAGGACCACTGTGAGCCTGAAAGGCATCTCTTCCCTCTGTAAGGCGTACAGCTCTGTGTGGGTGGCTGTGGGGCAGGGACAGAGTATCTCTTGGCCTCTGCAGTCACCCTCTCTTTTTCCCCCTCTCCTCAAAGCGGGGGCAGGATCCTCACCCTGGAAGGAAGAGGCTTTGAGCTGATCCAGAACGTGTCCATGGTGGTCCGTGGCATCGGCAGAGAGCAAACGGTGGGTGTCCCCGCTGGGTATCGACAGGAGCCGGGAGCGGGGCTGTGTGCCTGGTGCCTGGAGACGCTGGGGGTGTGAGGCTGCGGCCTCAGCCTGTGTTGTAAGCAGGGCTGGCTGGGAGCACATGGGATGCTGGGTTGTGATGTGTGTGATCTCTCCTGCTTTCAGAGCTGCAAGGTTCACACTGATGCTGTGATCACCTGCCCCTCTCCGGCTGCCTCCAACACCACCGCGGGGACCAAGCCTGCACCCGTCGATTTCTATCTCAACGGTCGCCTCTATGCAGACGACCGCCCGGCCCTGGATGAGGAGATGTACCCTGAGGAGGCCTTGCATGTCAGCAAGTTCAGCCTGGAGTACTATGCTGACCCCCAGTTCTTCACAGCCAAGAAGGAGAAGTGGATCAAGCACCATCCTGGCGAGCCCCTGACACTGGTTATACATGTAAGAGGGTGGCCTTTGCAGCTCTCCTACTTTGGGGTGTTGTCTGGTCCCCTCTGGGAAGCTCTTCAGTCCTAAGTGCCAGCACAGAGACAGTCCACAAAGGCAGGAGAGAGAAGGGGGGCAGATGAGGATAGGAGAGGCAGGAGCCATGCAGGAGCAGCACACCTCCATCAGTCCTCACCAGGAGATGCAGCCTGACCTGAGAATGCCCTTGGAGGCTTGACAGCAGAGCTGTGTTTCAGGGGTGTAGGAGCAAGAAGCTAAATAAATTACTGGACATATGAAAGGGAGTGATAGTGTGCTGGCCTGAAGTCAGGCAGGTACCCCAGAAGGTCCTGACAATAGATATTTGTTCCTGCAGAAATGGGTCATGCATTCTTCTCTTCTGGCTACTGAATTCGGCTCAGTTAACAAGGAAGTTGGGATACAGCAAGTGGCCCGGACAATGTGCAATAGTAATTCAAAGGCCATTGTTCACTGCAGGATATCCTCACTGGTGCAGCGTGCTTCAGAGGCGCGCTCCCCCTGCCTCGGGCTCTGCGGATGCGTCCCCCAGCTGTCCCCTGTGCTGTACATCCTTCCCCCCTCCCAGGTGGGCACTCGGATCCTTATCTGCTGTGCACAGACAGGGCAGATCAAAAGCAGGTTTTTCCAGGTGCCACGAGGGGCTTGCTGGTCCCATGCCCCATGCTGAGTGAGGAATGGGAAACAGGAAAATGGGGAATGGCCCAGTTCTGGGTTTCCTGTGGAGGGCTGGAAAAATGTCCTTGGAGAAAGAGAGTGCTCCCGGGTCTGAAAAACAGCAGGCAGTAGGGAAGGAAAGCAGGAAAATCCATTATGATTCCGACTGCCGCGCTGAAGACTGACATCCTTGTTCTATTTTTGTCATTAGAAAGAGCCTGACAGCCTGGGTCTGGAAAGCAACGAGTACCAGGTGAAAATCGGCCTTATCTCATGTGAGATCCAGATTGTTTCCGACAAAGTCATCCACTGCTCTGTCAACGAGTCGCTGAGCACCTCGGAAAGGCAGCTGCCGGTGACGGTGAGTGCCAGGAGCTTCCCTGCTCCCAGCGCACGGGGCAGGAGCTGCCCCTGCTGCCTGTGAAGGAGTCAGCTGTGCGCACGGGCAGCTGTGCAGGGCAGACAGAGGGACGGAGCACGCTGCTTGTAGCTGTCCCCTTGTTGGCGGGATGCTGTTGGGGTCGGTGTGGAGGCTGCCCCGAGTCACGGAGAGGGGCTGACACGCTCCGCACTGTGGGGCACCGGCCGCTGCCCGCTGCATTAACTGCGCTGTGCCTGGGAGGGGAAGGTCTTGCCAGCTCTTCAAGGCACCATGAAGTCCCTGACATGTGAGGTTTTGTCACTTGCAGTAATTTTCTTTCTGTCCCTCCTGGGAGAGTTTGGGGATTTCCAGTTTCCAGTCAGCTGGTGTCCTGCTGGGCAGACAGGAGAACCTGTCCCAACCGAGCTGCTGTAAACCCCTGGAGATGGGTCCCTGCCCACTACCTGTGAGGGCAAGAAGAGCACTGAGGGCTGGGAAGTTCCTGTAGCTCCCAGGGGCTGCTGTTCTGTCACTGTGAGGCGTGTAGTGCTGAGCCTGCTCTTGGCCTTTGTGTCTGCAGCACTCACAGTACTTGGTTATATTCCTTTTTTCCACTGAGGGTGTGAGTTGATGGCTCTTCTGGCCCTCAGCTTCCCTCCTGTCCTACGCACCCAGGAGGTGCAGTCCTGATTCGCTGGCAGCATTCTCCCGTTTCCTGGCCCCAGTCCCTGGTGTGAGAAATCCTGTTACAAACTGGAAATGTGGAAATGAAGAAGTAGCAGAATTTCCCAGGTACTTTTAATGAACATTTTAAGTAGGGTAATTTTGCTTTCAGTGAGAACTGCGAAACAGGGACATTACTTAGAGGAAGAAAAGGAATTTATGAGTTTGCTGGTCTTGGTTTCATATCAGACATCCATGCAATGCCCTGGTTGGTCCCTGGGAAGCAGGATGGTACCCAGCCCTAGAGTATCACGTAGCTGTAAGAGTGCACCATCGGCGAGCTAAATAATCCCCTTGTATTCACGTTGATGCACTGACCACACGTTCAGACGTGGTTTGAGGTGTCGCCTGCCGGCCACGTCATGGGAGCTGCTGCCTTTGTAACACGCCTGTAGCTGCAGCAGCAGGGGCCAGGCTTGCACAGGTCCCTGGTCTGCAGGAGGGACACTGTCAGGGCTGTGGAGGCCTCCCCTGCTCATGCAGATTCTCTCTCCTGCTGAGCTGGGGTCTTGTTGGGATGGTGGAGCTCTCGTCTGCAGTGATCTGAGCACAGGAAACAGCCCTTTGAGCTGTGTCCCAGGGTTACCTTCGTTCTGGCTGTGGTTTTGGGGGAGCCTGTTCTGTGAAGGTGTTTCCCAGGCCAGGTCCATGTTAGCAAGTGGCACAGGGCAGCTGGAGCTCTCCATAGAGACACAGAGCTGATGGTGAAGACTGGGCTCCTGAGCCTGCCTGTGTTTCAGTGGGTCAGCCTCGAGGAGCTCTTTGGGCAGTGCCTGAGGTGAGCTGGGGTGTGACTCTGCTCTAATTTAGTCCCAGGGGGATCCCACTTACACCCGAGGAAGCTGCAAGACAGCTCCATCCTGTAACCCAGAGTGCAGCTCCCAGCACCCCCCGAGGTGGTCCCATGCCCCAGAGCCCTGTCTGTCCCCCACAGCTCTTCCTGGGAGTGGGGTGTCCCCTGACCCCAGTCCCTTCTGTATCCCCCACGTGCTGGGGACAGGAAATGTTGCCATTTAACCTGCAGCCTAATTAATTCCCCTTACCAAAAAATTATATTGGGTAGGCCTGTCCAAATAAACAAGCGAAGCTTGCCAAGGCCTTCAAACCCTTTTTTGTTCATGACCAAACTGTTTAAACAGTGAATTAAACAGCATGCGTGGGATTTCTCCTCTGGCAAATGCAAAAGGTTGAGCTGTTGGGAGAAAAAAGACTCAGAGCACATCGAGGCCGGGCTGTCCTTGTGGAGGGAGCGGGGCAGGGACAGACCTCAGGGCTTGCCCCATGCCTTTGGCTGGCAGCATCGGTGCCCTGGCCAGAGCTCCTGGGAGCAAGGGCTTGGGTGTCCCAGCAGGCACTGAGCTGTGCTGTACCCTGTTTGCTCATGGACGTGGTGGGAAGGCCCTGCCTGTGGCACGGCTTTGGCCCATCTGCTGAGAACTGACGGTAGTTTAACCACAGTGGGTGCCTTTCCTGGGGGCATTCCCTGACACTTGTGTAATCACAAGATTATTCCATCTCTTCCCTACCCTGTTTTGGGGTTTTTTGGCCCAAGTTTCTCTCGCTTCTCATTCCTTGAGAGAAGTGAAACTTGCATTTCCAGAAGCAGAAGACTCTCATGGTCATGGGTTTTCCTTGTCAGATGATGCTGTTGAACCCTTTCATCCCAGGGACCGAGGCAGCTGTTTGCAAACAGTGCCAAGTAACTCGCTGCTGCCTGTGATGTGTGTTGGCCTCTTCCCTTCCGGGGATCAGGAGGCTGAAGGACTGAGCTCCAGCAGTTTGTGCCTGGTGTCACAAGAAGTAGGGGTTGGGAGAAGGGCCGGCACCTCCTGACACCCAATCCACTGCTGTAGCCTCAAGATCATGACTCATCTCTGGAGTCACTGTATTTATTTTTATTCCTTTTATTTGTATTTCAAAGACTCTAAAGTTTCTTTACCCCCCTTCTCCTGAGTGGCAGCAGTTCTGCTTTTGGAGGAGAAAGAAGAGGGATTCAGAGGCCATTCAGGGTGGTTGGTAGAAGTGGTTTTCCAGTGAAAGCGGTGCAGGCAGTGCTCTGCAGTGTGGTGAGCTCTCTAAGAAAGGTCCCTCTCGTGCTCTGATGAGGGTACAGGGGGCCCTGCCATCAAAGCCTTGCAGTGGCCCTGGGGTGAGCGCCACTGCAGTACCACAGCCTGCTGTGAGCCAGCCTTAGCTTCCCACCACAGCGTGCAGGAAGGGGGTCAGCCATCCCGGGGTGAAGGTCTGCCCAGAGCCCCTCCTTGCTGACCTCAGAGCCGCTTGGCAACCTGCTGCTCAGCTCCTGCTTCTCCTCCCTCTTTCTCCCTCTCTAGATCCAAGTCGGAAAGTTCAACTACACGATTGCGATGCTGCACCTGGGGGGAGGAGAGACTGCAATCATCGTCTCCATTGTCATCTGCAGCATCTTGCTGGTCCTCTCAGTCGTAGGTAAGGGAACGGAACAGTGAGCTTCCCAGCTGTGCCAAGGCTGCTTCTCATTGCATATGGATGGGTGGGGATGCCTCATTCACGTGTCAGGAAACCTCTGAGTGCTGCAGTTGTGGTGTGTCTGAACCTGGGCTGGGTGCAGCAAGTGGCTGCTCTTCTGTGTACAGCACTGAGCCTTACCTGTGGGCAGTACTTCCCGCAGCACAGAGCTTTTGCTGGCTGAATCCTTGGTTCCACTCTGTTACTGAGCACGTGGTATTTATAAACTTACCCTTTTCCTCCAAACACTCAGTAGCTGCTGTAATACGACATAAAGAACAGTGCAAGAAACTGGTCTCAGACTTGTGCTGGCTTGAACAGGGCTCACTCACAGGCATGACTGTCCCAGGCCACCCCACTGGTCCACCCAGCCTGCAGTCCTGTCATCAGTAACAGCCAGTGACAGGTGCCTGGCAAAGGGTGTGAAGAACAGAACAAGTCCTTTGCCATGCCCTGGAGCAGACACACCAGTTTACTACCCTCACGGGAAGCCATGCAGTACGCCTGTGTTTGCTGGCTGGGGCGTCTTCTCATCGTGTGCCCAGGATGAGTGTGTGGTGAGAAACCTGGCAGTCTGCACCAAATGAGGTGTTTCTTAATAGAGATTTAATTCATTTTTAATAAAGGTTGTAATGCTTGCTATTCATTAAAGGCACCACCCATCATTTGAAACATATTTCTAGAGTCAAGGGAAGACTGTCCGACATGAGCACTGCAATACAGGTGGTAAACGTCTTTAAATCTGTGTTCATTAATCAGCTGGAATACATTAATACATGGTTAAACTCACTGTAGACAGCCCAGACCTAAACTGAAGATGACAGTTACACCATGATCATTAGATTCCAGCTGGTTTTACTTATTTACAGATAATCAACAACTGCCTGATCAGATACCAGTCTTCTTGTAGGTGTTAAACTAAGACTGAGGTTAGCTTTCTGCACCCATGTCAGCAGAGGACTGCTCTGATCCCAGCGGCAGCTGCTCCTGAGCCCCCGTCCAAAAGGCTTGTTCCCTTCCTCTTTTCCAGCTCTCTTTGTGTTTTGCACAAAGAGCCGCAGAGCAGAGCGCTACTGGCAGAAAACCCTGCTCCAGATGGAGGAGATGGAGTCGCAGATCCGGGAGGAAATCCGCAAAGGTAACTCACCCTGCTAGGCACCGCGGAGGAGCCGGGGCTGGGGAAGCTGCTGTGATGGCAGGGTTGAAGCTGTTCACCTTCCACTCTGTGGAAGTTCATAGGATTATTGGGGAGAATTTCTGTCATCGCCCTGGGGCTTCATCAGGGTTTGTGAATGAGGCTGCACGGCTCTGCTGCTGCCTGGCTGGGCCTGACACTGATCCTCAGTGCTGCTGGTTGCCCTGTCTCAGGTTGCTGGCCCTTGGCCATGCCAGAAGGTTGCTTGAAGGCCACGCTGATCCTTAGTGTGCTCTATGATGGGATGCAACAAAAACTGCAGCAAACTCCTGCTAGAGCAATGGGAGAAGCAATCCAAGCATCCACATCTGCTGTCCCTGTGCTCTCTGTGGGCTGCGGTCCCCTGCTCAGATCCAAGCAGGGGCCGGTCTGATGGAGGCAGGAGAGGTGTTGTCTCTGTCAGTGCTGCAGGAGGGGATGTGTGGTGCTGGCCCTTAAACCCTGACTGTGATCTGTGGCTCCTTGAGAAGCCCTGCTCCCGCCCCTCGAAGGAAGGGCTGGAGGAGGCAGAGGGGGACTTTGCCGCTCACTTCAGTGCCAGCCTGCTTGCTGCCTCAGCTGGTGGAGCATCAGAGCTCTTACCATCTGTGGGTCTCTCTGTGTAAGGTTTTGCAGAACTGCAGACAGACATGACAGACCTGACCAAGGAGTTAAACCGCAGCCAGGGGATCCCGTTCCTGGAGTACAAGCACTTTGTCACCCGGACCTTCTTCCCCAAAGTAAGGCGAGACTGGTTTCACGGGCACCTAATCGCTCCCAGGTCCTCCTAACCAGATCAGGGCTCTGCTTTCCCTCTGCTAAACGGTTACTGCAGTGTAACAAAATCACTCCAGTGTTATATATTTAGTTGTCATGTATTTCAGCCCCAGTTATCATCAAAAGTGGAGCGGCAGTTCCTGGGGTGTGAAGGAGGGTCGGGCTTGCTGGCACATGATGGAGCCTGGCAGCACTGTCCCAGGCAGTGCCCTGGCTTGCCTGTTTGATACCCTCTTCCAAAAGCGCTCCCTTGCATGAGCAGAAAGCACTGGGGGACCCCCTTCTCCCCAGGGGCTCCAATATCAGCCTACTCCATTTGGAAGCCGAGGCCAAAGGGTGGCCGAAGGGTGTTTGGGGGATGGGGCTTTGTTCTGTGCAGCGTGCCACCAAGCATCCCCAGCTGCTCTGCTGGTCCTTGGGAGCTTGTTAGATGTCTCTGTCCCCCCCCGCTCCCCTCTCTGTCGGAGGCTGGGCGCGTGATGCTCCCAGTGAGATGCCCCTTGGGTGCCCAGTCCCAGTCTGTCTGCCCAGAGCCCTCCTCCGGGGCCGCACCAGACGCGCCGGTGCCATAATTCCCGTCACCGGCTGCTCCTGCCTCGCTCTGCGCCCTTAGCAGCGGCTGTATTTCACCCCTGAGGCAGTTGCATTTCAGTGGTGAGGAGTGAGATGATGATTTATGACTGCAGAGTGTTTCATTAGTAGTTATTACTCTGGTTTTAAGTTATCCAATCTCTCTATATCTGCACACTGCAGTCTTTAAGATTTAGGCTGCTCTATGAATGTTAGAGATTTAAACATTTTTCCCATCTGTTTCAAAAGTTACATATGTTAAAACACCCAGTCCTCCTCTATTTTGACTCAGCCTTCCATAATGCTTTCTCTTCTGGGATTTTTCTAGCTGTCAAATGAGTCTATTTGCAGTCTCCCTGCCCTAACAGCCTTGTGTCTGCACAGACATCTGCCTCCCCCCATTCTTGCGGTGTTTGCTCATTCAAGAGGCTCTTGCAAAGTATTTAAAGGCTTCGTAAGCCATACCAACACATTTCTTCATAATGGGTGGTCTGCAGTCCCAATGACATGTGTCTCTGTCTTGTTCCCTTGTGGCACACGGGCGGAGGAGGAGGTCCCCGGGGGGGGGGCGGTGCAGCCCCCCTGTGCTAACACTGTGCTTGGTTGCAGTGTTCCTCGCTGTATGAGGAGTGCTACATCCTGCCATCCCAGCAGCTCAGCTCCCAGGTGGGCTCCCAGGTCCAGGAAACTCATCCGCTCCTAGTTGGGGAATGGAAAGTGAGTAACCCGCTAACAAAACAAATGCTCTTGAGCAGTTGCTGACTGTACTAGTGTGTGTTGACATGGCCATGCTTTTTCTTGTGGTGAGTGGGGGAGGCTTGATCACTCAAACCAATTAACACATGCCAGTGCTGGACCAGCTTTGGCTGATTGGAGGAGGCAGATCCACAGCTCTGCTCTCGCGGGAAGGAGCGTGGTCCTGAGGTCCTCCCCAGCTCTGCTGTGGGCTTCTCTTCCTGGGTGTGTCAGACTGTGTGTCACTTCAGACCCATAAGCAGTCCACCACAGATAAGATTCCTTCAAAGAAGGGACTTGGTAAAAGCCCTTGTTGTCCCAGAGCTGAGTTTTGTGTGGACACCAAGTAGGAAATGAAGAGTCAGAGAGTTGCTTAGGGTGGAGGGGAGATCAGCTTAAAGCAGCTCCAGTGAGATGAAGTGGCTGAGGGCCTTGCCCAGCTGTGTTAACTGTCCTCAAGGAAGGAAATCCCACAGTCCCTTGGCCCCTCTTCCAGTGTCCAGCCACCTTAACAGTGAAAATTTCCTTCCTTATATTTAATCCGTGTCCCATGCTGCAGCTGGTGTCCCTCACCTCTCACCCTAGCACTGTGCCAGCGGATCAGCCCTCCCATGGGGCAGCTGAAGACTGCAGCAAGATCTCCTCTTGATGCTTCTTCAGGCTGACCAAATGCCACCCTCTCCCCCACTCCTTGCACACCCACTGTTTCTGCAGCCCTCAGCTGCACTTGCTCTGGTTTGCCAGCAGAGCAGGGAGCCCAGGACTGGCCACGGTACTGGGGTAGCTGAATGTCTGTGTCACTGTGCAGTGGGTCAGGAGGCTTCTGCTACAGCTCCCAACACTGTCAGTCCTGCCCTCACCAGGAGAGCATGCTGCTCTAAGGGGTCTTCAGCTCAGAACCTCCTTGTTCATCAGGGACATCTTTGCAGCCAGGAAGGATAAAAGCTGGAAGAAGACAGCAAGCAGGGTTTGTCTCACTCTGCTTTCCATTTTTTCCTTTAGATCCCTGAAAACTGCAGACCCAATATGGAAGAAGGAATCTCACTGTTTTCTACCTTACTCAACAACAAGCACTTCCTCATTGTTTTTGTCCATGCCCTGGAGCAACAGAAGGACTTTGCTGTCAGAGACAGGTATGGGCTTCAGAGCACAGACCTGGCAACTGGTTTGTTCCTACCCTGTAAGAACCCAGCCCATGTCTGGAGCTGTGCGTTTCAGGTGATGGTTGAGTTCCACTTGCCTCTCACTTTTCTGTTGGAAACGGCCATAAACCTCTGTTACCCTGGAGAGCACCAGAAGGTACAGCGAGGGGCTCGCAGCGAGTGGCTTACTCGTGAGTGCTCACATCCCACAACATCTGGTTTGCCAGTAAGAGAGCAGGAGCTGACCTGAGGTCCTGCAGCCCTGAAGGAGAGGTTGAGGATTTAGCAGAGATGAGAAGGCTCATGAATCTGAGATACTGCTTGTGTGTTTTGGGCGGGGGGCGGGGGGGGCTGTTATGCCAATTGGCAGTTTAGTCTTGGGTCAGTGCTTGAGTCATACACAGTCCTGTGTTTCAGGTGTAACCTGGCCTCCCTGCTTACTATTGCTTTGCATGGGAAACTGGAGTACTACACCAGCATCATGAAGGACCTCTTGGTGGATCTAATAGATGCTTCAGCTTCCAAAAACCCCAAGTTGATGCTGAGGAGAACGGAATCTGTGGTGGAGAAGATGCTCACCAACTGGATGTCCATCTGCATGTACAGCTATCTCAGAGTAAGGGGATCACTGTGGTTCTGGGTGCGAGGTCGCCGCATGTGTCGGTGCTGAGGGATGCAGAGGCAGCTGAGGACCTAAATACCTGACCACTTGACCAGTCACTCATGGGTGACAAATCCAGAGCCTCGAAAGGTTCCAGTGTGGAAGAGCAGCCTGGAGTTTGGTTGCTTCCACACTTCTGCCTGGGGTGCAGTGAGACCAGGCATCATGACAAGCCTTGCCAAAGGCCAGAGCATGGACTGGCATCTTCACTGTGCCTGAGAAGAGAGCTGTAGGGGAGCTGAAAAACAACTAGCATGGTTTGAGGTTTTGGAAATGGTGCCAGCTAGTTGTTGTGTTCCCTGACCAGCTCGCGCAGCCGCAGTGATGGTCGCCAGCCAGTCCAGGGCTGGCTCAGGCGCGGCAGCCCCTGCTGCCGGGGGGACGGGGCAGCTCCGTGTCGGTGCCTGGCAGTGTGAGGGGTATGAGGGGCCTGCCTGGTTCCACGCTGGCCAGGCAGCAGGAGAGGTGGGCTGTCTGTCCCAGAAGCCTGACTGTCTTCCGACGGTAAGGAAAAGGAATATATTTGGCATCTCAGAGCACATCAGCAGTCCATCTGCTCAGTGCTTTATCTCTAGCATTTGCCAATTCTGGTTGGAATTTCCCAGAAGAATTGAGCAATAACTTAATTGATTCCATGGCAGTTAATTGGAGGACACCCCATTATACTCACAGGGGAGAGCCTTGAAAAAGCCTTTGAAAAATCTCTTTTCCCAAAGTGTTTGCTATAGCGACAGAAGCAATACTGTATTGTCCTCATACATACCGTAATGTCTTCTGATCCCAGCTGATGATCGCTCCTTGTCCTAAAACCTGTGGCTTTGTAGTTCATAATCTTTCATTTCAGCTCACATAATTAGCCAGCATAATGAAAGAAAAGTTAGAGGAGCAAATGAGGATGGCTGTGCCGATGCAGCACAACTATCCAGCCTGTGAGAGCAGAAAAGAGTGAACTAGCGATTTTCTCTTTTTTCTAATCTTCAGTTTTTGTGCCTGTAGTTAAACCATTGGAGGAGAAAAAAATGCTGATCTCTCCTTTTGGAGAGTGGAGACCACATGTGAGGCATCTGATCCAACTCCAGTTTGTGCTAAAAATGGACATTGTGCAAGAAGGCTTTCTCAGGGGAAAAACAAAAAAAAGAGGAAAGCAAGCGGAGTCTCACCATGTGGGCTGGAGGAGTCAGGCACATCACAGAGCTGATTAATGGCGAGTGCTGCCCTTCCCAGGCGTGCCAGGCAGGAGGTGCCCATCACTGCAGGCTTGTCTGAGGTCTGTGGCAGGTCCAGAGGCCATTTGGTGGCTGGGGCGCTGTGGACGGTGCTGGTGTGAGCCATGAGCAGGCTTTCTTGGGCCGTGTGGCCCTGGCCCACCCCACGGAGGGAGGAGGAAGGTCCGGGCTGGGCAGGAGGTGGTGTACGGGCTGGCAGTGACCCTCTGCAGAGCTGGTGGGCCACCAGCTGAACCTGCATTTCCATTCGCCTGGGGATGGGACCTCAGCACGGCCAATGTTGCATGCTGGGCTTGCTGTCCCCTCCTTGCCTCACATGCTCAGCCTGAAGCTGGGGCAGCGAAGACCATCCCGCGCTTCCTACCGCAGCCTATTCCCGTTTCTGGAAAGCAAACACTTCCCGTGCTGGAGCACAATGAAGAGTTGATTTCCGGGAGACTTTCACATCATACATGCTCCGTGGTGGAGGTGGGGGACCTGGTCAGAGGAGAAGCCGTGCTGCCTGCTGAAGTGCAGAGGAGGAAGAGAGTTGGTCAGACAGGAACGTCTGGAGAGGCCCTTTGCCTGTCCCAGCAGACAGGAGCTCAGCTGGTCAGAGGGATGGCAGGGTCTCAGTTTGGGTCGGCAGAGCCGGGACCGTCCTGCTGCGCAGACAAACACGGAGCCGCTGCAGGCAGACGGACAGACAGCACTGCCTCATGCACAGGCTGGTTCCAGCTCGGGGCTGTGATTTAAACACTAGTGATAGGCAAATGCCTCCCATGTGCCTTGGTTGCTCGGGATCAAACTCCATTGCCTTCAGAGAGGCATTTCTTGGTTAAGAGAGAAGGCTGCCTGTAGCTCTGCTCTGTCAGGCGTGTGACGGTGGGTCTGGTTTTCATTCCTGCCTTATCCCCATTCATCACAAGGTCTATTCGAAGCAGCTGCTGCGAAGTCCCCGCCGTGGTGCAGTGGAAAAATTCCAAGTGCTTGTATTTTCCCTTGTAAGTCAGCGCTACATGCTCAGAACATTTGTTTTGTGTTACTGCCCTGCCTCACAGTCCCTCCATTTGTGTTTTGCGGGACAATGATTTGAAGGAGCTGTCTTCAACTGGGAAGGCGTTGCCCGCCACAGTCACCAGTGGTCTGAGCATGTGGAGGGCACCTGAAGGCGCTGGAGTCACCGTGCCGGCGGGGAGCCATGGCGTGGTGCTGGTGGGGAATAGGAGGAAGAACTAGCAGGAGGCTCGCTGCGCTGCGTGGGGCTCGGCCCAGAGGAAGCGTTTGCACCCTCCATGCAGACAGACCTCTGTTTCTGCAGAGCTGAGTGGGATAAAACGGTCCATATCTCTATTTTCTGCTGCAGCTTTGGTGGGAAATGCTGGGAAAAAAGCCTTCCTGGGAGATACATGTTACCATTGTGGCTGGCTCCTGACAGGATCAGAGGATGGGCAGCTGAAGGAAAATTTGGGTCCTGGAATTCAGCTTTTTTTTATCTGGGTCCAAGCTTCCCAAATTCCTGCACGTGGGATGGAGCAGAGGTTTGGTTCTTCACAGAATGCAAACAGATAATCACTCCAGAATTAGCGGGCACTTGGGATGAGCAGCTGTTTTCTGTGCTGTTCCTACCCCAGCCTCTCCAAGACATGTTGGAAATGCCTGTAACGTGTTCCTGGGAGGACATCTCTAATGACTTGTCAGCCTTGTTAATAGGGCAGCAACATGTGAATCCAGTCTGTGCTCTAAGACTTTTTTTTTCCCAGGCATATAAAACCCAAGCCCTCCCATGCTCCTGGTGCATGAAGCAGTTCTACTAATGCCAGCCTGAACTGTGCTTCCCATTACCACAAAGTTATTTCAGTGCCCTGGATAGCTTTAAGAGCCCCTAACAGCTCAGTCAAAAATGAAAATGAAGGCTCATTAAAATACATTCACAATAGGAGGAAAAAAGGCCCCAGACTGTGTTTTTTTAAGTATTTTTTATCCTGAATCAGCACTGATCTCTTCTAGTTAAACTTCCTTTCTCTCAACTAGCCAAGTCCAGAGACAGTGTTGATTCATTTCCAGATGAGTTTTCCGAACAATGCGTGAGGTTTCCAAGTTTGCCATTTTATCTCTAGTCCCTGCCTGCCAGCCCTCCTTTCCCCTCTTTGAAATTTGCTGTCTGATTAGCACTTTTGCAGATTTCCATAACATCCCTGAGCCTGAGAGCCAAAAAGCCAAACAGAAATAGTATCGTGCCGGCGCAGCGCTGGCGTTCCTCCCCGTGCAGCCTGTCCCGGGCTGACGCTGCCGGTGCTCGCTGCGGCGGGCCCGAGACACACACAGCTCCACGTCGCAGGGCTCTGCCTGCGTGGGAAGGTGCCGCTCGCTCAGCCTTGACCCGCGCTGCCTGCGCCCTTTCCAGGCCACAGAGAAGCTCCTGTATCAGCAGGACTCGCGCTTCCCTGATGGTTTTGGAGGCGGCCGCATGGCTGTTGGCAGCCCCTCGAGCCGCTGCGGCCCGAGCCAGGACCAGAGCTTCCCACGGCGGGACGGGGCAGGCTCCAAAACCCGGCGCTGAATTTAGCCTGGGCTTCGTCCCTGCTGCGTGCAGGGACATAAGCGGTGTGACATAAACGGTGTTCCTGGCCGTGGCATCATCGGGATCTGTGTCGGGTCAGCGTGGCCATGCTCCTCGGGTCACTGACGGGGAGAGCAGCCGTGTCTCCGTGTCGCTGTCACCCTCGGCCCTGCCGCTGAGCCGGTTTCATGCTGTGTGCTTACCCAGGAGCACTGCAGGAAGTCATTAAACCTGGGCAGAAGCCCAAGGAGCTTCCCCGTGCTCAGAAAGAAGCTGCCCTCAGACACCAAGCGGATGCGGGGTTGGCACAGATGGTGCGTGCCCACCTACAGCCCCGCTGCAGCCTCGCACCGGCAGCGGCGCCGAGCGCAGCCCAATCAGAACTGACATAAAACTAATTGCTTTAGCAATTACAGGGCAATTAGAATAAAAGAATCACCAAGTCTTAATTAAGAAGCAGATTGAACAGGATTTAGCAGTTCCTAGCTGAGAAATACCAAATCATTCAATATCTTGAGTAAGATTTCAGATGGCAGGGATGTTTGTGTGGGGCATGTGTGATCCTCACAAAGTACATAAATGTGCCATAATTTGCACTTGCCTCGTTGGAAGGAAGTTGCACATGAATGTTGGGGAGAATGGGATGTACTCCAGTACTGGAAAGTTTCTTCAGAAAGTTGGTAGTGTTTTACTTGCACATCAGCGTAGCAGACAGGAGCGGATCAGGAGTCTGGTGTTAAACCATGTGGCTGAACCACGTCACAAATAGCTGGTCCCTGTTACGTGTGGTTTTGATTTCACTGCAGCAGTGTCACAATCCACCTCTGCCCTGTAAGATGGTTTGATGAGTGCAAGGAGTTAAATGGTGTTTGCTTGCTGTCGCATGGGAACAGCTTGTTGACCCTGATCCTTGCTGTTTTGCTGCAATCAGGGTGCTGCTGTGGTATGAGAAGCATGAACACTGGTTCCCAGAGCCACAGGCACATGCAGTGGGCTCACTTCATGGATTTCAACAGCAAACCAGGCTGTGCACAGGGGTTTTCGGCTGGTACCTTCATGAAAAAGCCTGAGCACTCACGTATCTCCTTAGACCTGGGGTTTTGTGCACAGCAGCCCCATCCTTGTGCTGAGCGCAGTACACACCCTGTCAGATTGCAAGAAACATCTCTGCACGGGTGTGTGCCAGATTCTCCCTGATGTTGCTGTGCAATTTCACATGTAAATGAATGCACATTTGTGTTTGCCAAGCGTGGTGCGTGCCCGTCCCCCCACAGCTCCACGTGTGCCTCCACCTCCTGAGCTGTACCCCACACTCTGCCCGCCGGGCAGCATCGCTGGCACAGCTCGCTGGTGGCAAGGCACAGCCCCGCGGGGGTTGGATGGGGAATGTTGGTGCTGACAATCACAGCTCACCCCCCTGAAAGTCGCTTGCGGCTGTTGTCGGCTGTTATGTCCTCTTCCCGTCTGCGCTGTCACATTGCCACAAGTCTGAATGCTACTGAGCAGCCTCAGAGAGATGTTGGTGGGAGCTGGGTGGGCGACAGTGCTGAGTGCCCCAGGGGTTTGCAGTGTCTGGCGTGGACAGTCCCACTCCTCAGCGTGCAGAGGCAGCATCAGAGCCCACACAGAGCCCACCCCGCCACGCTGCTGGAAGGAGGTACAGCCACCAGGTCTGGTTTGCTTACTTGGCCTTCTTTCCTTCCCCCAGGAGACAGTTGGAGAGCCCTTCTTCCTCTTGATCTGTGCCATCAAACAGCAGATTAACAAAGGGTCCATCGATGCCATCACAGGGAAAGCCAGGTACACCCTCAACGAGGAGTGGCTCCTGAGGGAGAACATCGAGGCAAAGCCAAGGGTGAGTACCTGCACCCCAGGGGCCTGGCAGTTGCGTATCCTCACAGAGCAGTGGTGCAAGTGGCTGATTTGGTACCTGGGTGGATGCAATAACCACCTTAATCACAGCCCTTGCAACTGCCTAAGCACATGACCATAGAGCAGGGCTCACAGTGACTGCAGGTGCCAAGGGCTGTCTCTTGGTGGGACACCGAGCCCTCAGATTAGGGGTGGAGAGAGGCAAGAGAATTTGTTCTGCTGTATTCAGAGAGTTAAAGCAACAGGTTTGTGGTCAAAAGAGCATCTTCACCAGCAGCAGGAAGGTGCTGGCTGTGGAGTGTCCCATGGTGAGGGCTTTTCCCTGGCGCTGCAGGAGCAGCTCAGTGAAATGCCTCCAGAGGGAAGAGGGCAGACAGGGCCCTGCGTGTGAGGGTTCCCCCTGTGCCTGACACAGAATCCAGCAGACGCCTTTCCAGATCCTAGGTCACATCCTGCTTTCAATTACCTGGCATAAATCTGGCGCAGCGTCACTCAAGTCAGTGGGTTACCCCAGATGTGCATCACCATAATGCGGAGCGGGTTCGAGCTCCACACCCTCTGCAGATTCCTGTCACCAGCTGACCTGTGAGTTTCCAGTGCAGAGCCAGAGGGGTTAGCAGCAGGGTGCAAGGTATTAGCTTTCTCGGCAGAAATAGCAACTTCATAAGTATGAGCAGGGGAAGTGTGACTGCTTTCGACTTTATTTAGAAGAAGAGAAACAGAAGTGTACGGGGCGTGGTGGAGGAAGGAGAGCAGTGCAGCCTTAGTGCCAGCTCACCGGCACTTCCCCACATTGCTGGTAACCGAACCTCTGCTTTAAAAAACACCTGCATGGGATACAACATGAAAAAAACCATCTTTCTTTAGTGCTGTGGAGAAAACTGGGCTTCATCTGTGCATTCACACTGTGGTCAAGGCTTCTGGGTCTGTGTCCTGGCACTTAGCAGTAGTATTTGCTGTGCAAAGCCCAGCCGCACGTCCCACGTCTGCCCGGTGTCCTTCTGAGAGGCAGCTCTGCTTACACTGCTGTCCTGGCCCTGGGCTTACCCCTCGGGCAGTGAGACCACCTTGGGGCTGCGTTCCCGATGGATGGAGGCACAGCCTGGCCTTGGCTTCAGGCGCTCTAAGGTGCGTCGGTCACAAGCAGGGGCAGAGCTGAGGCTGTCCTGGGGCAGAGCTGTTTCCCCGGCATGGCCGCAGCTCCCAAGAAGAGTTTTTATAGGGAGAGTCGCTCTCGTTGCTGTGCAGCTTTCTGCTGTGACCACAGTGGCCCCGGGCACCCCTGAGGTCTGACTGGCATCTGTGGCCCCTTGAAGCTGCTTGTCCCACTGCTGAGTGTGTTCTGGAGCAGGTGGTCTGGTGGTGCTGGTGGTATTAACCCCATGATGCCACAGACCCAGCCTGCAGTGTGAGCTGAGCCAGTTGCCTCGGGGAGAGGCAGAGCAGGGAGCCTCTGCAGTCCCATTAGTCACTGGTCAGCCCAGCAGCTGAGGACATGACCGGTTGTGGGGGCTGACCTTTCCTGCTGCCCCCAAGGTGGTCTCTGTGCGTTGGGGGTAATGCCCATTAGCAGGGTGGTGTGAGGTCACCGTGTCACTCCCTGTGTCCTCCTGGCTCCATCAACAAACCGGGGCCTTCAGCCTCTGGGAGCTATAAATCAGTGCCTCTCACCAGTGGAAAAGTGTAGATGGCTGCATTTGTTCAGCCTGATTTCCAGCACACGGGGCCTGGAGCACACCAGTGAGAGCCTCCCCGTGTCCTTGGGAGCTGACAGAGCTGGGCGGGTCACCCCTAACTCAGCCTCTGCCCACAGAACCTCAACGTCTCCTTCCAAGGCTGTGGGATGGACTCACTAAGCGTCAGGGCCATGGACACAGACACGCTCAGCCAGGTGAAGGAAAAGATTCTGGAGGCCTTCTGCAAGAACGTCCCCTACTCCCAGTGGCCAAGGGTGGAAGATGTCGACCTCGGTAAGGACCAGATGTGTTGGATCAGTCAGTTCTCAAAAGCAAAGCACCTGATGTTCATGGTAGCTCTTGGTGTCTATCCAGGGGCAGTGGGTGAGGCAGCACTGGGAAGAGGGCAGATGTCAGGTCAGCCTTCTCCTGAGGATGGTCTTCAGGAATGAGCCATGGGACCTGATACTGGTGGGCAGCAATAAGCGGGCAATAACTGGAAAAAAGCTTTAGGAAAGCCCACGTTGGTCTTGGACCATTTAAAGCCATAACTCCAGAACAGATTCCCTGTAAAACACCCCAGCATCCATGTCAGGTCTAGTCTGGAACTCCCCGCTCCAGGGGCCAACCCTGGAGGCCATTGGTAAACGTCTGTCTGCTCCGGGTTCACAGAGCCCCAGAGGCCTCGGGGCTGTGCAGCCCCTGGGCATCACGCTGCACATGCCTCCTTGGCTGGTGTCTCACTTCTCCCTTCCCTGTGTTCAGAGTGGTTTGCCACCAGCACCGACAGCTACATCCTCCGGGACCTCGATGACACCTCGGTGGTGGAGGATGGCAGGAAGAAGCTCAACACATTAGCACATTACAAGGTAAACGTGGCAGTGCTGCGGGGAAGCTCTGCTTCCTAAGAGCCTGCCGGGCCTCAGGGGCGAGCTGCGGTTCCCCCTCCAAAAACAGGATTATCAGGAACAAGCAGGGAGGTTGCCATAGCTCCGTGAGAGCTTCCGGGGAATAGACATCTGCCCTGGCGAGAAGCTCGTTAATATTGCAACACACTGAAACTAATTAAACACTCTTCATGCAAAACAAGTTATTACTGACAACAGAAAGAGGAGGAAAAAACCCTCCTATTCCCAACGGCCACCAGCTTGGCTGATTAGTATCACTCTGCTCTTGATCCGTGCTCCTGCTGAAATCGCTGGCACAACTGCCGCTGCCCGCCCTCGGAGCCGGGGCGAGGGATGCCAGGGGGGAGCAGAGGCCAAAGCTGTGGGGAAATGGGGCAAGTCAAATTGTTTTCTTGACCGTTTTTCCTTTTAAAATTAAATGAAACCAGAAATTCTTATATGATTTCCATATTCCCTGGTATGCCTGGGAGCATAATCCTCCCTGGTCTGTAGCAGCGCGTGGAAAACCAGAGCTGAGTACTTACTAATGTTGTTACTGGTGTGACGGCCATGCCACACAGCCCATGGCTGGCACAGGGCCCCCTGCGCTGAGAGCTGGGCTGCAGCACACAGCAGGGAACGTGCCCTGCGGGGCTGGGCTGCGCCTGGGCACTTCTCCCAGTGATGGCACCGCATCCCCCAGCTCCCGGGATCCCCAGGGGCCCTTCTGGCTCTCTGCAAGGCACTGTGACGGCCCCAGCACTGATGCTCTTCTGTTCCTCTGCAGATCCCCGAAGGGGCGTCGCTGGCCATGAGTTTGTCAGACAAAAAAGACACCACACTGAGCAGAGGTAACGTCTCACCTCTCTTCCTGGGCAGAAGCACGCGTGTTTTTAGAGGGGCGTCTCTGGCTGGGGGTGCTGAGGGTGGCTGCCAGCGCCCTGGCCTGGATGTTACCAGCATTTGTAGGTCACCCCTTTGTAGTGGCACTTTGGGCAAAGCTGGGCATCGTTGAGGAGCTCCATAAAGTCCTTCCCAGGGTCTTTCCCAGGCACCCCAGAAGGCTGCAGATGGGGCCATCAGAAAACCGCAGGGGTTGCTTGGGGTGGGAAGGCCAGCTCGGTGCTAGGCTCCTGGGGAAAGCGGAACGCCTCTGCACGGGGAGACTGTCTGCAGAGGCAGGTTTTGGTCTGCATCCCCTGACAGCTGCTGTGTCTTTCTCTTGTGCTTCACAGTGAAGGATTTGGACACTGAAAAGTACTTCCACTTGGTAAGTACCCTGTGCCCAGGTGTGGAGGCTGGTGGCTGGCCGGGGAGGGCCGGGGGGGTGCTCCCCCCTCCAGCCCCACCAGGGACCTGCTGCAGGGGAGCAGATCCTTCAGGTGCCCTTCTAATCCCCTGTGTATCTCAGCACATTGCACTGTTACAATGGCTGTCCGGCAGCTGGCAGCAGAAGCTGTTGCTTCTGCCCCTGCTAAGGGACTAGGCCATGTCATCTGGGGCAGCAGCTGGCCCCACAGCACTGGGGCAGGCAGGGCCTGGGCTGGGGGGGCCAGGTTGTCCTAGAGAGCACTGGGAGCAAAGTGACTCGTTTGATTCCTTGTCTCTCCTGTGCTTCAGTCTCTGCTCCTGTTTTCTCAGTGTGTGTGATGGAGGAGGAGAAAGCCTCCTCAGCCTCACTGACAGTGGCTTCATTCATCTCTGTGGGCTGGGACATCAGCTGTGATGAAGAAGCTGGGTCAGGACTCATTAGTTTCCTTCAGAGGGGCTCAGAGAGGTGCAGGAAGGTTATCTGCAGCCAAGCTTTAGTACTATGGGATGTCATAAAAAATGAGCAGGTTGGGAAAGTAGTTGTTGTGCCTGATCCAGCTACCAGCAGTCAGAGCGCTCGAGAGCGCGGTGCAGCACCCAAACAGCCTTGGTCACGTCCCTGACCAGCAGCTCCTGGCGTGCTGCCTGCTTCCCAGGGCTGCAGAGAGGTATTTGTTCCTTGGAAGTACCAAGTGCTGAACACTGTTACAGGCTGTTATGGAAAACATGGACAACAACAATACTTTATAGCCTGATTATTTTTTTCTCTGCTAAAGTTTCCATGCTCAGCTAGAATACAGACACACCGTGTGTGCAGGGATGGGAACCTGAGTGTGCACGTGTGTGAGAATGCCAGGAGGGACTTAAATGGCTGCTCAGTCACTACAGAGCAGTGATTACCTGACCCCACTGATTTTTGGTCAGGGTAGGGATATGGCTGAGTGGTCCTGCATTTCCAAATGTAAGAGAGCTGGTTTCCACGAAAGCCCTGCCCAGACTGCAGCAGCACGGGAGCGCTGCACGGGGACGGGAGGGTGAGCAGAGCAGCCTGCAGAGTGAGATGGATAGTTTAATTTTCTTTGCCTGGCTTGAGAGAGGCAATAAAGGGCACAGGAGAAACAAATGTCGGGAAAACTGCCGATTATGAGCCACTTTTTTCAAGCCATATAAGGGTGTATTTATAACACAGTGACTGCTTTTTAGTTTAGTTTTATATACAGCTGAAATTCTATACTTAAAGGGAAATTCAGTGTGACACCTCCAGAGAGGAGTGCTCTGAACATGTGTTTTGTATCGGACCAGGTTCTCCCAACTGATGAGTCGGTGGAACACAAGAAGTCCCACAGACAGAGCCATAGGAAGAAGGTGCTGCCGGAGATCTACCTGACCAGGCTGCTCTCCACGAAGGTAGGAGCCAGGACACCCTTGGTCACGGCAGGGGGGGTTGCTGTGTGCTCTGGAGCGAGAAGCGCTCTCGGGAAGGAGCACTGTGGGGCCGGTCGTGCTCAAGAGACGCTGGGACCTTTCTGTCCTGGCCAGCTGGAGCGTGTTCAGCGAGGCTGCTGGGCACCGCGGGCTCCTTGGGCTCCCACCAGCTTTCCAGCTCGCCCTCTGAACAGCTGTGCTGCTGCGTGGAGCCCCCCACAACCTCCCTGGCCAGGTCTGGGGTCTGCGCACATGGCAGGGATACTGACCCCCCCAGGGCTTGTGATGCACAGTTTAGACCTGAACCCACCTCCCCATCGAGAGATCCTGCTGGGAAAGGAGGGGGAGATGCTTGGCTCTGGGAGCAGGGGGAACGTCTGTGTGATCCCAATTCAGATTTGAACTTCCCCACACTCTGTGAGTGCTCGCTGCAGCAGTTGGGCTCCCAGCCCATCTTTAATCCCAGCATGATGCCTCACTGGAGCAGAGATCACAAGAAGGGCCAGCAGTCTCTGGTCTTCTTTGTATTTACTGTGCAGAACACTCACAGATGTGAGATCCGAGCAGTAAGAAAGAAAATCTCAGTGCCAAAAGGAATTAAACCCAAATGCAAGCTAATTATCTTGCTATGCACAAACAAACCTTTCCCTCCCTGCTTCATCATCCCCTTTCTCTTCTAATTTATCCAACTGGCAGCAAAGGGTTTCCCCTTGTGCGCAGCAGCCACAGCCCCTGCTGCTGTTTCCCTGGGCTGGGGTGCTGCTGCCATGGTGTGTGCTTGTCCCGCAGGGCACGCTGCAGAAGTTCCTGGATGACTTGTTCAAAGCCATTCTCAGTATCCGAGATGATAAACCGCCTGTGGCCGTCAAGTATTTCTTTGACTTCCTAGAGGAGCAAGCAGAGAAAAGAGGGATCACAGACCCTGACACTATGCACATCTGGAAGACCAACAGGTTTGGAAGAAGAAATATCTCCTTCCCTTCCCTTCCCATCCCTTCCCATCCCTTCCCTCCTTCCATCCATTGCTCAGGAGAAGCAGCTGCAAAGGTTGCTAAAAGTAGAAGAGGGAGTGGAGGCTGGGGGTGGGGGGGTGTTAAGCCAGGCTTACCATCACTGCAGACTGTGATGGTGGCTACTGTCAGGGGAGAAGAGAAAGGCACTGGCACCATCCCGATGGAAACTGAAGCTGGTTCAGCAGTCCCAGGCAGGCAAACCTGGCATTGGCTCAGGTGGGGGATGCCAGAGGAGCAGGGGATCAGGCTACACGTGAAGTCTCCAGCCCAGGCCATGTGTGTCAGCCTGAGGAAATGTCTTTGGGAGAGGGGTGAAGACATGTGCCTGCCCTCCAGCCTTGCAGAGGGCCGTATGCTATCAGAACGTGATTAAATAGCACAGCCTGGCTCCTCATTATTCTCCTCCCCATTACTCAGTGTCTGTCATCACCTGTCCCACGTTCCTCCCCTCTCCCTCTGGAGTGTACCCAGTGTGTTCCTGGCTTCTTTCCTTCACAGCCTACCTCTGAGGTTTTGGGTCAACATCCTGAAGAACCCGCAGTTTGTCTTCGACATCGACAAGACAGACCACATCGACGCCTGTCTGTCTGTGATAGCCCAGGCCTTCATCGATGCCTGCTCCCTGTCCGACCTGCAGCTGGGCAAGGTACCCTCCAGAGAGGACATGTCGCTGCTGCGCAGGCAGCCACGGCCTCAGACCAGCGCAGTGGGAAGAGGCCATCAGAGGTCACCCCCCACCCAGCCCCCCAGCAGTGGGGCGCCTGGGGGCACTTGGGGCGTCCCAGGGCCGTCCCCTTGGTGCCATGCAGCCGCACGTGGGGAGCTCTGGGTGGGTGCTGCCGGAGCCCTACCTGTGGTGCTCCCCGCCAGCAGCACTGTCCCCATTGCACGCTGGCCACCCAGGCACGCAGCCAGAGCCCAGCAGACCCAGCACCCTGCCTAGGACGCTGGTCCTACTCTGGTTGGGCACGAGCCGGTGCCGGGAAGGTCTCTTCTCCCACCGGTGCTCCCAAGCTCCGTCCAGCACGGCTGCAGGCACTGAGAGGCATGTTCCCTGTTCCCTTGGCTGGGCGCAGTGTTGACATCTGAAACTTCCTGACTTAAATTAAGTTTTATTAAGAAATGCTGTAAATCGTCCCCCGCCCCCACCCCAGGGGCTGGCAGCAGTGCAGGGTGTGACGTAGCAGGGTCCCCATGGAGAGAGGGGCGAGAGACGGGCGCTGCTCCCTTCATCCCCCAGCCTGAGAGCAGCAGGAAGCTGTCACTGGGAGAGGTTAATGCTGGAGGAAGATCTAATGAGCGCTTGATTTTCTGTTTGTTTGGGTTTGGGACTTCATTTTTTGCATGTGTTACAAAACACCTACAATTTGTCCTTGTCGAGCGGTAGATGAGGGGAAGAGGGGTCAGCTGGAGTCAGACAGCAGATGGAAACATTTTTCAGGAATACAATAGCATAAGTGAAGGAATTGTTGAGTAATGTGGGAAGAATAAATCCTCAGCATAAAAATCAGCTTGCAGATACACTCACTACATCGCTGAATGTTTTCCAGGCTGGATTCTTACCCTGGTTTCAACATTTTGCTCATGATACTGTAAATGTGAGAGCAGACTCTGACTAGATGCAGTAGACATGCATCTACAGTGCACAAGCAGTTAGTAAGCCAGAATCCATCCCTTCAGCATACAGACAAATCAGATTTAAAAAGGACTTTATAAAGAGGCAGCATGGGTTTCTTTTGTGTTTCCAAGGGGAAAAAAAAAAAAATATGTGAGCAGGCTCTGTAACTTGGCTACATTCCTGCAGTGCCTTGTCATTGGGTTTGAAAATAAACTGCTGTGGGATCTGGTGCCACAGCCTGGTGCCCATTTCCCCTGCAGCATTAGCCACGCTACATATTGCAGCAGCAGATTGCAGTTACCCCAGGCTTCCTTATTTACTGCCCAGCACAGCCGAAGCTGCTGCCTCCATGGCTGGAGCTCTGCCGTGCCCGTCTCCTCTGGACACCCCCCTCCCCTCTCCACCTGTCAGTGGAGCCGTCCTGCAGCCAGAGTCAAGGCGGCAGGACATGTGGATCTTACTCCCCTCCGTGTCCCCGGGCCTGGGGCTGTTTCCCTTCGGGATGCAGCACTAGGCCAGTCATCCAGGTTCATTCCCAGGGTAATGATATCAGCGGGGCAGGATTGCCTGGAGGTTAAAATCATTCATTGCAAGGAGTGCAGGCGGGGTTATGCCTTCACTGGTGCAGCCCGATCGTGTGGCTGGGAGGTTAAGACTGCTTTGTCTGGGCTGACATTAATCAAGAGAACTTGGTATTTTCTGTTAATTGCTTTACACACACTCAATATAGGCCAGGCGGGCTGGGTTAGCCAATGCAAAATAAATCAAAGCTACATGAAAAAATCCAAGAGCAACACTTCAACTGACAAAGTTCAGCTTGTAAGGGAGCTTTGTTCTTCAGCTTAAAGCGAGCTGGCTGCTCAAGAGACCCGAGTAAGTGCACGCAGAAGCCCTTCCCTTGTTACCAGCTTCCACACACAGAGCCATGGAGCACAAGTGCTTTCTCTGGCACAGTTGTGCCATAGTCCTCTGCAGAGCATCACCTGGTCCCGAGCCCCTCACCTGACCCTGTGTGTACTTTGTAGCCTGCCCTTGCTGCAAATTAAAGCCCATCCTCACAGACGCCCTTCCCTGGCACTGCAGCTCACAAGTGTTCAGCTCACACAGGGAGATGGGCAAAGGGCTGGCGCCAGATAGGAGGGTTCCTCTCTGCAGCACCTTGATGTGCCTGAACCCACACCTCTGTCACCAGCTGCTCTGTGCCTCTCTGCCCTCCCACCACCTCTGTACGGCGAGGAGTAAAAGGTGTGCGAGGGCAGGCAGCGGGTTGGCAGCCCCGAGCAGTACAGGGCCTGACTGCCCCATGTCGCCCTAGGACTCCCCAACCAATAAGCTGCTGTATGCCAAGGAGATCCCTGAGTACAGGAAGATCGTGCAACGATACTACAAGCAGATCCATGACATGCCGCCGCTCAGCGAGCAGGAAATGAACGCCCACCTCGCCGAGGAGTCGCGGGTAAGGCGTGCTGGGCCACAGCGGGTCGGGGTGGGGGGTGGTGTGTGCCCCTGCAGAGCACCAATCCTGCTCTGCTCCAGCTGGTGACAGGCATCTGGGAGCGCCGGGAAGGCAGACAGGCCACAGTCAGCTACTGCTGAGGTGCTGCAGGGAGCAAACAAGAGGACATTTTGCCTCAAACTTCCACACACAAACTTCATCTGACCTAATTCCGAGCATCTTCAATTACTGCCGAGCTGCAGTAAACACCCACGAGTTAGCTTGAACCTAACTAGCTTTGGCACCACTGGGAGCTGAAAGCGAAATTCGGTGCCAAAGAACCAGGAAGTTTGGAAGAGGAGTGCTGCAGCCCTGCAGCCCCCTGGCCAGCTGGCCCCCAGGCGCCAACTGCCAGGGCCGGCCACGAGTCCCAGGCAGCCCGCTGGCAGCCGGCCCTGGCAGCCGGCCCGGGTGCGGGATGCCATCCCTGGTACCAGCTACAGGAGCTGGCAGCTGCGCTCCGGATCCAAGCCCTGCCAGTGATACACCACAGCTTCCTCAAAATCCAACCGTCTCCCCCAGCATTTTCACTTCAGCTACCAAACGGGTGTTCTCAGCTGTCGACCCTGTGCCCAGCGCTTGCCCTGCCCCAGCCTTCAAAATGGCTTTGAGCACAGAGGGGCAAACGGTGCTGTCAGGCGTGGGCATCCAAGTCTGGCTGTAAAAAGACCGAGGCTGTTCCTGCTGTAAGCAGGTGTGCCTTCCTTAAAGGAGTAAGCCAAAAATCCGGCTGCATCAGTAACAGAAATACCCAGGCAACACCTTCTTTTAATCTAGTGAATGCCTGCTGGCTGGGCTTGAACTCCCTTGCTGCATCGTGTCAATATTCCTCCCCTCTTTGTTCTGTCTTTATAAAGAAATACAGGAATGAATTCAACACCAACGTCGCCATGGCTGAGATCTACAAATACGCCAAGAGATACCGCTCCCAGGTAAGGGGGTTCAGCTGCACTCAGCATACCTGTGGAGGCAATCACAAATAACAAATGGTGTGCTGAAACCAAGCGCCTCCAGGCCCACAGAAAAGGGATTATTGTTTTTGCATAATCCCACGCACGTATGTAGTGTGCACACGGATGCACCTGCTCTCGCATCCCGTGGCTGACAATGAGCTGGAAGCGAAGGCCAGCTATTCCTGGCTGATTTTAGCAGAGCTCGCTGGGCTAGACTGGAGCGGGGCTGCCCGATGTGCAGACCCACAGATGCTTTCAGGAAGGCAGACCATAATAATACAGTCCCCACCCAAAATAACCTGCCACCCACCACCCCAGCTGAGGCCCCGGCTGCCTCCTTGAGCCCCTGCCCCACATGCTAGCTCTGCACCACAAGCTTTATCGGTACCATGTATGTTCATGGCGTTCCCCTCCCCTCCCATCCCTCTGCCCAGGGACCTGGCCGTGCCCTTGAGCGGCTGGAGGGTGCTGGGGTGTGCGGGCCCAGGTGTGGTGGGACAGGGTGGGCTCTCCCTGAATGTGGTCCAGCAGGTATTTGGGTTCGGCAGGGCTGGCGGGGGCACCCTGCCCATGCTGCCTCAGCTGCCCACCTGCCCGTATCTCCTGCAGATTGTGGCTGCCCTGGATGCCAACCCCACAACGAAGCGCACCCAGCTCCAGCACAAGTTTGAGCAAGTGATTGCACTCATGGAGGATAACATCTACGAGTGCTGCAGCGAAGCCTAGGCCGCCTGCAGCCCTGGAAGCAACCTTCCCCACAGCGCAGCGCCGTAGGGAACCTGCCTTCAGCCGTGGATATGCTGTGCATCACCTCTGCCCGGGTCATTCTCAAACCAGCCTCGAGGTGGGGGTGGGCCTGGCCCTCGGCTGAAGGGCTCCCTCCCCTAAGAAGAAGCCACAAGACACCTTTCCGAGCAGCTCAAAACCCCTCTGGTCTGCACTGTGGCACCCACAATTTATTTGCTGTTGCCAGGCAGAAATGGAGACGTGACACTTGGAGCAAGCTCAGTTCACCACTTCTCTCTGAGCAGCACCTGAGCAGACAGCAGCTCGCTGCATCCCTCTTTGTGGGTCCTCACAATGAGCAACAGGGCTGCAGAAGCCAGAACAACAGACGCAGAGCAGAAGGGTAGCCTCAGGGAGTAACGAGCAGAGACGGCAAAGGCCATCGGAGCAACGCCTGAGCTCCCTTCCACACCATCCCTCTGACATCCTTGTTTTGCCAACACCAGGGACTCTTATCAGCTGTTCACTATCTGCTGCATTCTGTGTATTTTTGTGCCTTTTAATTTTTGTACTGTATATGTAAACATGACCACTCCTCCATCTGAGGCCTGGGCAGCACGGGGACCTTGGAGCTCGGACAAAGCAGTTGCTCCCCAAGTAGGTAAGGCCTGGTGAAAGCACTTTATCCCCTAACAGAGAGAGCTGCCGGAGCCGGAGGGAGCGGGTGAGGTGGTGTGGGAAGGGCAGCTCCCCTTCCCCCAGTTCCCACACCCAGTGAGCTGCAGTCGCAGCGTGTGGGCAGTGCTGCACAGCTCCCACAGCTGGTCACCGGTGGGTGAGGGCAGGGTGTGTGCCTCTCACTCCAGCTCCCTGCCGAGCTGCTGGCGCACGCCTGTGGTGCTGTCCCTGCTCAGCCCCTGGAGCACTGCTGAGGCCAGGAGGGCTCAGCCCCTGCTGATGACCCTCTGGCAGGATGGATTTGAGCCATGCGCAGGGCGAAACACCAGGTAGCACCTTCCCTCTGCCCCACGTGCTCCAGCACCTCCCTGCCACCGCCACCTAAAGCAGCTTGTTCTGTGTGCTGGGACCCAGCCACCACGGTTGTCACCTGAGAGCAACTGAGAGCGTGCAGTTTTGCTGCATGTCCGGCCCTTGATTCGGCCCGTAAAGGTGAAGGGACCAGGCCCCATCCCCGCAGCAACACGGTGCTCTCACTGGCGCAGGCCAGCATGCAGCTCCAGCCCCCTGAACTGCAGACATAGATGGGAAGTGTCCCACGCCTGCTCTGGGCTCAGTGGGCAGGGACCCACCGTGCAGACAGAGCTCACCCCAGACTGAGAAGCTCCACTGCCGTCCCACAGCATCAGCGCTGGGGCAGAGGCCCGGCCCGGCCCGGCTCGGCAGCCCGCTCCCCTGCGGTCCCAGGAGCCATGGCTGCTCCGGTCTCCTCCAGCAGCGCAGAGGCTGGACCCCACTGATGCCACATGCTCGAGGCCTGTGTCTGCCTGTGGGCAAAGGTGACCTGCCTGTGAGAGCCAAGCCAGCCACAGCATTTCCAAACTGCCAAATAGAACAGAAAAAAGAAGTTACTACCTCACTCCAGGCAGGGTGGGTCTGAGGGGAGCTGCACTGCTCGCCCGGCTGGCAAGGCTGCAGCTGGGTTTGAGGTGACTTGGGTCCCACCAACCACCTGGGTGACTCGCTGCCCCGGCCAGGTGGCCACCATCCCACTGTTCCCAGTAACACCACATTTGTCAGGAATTAGACCATCAGAGTTGTGTTTGTGTATATAGATATCTATTTTAAAACAAATGATAGATTTNTATTGTGGGGGGGAAGGGGAAGAACTGTGGGGGTTTTTTTAGAGAGAACTACAGAAAAGTACATACACTGTGGAGGTTTCGATGTCTTTGCTGAGGATGTGGCTTCAGAATAGAAACTCTAAGAATGTAGCTGGGCTACATTTTATTTTGAAATTGATTTCACAAAAAGTTCTTGAATTTCTTTTAGAAACTGTGAATAGCTGCCAGAGATAGGAGCAGGCCCAGCACAGGGAAGGGGAGGGCAGGAAGGACCAAGGTAGCAGAGGATGTTGAGTTTGGCTGGAGGTGGAAAAAGGGCCATGGAGCAGTAGCCCCGTGTTGTTGGACAGGAAGGATACAGGAGAGCTGGCAGTGTAGTTTGCCTCCAGGTGATGTGACTGAGCTGTGTCTTGGGGTCTGTTGCTTTATTATTTAATTTTTTTCTAAAGCAAAAAAAAGTAGTTGCTACAACCATTTTAAAGGAACAACTTTAACAGAGCAGAAGCTTGAGGGTTTCTAGTGTTGCCTTGAACCCCTGAGCCCTTTGTAACATGTTTTTAACCTTTGACGTGTTGTGGGTGTAGTGCCCTTACCTGCTGTGTAGTGGAGGTGGCAGACTCTTGGAAAAGCCTATCTTTGTAATAAAACAAGGTGCTCAAACCTGTGCAGTGGAGTTCCTGCCCCTGCGCCGATGAAGGACAGTTGACATCACAGGTGTGCACAGCACACACTGCGTGTACAAGACACACAGCCGATGCCACCACGCTACTGCAGGAGACAGGACTTCACCTCTGAGCCCCAGTTTCCTGCAGAGCAGGCTGCACTGATCCTGCTCCAGCAACCCCAACTCCTGCCAGGACAGGAGCTGCCACAGGAGGATGAAGATCCAGGTGTCCAAGCTGATCACACGCTGTGCTGCACACGGGAGACCAGAGGGACCATGGTGCTGCGCAGGGCTGGGCACCCTCACTTGTGTCAGGCCCCGCAGCCCACCAGACAGTGTCCTCTCCAGCCCTGGGGAGCCCAGCAGCTGCTCTGCACCACAGCTGCTCCCAGCCCTCAAGGCTTTTGCCTTCAGTGCCACGACACCAGCCAAGGCCGCAGGCCTAAGTCAGGCATTGCTAAATCCTCTCTTCACCTCTCCAGGAAAAGCTGCTCTTTCAGACACCAGAGATTCCCCCTGCCACCACCACCACCACCCCCCCGGCTGGTTGTTAGCAAAGCTAAGTCCAGCCAATAAATGATTTGGCCTTTCTCAAAGCAAAAAAGCCCCGTACGTCAGACCAAGCACCTGAAGAGAGGACACAGCTCCTGCCCAGTCCCCTTACCTGACATTTCTGCACCACTAAGCAGTGCATCGCAAGGCCAAACCAGCATGGAGGGGCCAGACAAGCTCTGCTCAGTTACTGCTGCAGCATCCCCCACCCTGTCCCTGGGGAACACGAGTTTCAGCCCCATTAAAGAGGGATAACCGTGGCCAAGGCTGAAGTTTAAAGAGTAGTTTGCTCAGCTCTTGCTTAAGCCCCAAAGCAAGGCCAGGAGCCTTGGAGGGCATTGGCAAGGCCAACTGCAGATTAGCAAAATCCTCTTTAGGAAGAGAGTTTTACTTCCACTTATTTTCTCCTGCCCAGGAGGACTGTAACCCTTTACATTATCAGGCTGACCTTCAGAAGGGCTCTGTTCTGTGCAGAGCAAGAGAAATTCAGGCATTTGAAGCTATTAAATGAAAGTGTTCATGTGCTGACCCATAGGAGCTAACGAGAGGCTTAGAGGTGGGAACTGCCACTGATTGATAGCAAGAACACAAGCAGCCCTGCAACCTACGGCAAACACCCCAAACTCATCTTTTGAGCCCTAAACCACTTCAGTCTTCCTCTTACCTTGGTTAGAGCACAGACAGCTCCCCCAGCACCAGGGACCCTTGCCCGTGGCACGTTCCTGGACCTGCTGCCCCAGCACTCTGGTAATCCCAGCTCAGCCGTGCATTAGCACAAGGGCAGCCAGGAGGGCAGAGGGCTGGACACCAACCCCACACCATGGGCCCCACAGCTGCAGGGCTGGCCACGCCCAAGCTTCACAGCACCCAGGGTGCTGCCATGCTGTGTCCCATGGGTCCCTGCCCAGGCCATCACTGGGGCTCACCACCAGCCAGCACCCACAGCCCCCGAGCCTGGAAGCCCCACCAAGCATGCCACTGTGGCCCACAGGCAGGGGCAGAGAGGGCACCTCTCCCTGACAGCAGGCATGGCAGGCAGCTGCCTCCAGTACCAGCTCACTGTTGTGCCAAGTGGGACAAGGGATGGGGGATTTTGATGCCTGGAGATGGGAGTGAGGGTGCAGAGACAGGCAAGGCAGCAGCCATACCCTCCCATGAGGTGAGTTAATAACCTTTATTAGCAAGAGGTGAACACAGAGTTAAAACCTGTTCTGAGGACAAAAACAATCCAGAGCTGGAAGGCACAGGCCCAGCTGGGAGCAGGGCTGGGCTCCCATAGGGAGCAGGGCTGCCCAAAACCCCCTACAAAGCCTTCTTGACAGCTGGGGCTGCCTTCTGCCTCTTGGCCACCCCTTGGACAGCCCCTGAGGTCACCCTGGGCTTCTTTGGCTTGCCTTGACCCCCCTTCACCTTGGGGACATCTGGCTGCGCCCCCTTGGGCACCTTCTTGCTCTTTGCTGCAGGGACCTTTCGGGGTACCCTCGCCCTAGCACCCACAGCGCTGTCGCTGTCACTGTCACTCTCTGCCACATCCTCAGCGGCCGGAGCCTTGTGGGGCACTGGATGCCCTTTGCCAGGGGCCCGGGGGCGGCTGGCAGCTCGTGGGGGCTTTGCTGCATTGCTCCGGGGCTTTGCTGGCTGCTGGGCCTGGGGGAGAGAGAGCACGTCAGGCTGCTGCCACACCACGAGCCACCCTACCTTACCACTGGGCTCTACTCACAGCCACAGGCTTCAGCCTTGGCTTCTGCTTCGCTCCTGCCGGCTTCTCCTCCGCAGCTCCTGTGGGAGAAGGGGCAGTGGGTAAGCCCAAGCAGGAGCCTCACCACAGGGCCAGGGCAGCCCAGGGTGGCACCCGCAGCCCTTTACCTTGTTGTTGTGCACCCGCTGGGGGAGCCTGGCGGGGCTTGGTGGTCCTTTTCCGTCCTGGCTTTGGGGCTTGCTCTCCATCAGGATCTGCCTTGCTTGGTGGCTGCTTCTGCTGCTGCTTCTTGGGGGCTAACTGGAGGCAAGAGAGGGGTAAAAATGAGGCCAGGCAGCACCTCAGCCCCCAGCCCCACTGCTTCAGGGCCAGCAGCCCCCTGCTCACCTTGAAGCTGCCAGTGGCCCCCATGGCAGAGGAGTTGTGGGGCCGCACCAGGTCCCCACGGCTCAGCCCCTTGCTCAGCGCCTGCTTCAGCAGGTACTTGAGGCGGACGGGGTCCACGGAAGGGTACTTGGCCAGGATGAACCGCTTGATGGCAATGACAGAGACACCCTTCTTCTGCTCCTGGGCACGCAGCGCCTCAATGACCATGTGCAGGGTGGGAGGGTGCGGGGGCCGCCGGCCCTGGCCTGGCAGACCCAAGAGCTGGGCTGTGCTGCCAGCTTCAGCTGCTGGGAGGGAGGAGAAGCGCCTCTTAATGCCCACACCTAGCCCCAAGGCACTGCAGAGCTCCCCAGAGCCAAGCAGCCATGGCCCTCCTCATCCCTGCAGCCTCACAGGGACCAGCAGATCCCAAGCAGAGCCCCAGCCCCACAGCTCAGCCCAGACCCCCCAGCACTGGCAAACCCCTTACCTAGATGAGGCTCCATGGCAGTGGCACACAAACAAGCACAGCAGCCTGAACCCCAGGGCAGCCCTAGGCCCACTTGCAGCACCAAGACCTTTGCTTCCAGGCTCAGCTCGGTTCCAGCTAATTTATCTGATTAATGCCCTCTCTGCAGGGGCTGGTTAGCACCTGCCAATGGCACCTGGGTGGGAGCAGGTGGCTGGGAGGCTGAGTACCTTTTGCCAAGGCTTTGCTGGGGCTGGAGGGAGAAGGGGCACGTCCAAGCAGAGTGTTTGGAGAGGGATGAGAGATGGGAGGGAGCTTGTGGGGTAATGGCTGTGACCGTGCAAGGGAAAGGCACCTGTCCACTGCTTGGTGGGTGGGGGAACACTGGGATTGCAGCGTGCTGATGGCACTTGCTGTGGGGTGGATGAGGAGCCAGCCCACAGCATGGGGCTTGTTTATGGTCACTGGTGTGATGTGCTGGATCCCTTCACTCAGGATGACCCTACTGGGAAGTGGGGGGGCTTCACTGCCAAGGGACCCTCATAATGGGAAGGGGAACAATCCCACAAACAAGAGGAGAAAAAAGGAGTGCTGCTTTGTTAGGCAGCAAGGGCAGGAGGAGCAATTCTGCCACAGTAGCCCCAGGTGTGCACTTGTAAGCAGAACCCTCACTCAGCCCTGCCTGCGAATCCCACCATGCTCAGAGAGCACTACACACAGAGGCAGCTCCTCCACATCCCCTCTGTGTCCCCTCTGTCAGTTTCAGGGCACCATTGTCCAGTGGGCCAGGTGTGAGCTGAGCCCTTGGCCATCCGGAGTCCCTGAGGCACCCAGGGCACTTCTGTGCCATGGCCCTGTGGATGCTAAGTCCTCCTGTGATCCTGTGGACACGTTGCCCACTCTTCCCGTGGGGTGGGGTATTTGGTACTTGATGTTCTGTCTGTGCTTCTGAGACAAGCACAAGCAATTCACCAAGTGCTCTTTAGTGCAGGAGCAGTGCAAAGGTCCCCACCCTGAGCACCGATTGCTGTGTTTGTCCACAGCACCATGTCAGACACTCTTTGCACCCGAGTCATAGGGCTTTGTTGTCTGTCAAAGCCATGCAGGGGCTGTGAGCCTGAGGAAGGGCTGGGATTACCTTATGGCCAGGCTGGCTCATGGCCCGACTCAGCAGACACATTACTGCCTGATGTAGGGGCAAAGTGCTGCCCAGAAAGACCTTTGTCAAGGTCTGTGCCCACCTCCTGAGCCTGGGGCGGATCCTGGCAGGGAACTGAGGTGCCAGCAGGAGCTGGGTCTGGAGCAAGGGGCCAGGGGAGGCACCCAGTGCCCCATGTGCCAATCTACTTCCACCTTCCCCAGGAAGGGGCCAGGGAGGACACCTGAGGACTGTGGGGGCTGGTGCCACAGCACGGGTGGTCATGTCTCTTCCAACCTCCTGGATCTAGCCATCACCCCTCAGCCAGCTCCGTGGTGCCTCTGGCACCCACCTGGGCTGGCAGGGGTGGGGGTCCCAAGCCCTTGCTCACTCCTACCAGCGCTGGCAGCAGCGGTAGGGCTGGGTATGGCATTGGGCAACAGTGTGGCCTGGGGGCCAGGACATCACCAGCATGTGCCGGGGCTGGTCTGGCACGGGCAGGAAAGCTGTGGTGCCCAGCATCGCTCGGTGCCGGTGGAGCACAGCCCCACGTACAGCAAATAAACACCAAATCCTGCCTCCTCTTCCCTCCAAAACCAGCTCCCAGATTTGAAGTACATGAATCAGGCATCAGCCTAAACACTGAATTATTCATAAACGGCTAATCTTTAGATTTCACTGAATATGCAGAAGTATCAGTGAAAAAAAATAATGAGAGAATTGTACTTGCAAATTGCTCTTTATTAAAGGTTTAACTTGCACGGGTTCTATACGTTCCCTATTAGACCTCGCCAAGCTGCACAGGATTAGAAATCAGAGCGGGTAATAATGTACAAAAATAGTTTCAAATGTTGATAACACTGAACAGCGAGAAAAACATCTTATTTGTATGACTGAGCTAAAAATACTCCCGAAGAACAGTGCTACAATCGCAGCGTGCCTCTCGCAGCGCCGGGAGCATATTGCCGGCGTCGCGCAGCCATATGCTCCGGGTCTGCGGGCGGCAGCGCGGGGGCAGCCCCGCCGCGCCCCGGCAC
>VZTU01032150.1:24758-61098 GCA_013400835.1 Zapornia atra | reverse complement strand
GGGCTGGGTTCGTGCCCCGAGGACCGGCCGCTCCGGCGGCGCCTACGCGGGGGAGACCTGGCTGGTGGAGACGGAGGAGGTCTCTGTCTTGCCGGCAGACGTGTCCTCGTCGCCCAGCGGGTTCTTGCCGCAGCAGAGCGTGGTGATCATGCAGTTACGGAACTGGGGAGAAGGAAGCGTGGCGTGAGGGGCGGGCGGCTGCGCCTCGGGACCCCCGCGCAGGCGGGAGGCTCTGCCCGCTGCCCCCTGCCTGCTGCTCCCTGCCCACTCGGGGCCGGGGCAGCCCCGGCATCAGCCCCAGCCCCTCCACCGCCCCTGCGCCTGGGCCATGTCAGACGGGATGGGCATCGACGAGCTTTCCGCTGGATGCAGGAACAAGATCCCTGAAACAAGCAGCCCCCCGGCCCACTGGTACCCCGAGGGGCAGTAACTCTGCTCGCTGGTAGAAAGCACCCACAGGAGATGGCCGGCACGGGGCCGGTTACCTGTTTGTTCATGACGATGTAAATCACGGGGTTGTAGATGGCTGAGCTCTTGGCAAAGAAAGCCGGGATGGTCATGAAGATGGGCCCGAAGTCCGAGCCCTGGTTGGTGAAGATGTAGAAAGCGACGCTGGCGTAGGGGACCCAGCAGATCAGGAAGGCGATGACCATGATGATGACCATGCGGGTCACTTCTTTCTCTGCCTTCTGGGTGGTGGCAGACTCCTGCTGCTGGGCAGCAGCCTGCGGGCGGAAGGGAATGGAGATGCCACGGGGTTGGGGAGCGCTGCACCGGCACCGAACACAGCGTCAGGGCTCGGGGCAGCCGAGCTGCACCGACACCGATGGGGTTTGCTATTCCCCCCTTCATGGAAACCCCTTCTGTCCCCAGTCTGGGGCCTGGTGCGGGTCCCTTCCAGCACTGGGATGGGGTGGCCCCTGGCCCACAGCCACCAACAGGTACCCACCTCCTTGACAGTGCACACCAGGTTCCCATAGCAGAAGAAAATGACCGTCAGCGGGATCATGAAGTGAACCACAAACATGTAGATGACGAAGGATTCATTGTTGACCTCTGGCTTCAGAGTGTAATAGTCGATCCCGCACGAGCACTGCATGCCCTCGGGGATGTACCTGCAAGGGCAGCGCCGAGGTCAGCACCCGGTGGAGGAGATGGGCTGGGAGCCACGGGCAGGCTGCCAGGCCCCGCTCCGGGCACGGCTGCCCCCCTACCTGGACCAGCCGAAGAGCGGGGGAGCCGCGCAGGCCAAGGCCATGACCCAGGTGAAGGCGACGCCCATGATGGCGTGGTTCTCCCCGAAGCGGAAGTTGCTCATGGGCTTGCAGACCACTACGTATCTTTCGATAGCCAGGACCACCAGCGACCAGAGTGCAATTTCACCTGTGCCAGGGAGAGAGAGGGATGGGGACAGGGGGCTTTGAGCAACAGGAGAAAAACACGCTGGTGCCAGCATGAGGCCTCTGCAGGCTGTTCCTGCATGCCAGCACGAGGCACCTGCAGCAGGTACATCCCACCAAGGGTTTGGAAAGAGAAACAGACACCGGCCAAGCGCAGATGCAGTGGGGAGGTGTGAGATGACAGCCCTCACCACGCTGCTGACCCACAATAACTGACTCACTGCTGTGTTCTGGGGTCCGTGCCTGGGTCTCACCATTTGCCCAGGCAGCACCTGCAAGCCTACATCCCACTGTGAGGTGCAGCAAGTGCCTGGGATTTCCCCTCACTACCCACAGCTTCCCAGGACGCTTGTGCCACAGGGACCGGAGCTGTGACAGGGCTGCCTGTGGCTGAAGGCAGAGCTGAGTGGAGGAAGGTGGGTTTAGATGCGGTTTTTGTTCAACATCTGTTTGGGTGAAAGCCTGGCTGGCACGGGGAGGAGAGCCATCTCTGCTGCACCGCGTCAGCGCCAACGGCAGGCTCAGCCCCGCCAAACAGGAGGAACAAATTTGTCATCTCTCGAGGCAGAAAGCAAGCCAGAAAGATGTGCAAATCCAGCAACTGCAAAATCTGCTGCTGGTGGCTTTTCATTGCTGCACTGTTGTTCTCAGGGTACTGAGCAGGTGGCTACAAAATGAGGTTAAAAAAAAGGTGTCACTTGCCACTTTTTCACCTCCCACCCCAGCACACTGCAACTGCCTCAGCCCACAGCAGCAGCAGACCGAGGACATTGCAGATACCGTGTTTTTCCAATATCATCTGGGCATTCTCCTTCCACCTCCTAAAATCTGGGGCTATTCCTAGCAGAAGATTTTTGAGTATTTGGAAATCTTACCGCCAAGTGTAGCAAAGAAGCCTTCGATGTAGCACCCTGTTACTCCAAATACAAAGTACCCGTTCATCGAAGTGTACATGGTGGTTGTGAAGCCTCCAAAGACCATGAAGAGGTCTGCGATTGCCAGGTTCAGAAGGATGTAGTTTAGGGGCGTCCGGAGCTTCTTGTGCTGGATGGTGACATACAGCGTGAGGAAGTTGATGGGGAAGCCGAGCAGGATCAGCATGAACATGTAGGCAGCCAGCGCTGAGAACTTCCAGGGCTCAGCCAGGTAGTACTGGGGGTACTCGAAGGGGCTCCGCACCACCCCGGTCTTGTTGGACATGGGCACGTAGAAGTCTTGTCCTTCTGTCCCGTTCATGGTTGCGGCTCCTCAGGTGCCTTTTGCTCTTGCTCAGGGGGATTGCCTCTGAAGTGGGGCTCCCGCCACCTCCCAGCCTTCGCCGTCACCCCAGGGAGAAGTGGTTATGCTCACCTCTGCAGGGCACCCCTTATAAAGTGCCCCCCAGAGTAAGCTCCAGGCATTGGTGTCAGCACGATTAGAGCTTAGAGAGTTATTAATCATAATCATCCAGGGGTAATTGGCTTTCCTGGGAAGGTATTAAGGTGACACCTGTTTCTGGCCTGCGCCGTCATTGTTGGAGACCACGGCTCATGGTTGTATATAAGGAGGTGGCTCTGCACTGCACCTTTCACTTGGAGAGCCCAAAGCAGACGGCAGCTCCACTCACACAGCCTTGCTTCTTGGCATGGCTGTGCTCTCCAGGGAGCAAGGGTTTGGGGTGTCCTCATGCCCACAGCAGTCTTTGCACCCCAAAATCCAGAGCTGGACATCCCTAGCTCGCGCTGCCATCACCCAAGGGGAGGCACTCACTCCCCTGCAAGGCCTCCAGTCCACCCTCCACAGGCACTCAGGTGTGCTGCCCATCTGTGTGAAGTGCCTCAGTTTCCCTGCAGAGAGGTGCTGGGAATGGGATGCGTTGCCATCGGGCTGCCAGAAGGAGGGTGCCTGGGGAAGACAAGGCCCACAAGGATCCTTCTCTTGGCTGTGCTTTCTCAAGGCTCCCAGGCTGAGCTCTCAGCTCTGGCCACCAACAGAAGCTCCCTTCTGTGCCTGCAGTGGGAGAGCAGCTTGTGGGGCAGAACCCCACGGGTGTGGGGTCTGCAGTTGGTGGCTGGGCTGGGCAGGCATGGTCTGTCTAGGCAGAGGGCTGTCCCAGGCCCATTATTAGGAGGGGAGAGTTGGGTCCATGACATCAGCTACCCCCCACTGGAGAGTGGTTCCCTGGGGGGCTGCAGAGGGTACCCTGAAGCATGAGCATCTCCAACCCTTCTTCCACATGCTCTCAGCCACCTCTTTTCTGCTGCAGGGTTTGGCTGGGGAGGTTTGAATACCACAAAAACTGACCCTGCTGTGGGTTTCCAGCGTGCCCAGCTCTGTACGTGGTTTGGCTCGTGGTGGTTACACTGGTAATGCCCAATAAATCACCTGTCCGTCTGTCCTGGACAGTTATCATCCTGCATGGGGGCTAAGCCTGTAGGACAAGGGCACCAAAGGGAGCTTCTGGCTGAAGCCAATGCTCAGCTTCATTTGCTGTTGGCAGACATCTTCAGTCTCCCTGAAACCTCGTAGTAGACCATCACATTCCCCATGGAAGCCGTGTTGGAGCCTCCCCCCTCAATGCACCCCATTGTGCTGGAAATAGACATCACCTTTCCCTGATCTTCCAGAGGCAGCAGGACAGCTCGTGCAGCACAGTGAAGCCAACCATAGAGGACCTCTCTTCTGGAGAAGGGGGTTCCTTAGGGCTTGCACCACCATGGTTAATCTTTTAAGCTCCAAAGTGTTTCCCCCATCTCTTAGCTTTTTTGCAGCCTGTTTATCACCTCTCCTGAGCAGTGATGCTCCAGCTGGCAGGAATCTGCTGGTTCCCCAGCGAGGCCAAGCTGTGCCAGGGAAGGACTATCTGCACAGCCCCTCAGTAGGGCTGGAGCTGGGGCCCTGAGCAGCCCCTGTGCTGTCTTGGCTGCAGCCCAGGGGGGGTGAGCTGAGCCCTCCTTGCGCAGGGGCAGAGGAGTGGGCAATCACAAGTGCCTTGTCTGGCACAGGGGGATGTGCCAGAGCTGCTGGAGCTTACAGGGGTGAGGTGGGCAGCAGCTCATGCCCTATTGCCTGTAATAAACCTCCTTCCACCCTGGCCCAGTTGTTACCTGTTCCCCAGGGATTAGTTTAGCACATGCAAAAAGTTTGTGCTTTTTTTTCCTTTAAAGCACTGTATTCTCTTTGAAACAGAGATCAAGCTGGGAAACCTTCGCTCTAAGGGGAGAGGGTCTGAAGGAGCTGGAGTGCTGGTGCCATGGGCAAAGGCAGACCAGGCTGGCTGTAGCCAAGGGGGCTGTGATCACTCAGGACAGTCCCAAAGTTCTTCCTTCTCATTAACATGGAAAGACCCCATCCTCACACACACCCCACTCACCCCATCCCTCACAATTAACTTTTCACACGTGTGGCCAAGGCCAGAGCGGTGCCACGACCGTACTGCAAATGCAGCTGTTCATGCCTGTACCTGGGCGTACAGGGATTAGAGGTTTATCCTACACAAATCTGCCACCTTAAGCTCCGATGCAGTAAAGCCAGTGCTGAGCTCAGCAGCTGCTGCTGGGTGCTTAGGGCCTGGCCTGCGTCACCGCTGGAGCCACAGGATGAGTCCAACGCGCCCAGGGGAGAGAACGGTGGGTCAGCCACTAGCAGCAGCTCCAGCCAGCAGCGTGCCCTGGGACTTCCGTACATCAGGACATCACAGCACAGAGGTACCTGGGCATTTAGGGCAGGCTGGGGCCAGAACACCTTCACAGGGTACAGGTTTTTATCCTGGACACCCCAAATACACTTTTGAAACCCAGACTGCGTTCAGAGTGATGATTCTAAAAGGAAAATGGCTTCCTTGCTTGATCCCTGTGTGTCTGTGCCACGGGAAACGCTATCTATTTATTTGTCTAAGCTTCCATTCCCAGGAGTGCTGCAAAGCCAGCTCAGTTCCAGGAGGAGCCGAGCCCTGCTCTGGCTCTCATCTCAAACAGCGTTGTTTATCTGCTGCAGTCGCAAAGTCTTCCTTGCAAACAGTGACAGATGAGTCAAAAAGCAGATGAGCAGTAATTAGAACAGAATGTTTCTGAAGTGGCAAATTAAGCAAACTTGGTCAGGAAGCACCGAGGGGCTGGGAAAGGCTGCGGTGCAGAGGGTCGCTCAAGAGGAACTCGAGCGGCCACGGGGACCCTGCTGCTTTCACAAGCTGTTCAGGGGGGAGCTGCTTTCCCAGCACCAGACCCACAGCCAAAAGCAGCAGCACTACAGGAAACTCCAAGACAAAGGGTAGTGAAAAACAGTCCCCTTTATTTGAAGATCTGTCAGTACCAGGTAACAGGTTAAGGAACAAGTCAACTCCTAACACAAGAGGAGAACCAACTTGACGCTAAACCAGCCGGCGGCACCGCAGCTGCCGGGGACGTGCAGGGGACAGTCACAGACAGTTCATTTTGGAAAAGCTGCATTTCCTCAACTCTGCTCCGCTCAGGTACAAAATGGAACAAGATGACTTCAGCTGTTAGGAAAGCTCTGAACCCAGAAGTGTTTTGCCAGGGAACAGGGAAGTCTGTCAGCTGAGGGGTAGATTGTTTTTCTTCACCGGCTGGACTCATCTATCCTCCGTCGACAGAACGGACAGCAGTTGTGCTGGAGCACGAGGAGCTCGTAGTCTTCTGTGTGAAACATCTGGTAAATAGAACAGATTTAGGGACAAGTTAGACTGTGACCAGTGCAAAGAAAAAAATGCATCAGCTTCTGACACAGACACCGTGAAGCTGCCCCCACAAGAAAGGGTCCTTCTCCTCCCGACTGCTCCAGCATGCTGTGAGCTGGAGCTGAGCAGTGTTTCACAGACCACTGCCAGTGCTGCTGAAGGGGCACAGACCAACCCACTGCTTTGGCAGAAGCAAGGTAAAAAACTACAGGTGCCATGTAAGCAAACGTGACTGGATTCCAATGCCTTCCAAAGCCACCCCTGAGAGGGGAGGGGAGAACAACTGAGCCACAAGACAACCTCGTTACTGACTGGCCTTCCCTGCCAGACCAGGCTGGGAGTCAGGGGCAGAGTCACAACTAAGTACAAACCTGTGTTTGGTTCAGCCCAGATTTGCCCCAAAGGCTCTGGCTTGTCCGTGCAGCTTCTCAAATCCAGCTACCTCAAAGCTGTCAGGAGGCAGCTGCTCCCCTGTGCACCTCAGCTTAGTTTTTAGTTGCCATGGTCTCCCCTGTCACTGCAGCGCTCAGGAATTTCCTGAGTACATTTTCAAGTAAGAGGTTTCCATGATTAGGATTGTTCCAGCCATGGTGTTCTCAGCGGGTTTTTTGGTTTGTTTTGTTGTTTCTTTAAGCCTCTCCATGAAAACACTACCTGAAAACACGATGGGCACATGGTAATGGAGGCATCTGGAAGCAGGGAGCGGTAGTACTGCCAGCGCAAGGGCTTGGGCCAGCGCTTGATCAGGACATCCCTCCGGCTCATGGACTGGAGCACAGCGCGAGTCACAACCACCGGAACGAATCCTGAGCCCCCCTGCTGCAGGAGAGGGGGTTTACAAAGAATTACTGTTACCAACTGCAGAGCCCTTTGAGGATTAGTAAGATCTTGTAAGAAGCAAAGTCAAACTCAGTAGAAGCAGCTAATATAGAGCTGGCCTGTGCCTAGTCCCACCGACCTCAGCTGGTGTTATCAACACCTTCAGCACCAGCAGCATCCAGCTGCATCTCTAACTTGGTTTCAGTGAGCTTCCATCACTCATTTTAACCCAATTCCCTGTAAAACACACCCACAGACTTCAAAGAAATCCCAGTAGCGACTGGTTTGTGGGTACAGGAGACCCAGAAATACCCTGGGGACAGCCCCACTCCATCATTTTATCACAAAACCAAACCCAGTAACATTTAAGATCCCTGTTGTTTTGCGGCTGTCTGGGTTTTGTAGCTCTGGGGTTTGTGTTGTTTTGTTTTTAAGAGAGGAGTTAACTGGTAAATACCTCCCCCTCTCAAGTCCCACCCCTTTTTTCCAGTCCCCTGCTCTATCTCTCTCCTGCAGCCTTCCTGACACTCACACCAGAAGCCTGACATGGACTGTAGGTCAGAATTTGTTTCTGTAGGTAGCAAGAAACAACTGGAGGATACAGTTACCTCAAAGCTCAGCTTTGCTGTAAAGGGATCATCATCTTCAGTAAGATCTGTGCTATCATCAAGTCTCAAACTCTGTGCATCTAGATGCATTTCTTAAGGAAGAGAGAGTTCCTACATTAGCTGTCCTCACCCTGTTTGTCTGGAAGCACCCCAGTGGGACTGGCATCCCTGCTGCTCCAGAGGTCAGAGCATTCCCAAGCTGCTACTGCACCTTGACTATTACAGAAAGTACAAGAGATGGGCTTGCAGTGAGTCAGGGCTAGCAGGAAATCTCTCCCTGCAGCTGCTCTAGGACAGCAGAACTGACCACAACCAAATATGATATCAGCTCTGCTGCCTTAGTTCCTCTGCCCCCTCCTGACATGGATGAAAAGCAAAGGACACAACCTATTTATGTGACATGGAGTGGCTTGAGTCAGAGATGGTGCTTTCTCCTGCATTACTCTGCACCTGACACGTGGGCCCCACAGGGACTGGGAGCTCTGGACACCAGAAGAGATTCCAACAGGAACAGCTATGAGGAAAACCCAGGCTGGGTTCCCCTGGCTTGGAGCAGCACCTGTTAGGGGAAGCAGGTAACACTTGAGATTCTCCCCAGGCTGTACAGGCAGCAGTCACAAGGTAAAGCACAGCATTCTGTTCTACAGAATCTACATGTCACACTCTTAGACACCAACGGTCCTGACAAGAAGCTTTATGAGAATATCAGGTTTGGTTAGTACATCACTTCATTTGATAGATCAACCTGAAATGTGATGCAGTTGTACTCACATCAGCCATATGACCAAAAAAACCCTTTAAACCTATGGAGGGGAAAAAAGATTCAAAGTTGTTGCCTTTTTAGAAGAAAAGGACTGGAAACCAATGTTAATCAAAAGGATACGGTCACTCGTCGTCTCTTGCCATTTATTCTCTCTTTTATTCAATCTTGGAGCTTCAAGATCTATGAGAGCCACAGCTTCTTCATCTGTGATGCCATCTTCCAAATAGAACTCAACCAGATGCAGGACTTCTGAAGGGGTGTGAAAAACAGGGAGCATTAAGACACCCCCCTCAGCATCTGTGTTAAGGAAAGACTTTACATGCTCAGCCCCATAAGAGAGCAGTACTCCACTGCTGCTCTCCTGCAGTGACATCCCACAGTCCCTGGGACAAGGGGCAGCCCCTCGGCCAGATCGAGCAAGGTTTAGAGGGAAGATCTGTTTGCCCAAATAGCACCACAGAGAGAGCAAATGAAGTGCCAGCCTGTTAAGGAGTTAACCCCCAGCTACCTCAGTTCACATCTCTACTTGGAGAGAACCAGCTGTGGCACGGAACGCACCGTAGGAGGACGCGGAGAAGACGAAGGGCTGTCTGCAGTTAACACAGACGTTCCCCAAGTTGTTCAGCAGAGGGTTGTTGGTAGAGCACCTGTAACACAGGGGCACGAGCTCCTGCAAGACACAGAGCACAGCACTGAACAGCTCAGCACCCCCAAATGCTTTGTTCTCAGTCACAGTGGGGCTCCCTGGGTTTGCACCACTCTGGAGGAACACTGCTGTGACACCAGAGCCTGGAACATCTGCAAGTGCTTTTGCTTTTCAATAAACCAGCAAGTTTTTACATCAGAAATAGCTGTCTTCACCATTATTAGACTTTCACCTTGCCTTTAAAGTCACAGAAGCAGAATGGTGCATCAAACACACAGTGACAGAAGGAGCCAGGGAGAAGGCTGCCTAAACAAAGTTCTTTTTGGTCTAAGATTTGCTCAAATGTAAAGTTCCCCAATTAACTGGTCTCTCTTGAGGAGCAGTTATTTCACACAGTCCTTAAGACTGTGTTTCCATTCTCTCTGGTGCCCAGGTGCACGTTCACTTGCACAATACAGTTTATTTTTAGTGAGTGCTCCACGAGACACAGCTTTATGCAACTCTGCAGAAAGTCAGACTCCTGTCAAAGAAGAAAAGGTGCTAAAATAAGAGTTAAGGAAGGAAGGTCATCCCGGGGGCAGGGGGAGGAGGGAGGGAGTGCCAGGAGTGGGACAAATGAAAGCGACCTCCAGCTGGAGACACACAGAGACGGTGGAGTAATTGCATGTGGATTGGAGAGAAAAAGGCTTGGAAGAATTAATAGGCAGAGAGGAATATAGATACAGAATGGGAGAGGGAGGATGGAAGCTGCCCATAAAGAAAAGACTGATTTTAATTCATTCTCAGGAGCAAAAAGGAAGCCTGACCTGGAAAATAACGGTAAGGAGGACAGTGTTCCCAGCAGAAACCCCATCCCTGGGAGCTGTGTGCAGGAGCTTTCAGATCGGCTTGGGCATGTGGCAACTCAGATTCTTGGACTGGCCACACAGTGATGATTAACATGAAACATTACAACTTACTTCACTGTCATGGAAGGGCTTGGATCGGATTGCCAGGCTGCCCAGCTCGATGGATTTCTGGAACCTGGCTGGGATCTGCAGTCCCTGTAGCTTGTCATAGGCATGACGAGCCAGTTTATATGCACCAAGAGCTTTACTCTGCTTTGCCAGGGCAAATAATGTGTTGCTGTAATTGAATTAAGGAATAAAAATACATATGGCATTTAGGAAAAACTGTAATGCTCTTTCTAATCAGAGTTGTGCAACGAAGCATATCCAACAGTGGCACTTTACACAGGCTTTAACTAGAGAAATCTATTCACACAGCTCCATTTAAAAGGGCTATTAAAATGTCTGTGGGCAATTACTACCAAGGTAAGGAACTGACCCTACATGAACACTGCTTTGGTTAAACATCCTGACTCCATTTACAAAGTCTCAGTAGTTCTGCAGGGAATGGATTTTCCTCCAACCACAAAAGCAGCTGTCTCAGAGCCCCAGCAGCCCCGACACGGGCTGAGCACACATCCCCTGCCTGGAACACAGCTGAGCTCTGGGTCACCAGCCAGGGGCTGCCCTGCCCTTCCAGCAGCCTGCACAGGGGCTGCTGCTCTGGTCACAAGGTGCCCTATGAAAGGCTGTGCAGTTGTAAGGGGGGCAGTTATGAAAAGAAAAGCTCACATCACAAAGCCATAAATGGGGTGAAAACAAGACAACTGTGTGTCCCTGCAGCACCTGGTGACCCTTCCCCTCACCTGTCACACAAAGGCACGTTTCCAGCAGGTTCCCAGGGAGCACTGAGGTACTTCCCAGAGCTGCAAGGTGCCTACAGAGCTGTGCAGTGTCAGCCTGGCAGACACTACACAGCTACACCAGCTGTGTGCAGCAGGAGCTCCAGTTCCCCCACTCCTGTCTCAGCTCAGTCTCCCTGCAACGACCCTGTCAGGGTTCAGAGCCAGTATCCTGTGGCACCGACTGGTGCCCCAGAGGGAGCTTCTGACACAGGGGATGCACCAGGCAGGGTGGGTGGTGGAGAACTGCACGTTAGTCTATTTGTACAGCTCTCCAAAGCTATTAAACAGGGCAGCACAGTTAGACACACAACAGTCTGGAGATGCTGGTTATTTCCTTGGGGACACGAGTCAGTTTCCAGTACCAAGGGCTGAAGACTGAAGATACCCTACAGGAGATCTCTGCACTGTGGATCAGCATCAGTGATTCCTTTCATGTATCTCACAAGATAACTTCTAGATTTTGTACTGTATTGGAAGGATACACTTTTGAGATGCCCAAAGGAGTCTCCTTTGTTAAGCTGTGAAGCAGAAACCTGGAAATATTGAAGAGGGTTTCAGGCAGGTGGAAACTGAAAGGCTCTTCCTGCAGTATGAAAAAATACAGACACATATTTCTGAGCTGGAAAACCAACAACTGTGTCACTGAACATCAGAGCACTCAGCATCTCCAGTACTGGGCTTCTTTCATACAGGTGCAAAAAAAAAAAAAAAAAAAAGGTGCTGACAGAACACAGCAAGTGGGCTTCTGCATGTCTGTCTCTCATTTTCTGCATGTAGCAGGCATGAGTGTGGGTGATAAAGAGATCCATGCAGCTAAATCAGGCTGACAGACCGTTTAAAAATGAAGACAGACGGGCCAGCAGTAGTGCAGAGTCTGCAGCACCATGAGCCTGACCAGCAGACCCCCACAGCACAGTCTGCTTTCAGGCAAGGGCACAGATAAGGCTTCACAAGGGTTTTACAAGAGGTATTTCCACCAACAATGGTGGCAGTGTTACTGTAACTGCTGGGAGAAGCAGGAGCTCGTCCCTGACAACAGCATATCATTCCAGAGTAGTCACACACATGGAGCATGCTGTGGGATCCCCTAAGCTAGGGTAGGGTGCCTTCTTACACCCAGCCTTGCTGTCCCACAACTGAAGGGAAAGCTGCCCTCAGCCTGTGTAGGAGCAGAGGCTCAAGTCACTGTGGAACCCAACAGATCGAACTAGTGATAGGGCTGTGGGTGGGAAGCCAGTCACATCCTCTGTTCTACTCAGACTGTGATAAGCACATGTCCTGATTTCAGCTGAGATAGTGTTAATTTTCTTTCTAGTGTCTGGCAGAGTGCTGCAGTTTGGATTTAGGACAATAACACTGATAGCACAGGGGTGTTTCTAGTTGCTGCTGGGTGGCTGCAGTGCCCACACCAAGCCAAGGTGTTCTCAGCTCATGAGAAGCTGGGGAGCAGGGCCAGGACAGCCAGCCCTGAGCAGCCCACAGACATTCCTGCCACACCACATCCTGCTCCAGGCAGAGCTGGGAAGGAGCTAGGAGGCAGGATCACTGCGGGGAAACAGACTGGGATTGGGAGGGGTTTCTCCTTCCCCATCTGATGAGTGACAGCATTCACACATCGCTTGCTTTATCAACACTATCACTGTTATCATTGTTATTACTAGTATTTTCCTCTTGTTATCCTACCAGACAGTCTTCATCTCAACCCACGAGGTTTGTCCCCGTTCTCCTCCCCATCCTCGCTCGCAGGGGAGGGGTGAGCAGCTGTGTGGTGCTGTTACTGGCTGCTATTAAACCACAGCAGCACAGATCTGCTAATGCAGCACTGCAGTTTTCAGGAACTAAGGCAACAGAAGTCTTGTACAGTACAGCAGAAAGCTGTGTAGTAACAAAAAGTTGAAGAAATAAAAAGGTTACTATAAAGTATCAATGATCTACACTGAATATCTAATTGCCTGAGAAGGCTTTAATTATTCCTGGTTATCTCTGGACTCCCTAAAGAAGAATGCTCAGGAAGCACAAGTACAGGACTGGGTGAAGTACTTACAGTGTATCTCTGAATAGAGTGATAGACATGGTAAACTTCTGCCAAATGCTGGAAGTGATGAAACTTCCCTAACATTTCAGTCTTCTGTTGTTCACTCTCTGCAGGGGCAAAGGCATTAGTGTCAGTCTCTTTGTCTTAAGTTGGAAGAAAACAGCCTATTACAGCTTTAGCTCCAGTGCTTCCAGCAGAGGTATGTCCTGGTTCAAGTGTGTCCCATCTACTATCCCCACGTGGCCTTTCTCTGAGCAAGTTTCCAAACTAATACAAGCACAGCAACACACAAAACCATTGAGCTTCAACACAGCTAGAGGCAGAAGCAAGTTCCAGTTCATGACTGGAAGCCTCATCCACAACTCTGGAGTTTACAAACATCATGAGGTTCAGAACATTTGTTGCATAACTTAGCTACACTACTAGTCAGCTGGAAAAGTCTGCATCTCTCAAGTACGTGAGGGGTAACAGCTCAGTGCTTGCATGCATCAGCTGGACCAACAGAGGTACTGAGAGCACCAGGCAGAGGCAGTGTCACCAGCCTGCTGCATCCACTGCGTTACACCTATTAACTGCTGGCTCCCCCTCTCGCCCAGCGAAACCCACTCAGAAGACAATCGTTTGTTGGCTGTGTGTTGTCTTCTGAATGGATTTCACTAGAGCTTTGTCTCTGTTGGCAGAAATAATTCGTGAAGTACCTCTCCAACCTATGTTCCCACACTAGATGTATCCTGCACTCGAGCTCACCTTCTACTGTAACCCTCCTGCTGTCTCTCCTCTGGCTGCAGTGTGCTGAGAGAAGGAGCACGAGGACACAGGGTCCCAGGAGACACTACTGTGATTCCAGTCAGGTTTCAAACGAGGCCTACGCATGCTGATGGGGCTGTTTTATTTGTTTGAAAGAAGCACATGGGAAAACCAGGGGAACTGCACAAACAGCACAAGCCAGAGCCACACAGAGCATTAACAAATACCACACACAAAGCCCAAGCCGCGAAGTAGCCGCAGCGGCGCTGTCGCAGCTCAGTCACTGTTTGTCTACATGCACAAGGAGGTAACAGACACAAGCTTCCTTTCAGTTCCTCACCTTGGGCTATATCTAAACACTGCATGGAAAGCATCCAGTAGTAATAGGCTGCATCCTTAAAGCGGCTTTCAACCACGGCGTTGTGTGTGAGCTGCTCCAGCACTCGCACGGCCTCGCGCTGCCTGCCAGCCCTGTGAAACGCTGCAGAGAAAGCCAAGACAAAGAGGATTGCACAGGCTGATTATATCAATTAACTGAAATTAATGTTTTTAAATTAAGAGCAGTCTATTCAGCCAATATCAAATAGTCTATCCAGGGCAGGATAAAAGGATTATACACTGGTATTTTCCTCCTTGAAAGCAGCGGCACTAATGGAACACGAGAAGCATCTGTAGGCATTCTGTGGCTCCTGCAGTGTCTCAGCAGCCCTCGGGCTCACAGGGTTTGTACAACACTCAGTACTTCTGTTTTTTTAACTACAGGAAAGAGTAAAAACGCTCTGGTGATTAGATCTCCATACAAACAGCAGCCTCTGAGCACTGTAAATCACAGCCCCGTTCGAAACTACAATACGTGAAGGTTTGCAGTTAGTGTTTTGGTTGGTAGAGCTGAGTGTTTGGAGTAGTACAGCGTTTACTACATCTTTCTGTCATTAATGGTGCTTCTTTACTGGCTGCTCAAAAGCCAGGATAAAGTAAGATCCTGAATTCTCACTTGGCAAACAAGCATTTGGCAGACACAGACTTCACAGAGGGTAACGGGGGCAGAGGGCACTGACCCCCAAAACCCCAGCACCACTGCAGCCTGACTTTGGGCACACCCACATTCTCCCATGGCTACACAAGGGTCTCCAGCTCATCCAGCTCCAGGGTGTTTGTGTTTCCTGAGCCACAGCAGCCCAGAGCTCTAAGGGCCAGACTGGGAGCAGTGTCCCTGTATTCCCAAGTGTAGACTCCCAAACTCCTTCACTCCAGGTGCTCAAAGCTTCAGGGCTGAGGTACATGCACATTTTTGTGTGGCCTGTTATGTCTGACCTGTGCTTTCCACTCAGCTTTGAATACTATTACAATAATGATTGTATTAATAAAGACAGTTTGGCTCATATGCCAAACACTGTTGTGTATCTGAGTGTTGCACATGACAATAGGATGGAAACATCAGGATGTGTATTTAGATGCCATCAATTTTGATTGGATCTATCACATTTTCTCATCAAATAAGGAAACCTCCAGCTACTTTAAGACTGGCATGAAAAACATTTGGGTCTGAATCCCACTGCTAAGAAACGCTCTAGGACAGAGACAGTGTGTTCTGTAGTGGCAGGTATGGAGGGAGCTTGAGTGACCAGCAGTCTGCAGGAGACACCCCTACCTTTCTGGGCTTCTTCAAATCTGTCATTCTCTGCTAGCCACTGAGCATAAGGGACATAGACATCATCTTTGAATTCAGGATGCTTCTCACTCAAAGCAAATGCCTGAGGTAAATCAAAATCAATAAGTTAGTTTGAGAATCCTGCCTGGTTTAAACAGTTAAGGATTTAGGGTATTCCATGGGATCAATCATTCAGCTCTGAGTAAATTCAAAATAAAATAAACATGTACAGAGAATAGACCATAATCTATATTTTGTCCAGTATGAAACTGATATATTTTAAAATAAAAAGCAATCAACAACAAAAGAAAAGCCAATCACAGGAACAGCCTGGGGAACTTGAGAGTGATTATCCAGGAACTGCAGTCGATGCCACAGCAGGAGAGAAAAATATTTATGTTTTGACTGAATTTATCTTCTGAAGAAACTGAGGTAACACTGCGAATGCAGCTTAGTCACTTGCTAAACTCACTAACCTAACTCTAGGACTAAGCCTACAGTTTTCCAAAGCACCCATATAACCAGGGGAGGGATCGGACAATGCCAGCAGCGCTCTGGAAACTTCCTTAAGAGACTACACCAACGAAGGGCTTGATGTGAAGAGCCAAATGAATGGTGAGGTGGGTGGTAGAGACCTGTATTTTTATGGAAAAGCCCAGTAAGTCAGACCTTTAGCTAATCAGAAGCATAAATGCAGTTACAGAGCAGGGTCTGCACTAGTGCAGCACACATTCGCCAGATCTAAGGTCTGTCCATAGGGTTCTCACTCTGGTGTGCCCAAACCAGAAACACAACTCAAACCAGACTTTCCCATGACATAATTGCTATTTATTCTTTCTGATGGACTAGAAGCATCCCATGGATCACCAGAGGAAGTGGGCAACTGTAGCTCAACAGGCAAACAAAGCGCTCAGCAGTGACACCAGGAGTCAGCCAGGAAATGGAAAACCCAAAAACCCAACCTCAAACCCCAAACAAAAACCAAACAAACCAAGAGCAACAAGCCAGAAACACTCCCAAAGCAGCACCAAGCGCACAAAGCTAACTAAAATACCTGAACATGCTCTACAGAAGCCTTCCCCCCACTCTGCCCTTTACTGCAGCAGTGACGGAGCCTGACATGCGTGTCTCTGGCGAGCAGAGCCGTGGTTTTAAACAGAGACAGAGGGTGTGCTTACTTCTTCCCAGTGAAGAGTCTCCACGTGGAGATGGACCAATGCTTTCAGGTCACCAACCTTCATGTAGGTTTCTGCTGCATAGCCAGGGTTGTTGAGTTTCTTTAAATAGAAGGCACATTTCAGCAGAGGCTCACGCTCAGCTTTATCCAGTTTCCGAGCGATTTCAATTAACCTAGACACAGCAAAGAGAAGCCAGATGTTTCAGGTTCCTGTAGCTCTGCCTTTTAATTATTACAATAGCTTCACCTGTAATCAGGTATTCAATAAGTGCCATAACAGCACCACCATGCACTGCTGTTTAAGCAGTTTTATTGAACACATTCTATGTTCTTTTTCCCCTTTCACAAAGCAGACACCTGCTCCTGCAGCCTTTACTCAGGCGTGCAGCTCTGTGTCAGGTGCTCTGCACAGCTGTGAAGACAGAGGCAGGAGTAGGTCCCACGTGACTTTTGTCTGATTTTCAAATGAAGCAGAGCTGCTAATAACTCATTTAAGCTTTTATTACAGGTTATGTCTGAGATGGAGCTGGAACCTACACATCGACCCAGCCACGGTCCCCGCTGATCTCGATGGCCTTCATGTGCTCCCCTGCAGACAGGTACATCTCCACTGCTGCTTTCAGCTCGTTGATATTCTTGGCCCAATCTGCTTGTTTTTTTATTAGCATCTTTGTGTCTTTGGGGTCACCAGATCCCAGGAAATCCTGAAACAGCACAATACAAAGGTCTGCATTACCTTCTGGTACATTACACTGTTAACAGCCCAAATTCTAAAATACAGAGACTTCTAAAATTAATCATCATGATGCCTCTTAAAGAAATGCTACAGACAGAGCAACATGAACTGACCCAGCCCTCAGCAACTAATCAAGGCCAGTGTTTAGTAGGAAACAGCAGCAATTTCCCATTCCAATAATTTTCAATTAAAAGGAAAAAAGGGGTTGATTGTGGAAGGGCCAAGAAGGGGATGGTGCAGGTGCCTCAGGTAATAAACACGTCCCCATAGGATCTCCTGGAGAGTTTGCTCTCTGTGGATCTTGTTTAGGTGGATACGATTCACAATTTCAGGAGCACAAGGCTCCAAAGCAAAACAACACCAATCTCAAGACCTGTCACAGATCAACTCCAAGTTTCAGATTTTCTTTTGCAAGCCAAGAATGTACAGTTTCAGTCCAAGATGAGTCAGCCCCACTCCGTGCTTCGTTAGCATCAGAATGCCCACTGAATCATACGCCAGTCACAAACCAACTGGGGGCTGACAGTGTTTCCTGCAAAGGCACGTGGTAATTATATTCCAAGAAGTTCTTTCATAAGGACAGAATGACAGCTGCTCAAAAATGAGGCTCTGAGCTGCTGGCTGGACTCCTGCAAGGAACACAAACACCATGTCTGGGTGCTGTGGCGATGACCACTCTGGAAATGTTTCTAATAGCTTGCTGCTCCTGTCAGTACTGAGCCCTGGCACCGGATGGTTCACATCTGTTGACAACATGTGCCAGGGCATAAAAAGTAAAATTAAAGAAATAAAAAAGGTTCTTCAACCCAAGAGGATCGATTAAGGGCAATGCTGTCTGCTAATGGAACAGGCTCCTGTCCATTAAAGCAGGCTCTGTCAGAAAAATTACAACTGGGGAGAAATGGAATGGTGAAGAGAGCGGAAAATTTCTTTCTCCTGTTTCTGTAAGTTCTGATTCAGGTTTAAAATAAACCAAAACAAAACAACAAACAAGTGAGAAGCCCCCACACAGCACCCACACAGCACATCTGTTCCACTACCACGAGGCACCACTCTCCCTGACACAGCCTGTCAACAGGTACAGGACAACACCCCATCTCTGTGTCAGCTCTGAAGTGAGCTCCACACAGGACCTTGTTCTAGTATTATCGACTGCAACACAGGGCTGATTCCAGTGAGCAGCCACAAAGATGACCATGAAATAAAAAAAAAATCAAAGCAAGAGCATCAAGTAGAGCAGTATCTTTGACACAATTTGTTTTCCAGCTCAGGTCCCAGGGTAAGTCCAAACTCAAAGGCTCAGCTTCCTACAGCACAGAGTTCTTTGTGAGCTGCCAGTAATTTGTGATGGTACTGCGATAACAAGCCCAGGACTAGATATCAAAGGGCTTCCTGACCTCTGCCTCCAGTCTGGACTCTCCAGCCACAGCTAATCAGAATCAAACACAAGCAATCAGATTCCATAAGGGTCCCTTTGCACAACTGCAGCAGGTCCTGATGAGCCCTGGAGATGGTCCAAGGGCTGGAGCCCCTCTGCTCTGAGCCAGGCTGGGAGAGCTGAGCTGGCTCAGCCTAGAGAAGAGAAGCTGCTTCTGGGGAGAGCTCTGAGCCCCTTCCCATCCCTTGAGGGGCTCCAGGAGAGCTGGAGAGGGGCTGGTGCCCAGGGCAGGGAGGGCCAGGCCCAGGGGAACAGCCTGCAGCTGCAGGAGGGGAATGGAGAGGGGCTGGGAGGCAGAAATCCTTCCTGGGGAGGGGGAGGCCCTGGCACAGGGTGCCCAGAGAAGCTGGGGCTGCCCCAGGCTCAAGGCCGAGTTGGAGGGGGCTGGGGGCACCCGGGGCGGGGGGGGTGTCCCTGCCCGTGGCAGGGTGGCACTAGGGGGGGGCTGAGGGGCCTGCCCACCCACACCAGTCAAGGGTTCTGTGAATTCTTGCAGCATTAAAACCCCCAAAACAGAGAAACAAAATCTCACCCATTTTTCCTTGTAAAAAAATAACCAGCCAACAAGGAGGTTATGTGCTTGTCCACGTGCTGTGCACTCCAGGCATAAGCAGCTTCCTTCACAGGCTACAGAGTACCTTTAATTTCCTCTGCATGGAATTACTCTCAAGGATAGGAGACACAAGACCTTTTGCTCTCTGCTAGTTAAATATAGACATGGCTACAGCCAAGAATTAGAAGATTCTGATGAAGACTTATGGGAAAGTTTTCATCTATGAATTACATTTATGTTCAAGAGGAGCCAAAACACTGAAGCTAACAAAGACTCATCAGCCAAAAATAGTGGAAGTCATGACATCAGCAAAGCCTCAAAGTATTTATATTAAGCTCTTGGAAGAAAAAGATCTCTCTGTAGCAGAGTTTGTGGAATCTATGCTACAACAGCTTATGTGCACGTCATGGTAAAGTCTTTGTCCTGCACTGGGCAGAATAAGGCCCTGAGGAGTGAGGAATGAGACTAAACAGTGCATGCACACTCAGGGATTTTGATAAGAAAACACCAAAGACGACTTAAAAGCCATGTAATGCTTTCTTATCGACATACAAGAAAGCATCACATTTTAAACCTGTATCACATTCATTTCTACCTGGAAACAGAGGTTTTAAAAGCAAACCAAGAAAAAGCCAGGATGTACAGAAACTTTGGAAGAAAATTCTCTAGTAAACAAAAATATATTAGGTTGGTACACTATACATTCTATAAAATACACTAATACAGAGCTAACATACCTGTTTAAGTTCAAACTCAAAGAAAAGGTTTACTATAGTACAGAAATGAATTAAACACACAGTGCACTCCCCTCCATTTCACATGAGTACTACCTTACTATCTTCAGAAGAGAAGAAAGGAGAAGGGACTCCTGAGTGAGACAATGGACAAGAAGCTGTCATAAAAACAAGATTTGGAGTTTCTAAAGGAGGAGAACTACTATGGATACTCCTGTATCATCACCACCTTTGGTGGTATCCAACAAAAAATTCCTTTCCCAAGCCATGAATTCAATTCCACAGACATATTTGAGACCACAAACAGCCTGCTGCCTCGGCAACAGGCTCTGAAGGGAAAGGCTCCCACTACATCTAGTCACAGATAACCAATTTCCCCCTTATAAACCAATCAAACTTCCATTATCAAACTGAGAAAATAAAGCCAGCATACAAAGCCCATGTTTCATCCACACTTTTTGTGTGGCCACACTCTGAAGCCACTTGCAGGCCCACCAGTGTTTCTGCACTCCCACCTTGGCGTGGTCGAACATGCGTAAGTCAGAGTACATGTCGAGGGCCAGGTTTTCATGCCCACTCTTCTTGTACAGCTTTGCTGCCTCGTGGAATTTCCCCTGGTAGGCATAGACATCTGCTAGGAAGAGTTCATTGTTGTTCTCTCCATGCTTCTTTCGCTCCTGTAAGAGAAACCCAAGAGGAGATACTCTAGGTGATCAGGACCTAGGTGAGAAACAGCCATTGAAGAATTAGATTTTCAGGCTTAGATTTTAACTGTTAATAAAAACCTGTAACAGGATATGATAATTATGCCTCTCCTACATTTCTGGTGAATTTATAATTAAAGGATTAAATCCCTTCTTAATTAAAATTAGGAAGAGTAAAATTAAATGTCACTATACAAACCAAAGTGATGAAAAATCACTTCTCTTGATTTCACAGAGGAAAACGAACAGGCGCTATCATTATGCTATGCTATTTTAAAAGAGGCATCTGATGGGCTCCTTATTTTCTCCTGCAGAAACTCACTAGCATATAATTTGGCTAAATTAACAATATGTGTGGATGGGGTGACAAACATGAAAATAATTGCTGGCAATAAGCAGCCTGTGAGTCAGAGTGTCAGCACCAGCGTCCCCGCAGGCACCAGCGCCTGGTTCCAGGTCGGCAGCATCGCTTCTGCAGCACCTCTACGTACTCTGGGCAAACTGGAACTGCTCCCTGGTTGCATGGGAAGGGGCCACAGAGAAACCCTTCACATGAGCCAGAGCTACACCAGCTTCAAGGGCCCAATGCCGCGCACACACACGCGTGTGTGTTTATCCTCCACCTCGGAGCACATTGCTACCTTGCTCTGGAGAGAGTCACTGCCTCTATTAGCCCATGTCACAAGGATATATGCAGATAGGAATGGGATGTAAGGAAAAACACACGAAAGGAGGAAATGCATTCTATGAGCTCACAGATCCTATTCTTTGCTGCCAACAGAGCCTCAGCTCCTGGTCACTGGACTGGTATATATTGACTGGGCTGATACTGCACTGGTGCTGAAGGTTCCCTTTAAAAGCTTGGGTAAAGGAATAATCAGAGCAATTGTTACTCTGCTTTTAAAAGGCTTTACAAAATCTTGCCAGATAGAGATCTGGCAGTTATGCTTCCTGCTGTCATCAACTGGGGGGAAAAAAAAAAGGTGTCATTACTGAGAGAAAGGCATCATATTAACAACACATGTGTACATGGTTACACCCTCCCAAGGCTGCAAAGGAATCCAACACACCGCAAGCAGGAGTAGAGCAGTGCTGTGGGACTCCCACTTCAAAGGGAGCATTTTCAAGAAGCCTGAAAGGAAGTTTATGCCTGTTTACACAGGGAGTCTCACTCATTGAGCAGAAGATACATGACAATTCCAGAATATCCTCAGTAGGTGCAGCTCTGGAGAAGCAGGTGTTGAAGAGAGGTTAGAGGTGCTGAGAGAATGCTCATATCTCCCTAGCTACCCTTAAAGCAAAATAAAAGGTGGGGTGGGGGTGCATCCTGAGCAGAACTTTGTCCCACGTCAGACACCAAGAGAGCTCACTGCAACCAACGGGGTTTCAACAGAACCAGTGGAAGACCAGGGATGTATTCTTTCAGAAAAGCTCCAAGTGTAACCAGTGTGAGAAAGAGCAATTCCCTTTATGTCATCCCAGCAGAGATCTTTAAACTAAACATTATATCACACAGATTTGTTACAAGGACATGGGTGACACAGTGTCCTCTAATGTGCTCAGGACAGACAGTTAGAGTCTAGTGCAATTCTATCAGGGAGTGTGAAAAGCCCAGGAACTAGTGATTAGTGTACAGTATGGAAGCAAGGAAGCCCAAATTCTGCTTCCAGTTGCCACAGACTCGTCATGAGACTGAGTTTGTCATTTTATTTCTCTGGGCTTGTTTCTGGCTCTGCAAAGAGGAGATAATAGTAATTACTTACCTCCAGGGGGTAAGGAAAGGCTTAACTCACTCATGTTTATGAAGTACTCTGTACTAAGCTCTGCTAGCACAGTAGTATTCTACCAACTAATTGAATATTGAACATTTTTCCAGTTTTCCTGAAGGCAGTTTCAAAAGTTCTCATTGTCCCACATCCCCTTCCCCCCCATGAAGTCTCAGTCACATGGCCAGATTTTGAGTCATCTCTGCTAATCAGGATTGTTCACTGTGAACACTTCTCCAACTGTCAGAAGCACTATCCAAACTAAAGTCCCTCCAAAACAGAATGTACTGATTTTGGTGCAGTGCTAAGCACAAGAAAGTAGATGATCTTTGACATTCCTTACCTCTATGCTGCTGATCAGTTCCAAGTACCTAAGGTCTCGTACCCTGGTAAATGCCTATTGAAAAGAAGAAAAAAAAAGAAGAATTAACTTGAAAAAGCCAGAAAAATCATCAGAATATCATTACACAGCCATCAAGCTGTCTTCAGGCGAACAGGACAGACAGAAATATGCTGAGGTTTGTGTTTGCATAGTCCCTGACCTGATGGGCTTCGACTACAGCTGGGGCCCCTGAGGCACTGTAGTAAGATGAGGGTACAGTTCAAACAAGTTACCACTGAAAATCAACAGCAAAGGCAGGGACTAGTAAGCACATGTACATCAGTGAACCAAGAAAGACTGCCATTTCACGTACTGCATGCCTCTGTTCTGGCTATTTTATAGCTTTACCATTTTGATGGGAAGTGCAACACAGACAAGGAAATTTAAGGAAACTTAAATTCCAAGGTAGAACATGTAATTGGCCAGATTGCCAAAGCACACTGCATATGCTCATAGTTTTTATACCATTCTGAAAATTCAGTACAGAAGTTGCTCACGGAGAGGAAAGAAGACTGGAAGATAAAAGTACTGCAAGGCAGTGGAATCTCTTTTGCAAATGGAGATAAATGTGCAAGCCAAAGCCTCAAGTGGCAGAGTCACGTGTGAGATACAGCAGCTTAGCACTTATTCTTGACATGCATCAAAAAATAGAAATTTAACTCTTTAGCCCGCATGTTCAGACTAACCAAACTGATGCTTAAGAGGGCACAGAATATTCTGCTTACACCAGATCAGACTGGGAACTATGAGAGCCTTTAACGTCAAGAAGCTGCTTTTGTTCAAATTAATCCGCTCTAATTCCAAGAGGGCACTGCTTTAAAATTCCAAGGAGGCACTGAAAACTTCTTTTTAAGAATATCTATTTGCATAAAGCCATCTACAAAACTGGAATGATTCTGATGCCTCCCCTTATAAAAAAAATAGAAATAAAGCATTTAATTTCCTTTAAAAATACATATATTTCAGTATTAAAAGATGACTATCATTACAGGCCATTCCCTGCCTGTCTTTAGAATGTTTTGTCTTTCATACAATATTCATGACATTGAACTCAGTTTACCCTCTTATTTGGGAAAAGGTGGTGAAAGAAAATAGAGAATTACTTTGGGCTGGGGAAAACTCTGTTCTTCAGCACATGCCCATTATAGAGCACTCCCAAACCCAGGGCTCTCCGGAGAGACAGCGACATCCCATCGCCATTCCCTTCAGAGAGCTTCGGTGTGCAAACAACAACGGCAGCTCCGCAGCCGAACTGCGATGGCATGAAGTGCTACGGGCAAAAGGAGTCGGGATCCAGAGCTGGGAGGGGCCCCGCGCCCCGGCAGCGGCAGGGCCGGGCATTCTCTGCTGCCACCCGCCGGCCAGCGCCCGGCAGCGCCCGGCGCCCGCGGGTAGCGCTCCGCTTCAGGGCCCCCCTCCCGAGGGGCTGTTCACACCTCATCGCCAGGCGCTGAGCGCATCGCAAGCCTACACTGTCTCTGGTACTGGAGTAGCATCTGTGCGCCAAGGACAAGCGAGCCCCAGGACATCCCTGTACTCCAGCCACAACACACACACACACCACACCCCCTCTGTGCACTTACACATGTGAAAACAAAACACACTGTCAGCTAAATAACTAGCTGTCTGCTTTACCTTTTTAGCAGTCTCAATCTCCAGCCCCTCCAAGGCTTCCATGGCCAGTTCCTTCCAGTCGGCCTCAGTGACTCCTAAACATGCAATCTGATAGGCTTCTTTAAACATTTTTCGTTCCAGATACTGGTACATGGGTGCAGACTGAGGATGTGATCAGAAAACCCACATGTATTACAAAGCACAGCACTGATATTAGTGCAACTCTCTATGTATGGGGCAGGGGGGAGAAACCAAGCCTATTCCAGTTGCAGCCACCACAAACTCCCCAGAGGATAAGCATGTATTTCTGTGTAACAGGCAGCAGAACATTCTGGGCTGATTATTATTGTACCTCTAGACAGGCTGGGTTAATTACATTCCCAACTCATCCATCCTGAAGCCTTTGGTTCCCTGCATATAAGGCAGCAGTTCAGAACATGAATTCTTCTGAGCATTGTAAATATTATGTACAAGCATTTTTTTTTAATGCTGTGGAAGCAGAGCAAAGGAGGGGCAGTCTGTTCCCAGAGGCTAAAGCCATGCCAGGCATCCCAACAGCCCAATGTGAAGCATCCCTGGAGGCCCCTGGACACAACAGGAAGAGGGATCATGAGGAGTAACCCTTCCATGCCAGCCCTGAAGACAAGGCTGTTTTACCAAGGCTGCGGCGGTTCAGCCCCAAAGACACCGACCTCAAGGACCAGCCCTGAGGAACTGCCAACTGCAGCTAACATGGGCAAGGGCTGTGGATCTGCAGCTATGGCTCAAGCCCTTTGAGCCAACGGGGAACACTGCAGCTGTACCACCTTTAGCCATGGCTTCACAGCCAAGGACAGCGTGCAGGCTGGTTCCTGTGTTACTGTTAGGAATTCACCCGAAAACTCTCTGCTCTCTGGTACTCCTTCCATCCCAAAGCACAGCTTCAAAAGAGCTGCCTCGGATGCCCGACAGCAGTTCTGTGGCATGGCCACCACAGACAGAGCCTGTTGCATCTCTCAGCCCTCACACACTGGGACGGCCCAGAGCCCACCTGCCAGTGCCTCCAGAGCAGACAAGGTCTAACACAGGCAGCCAGACGGCTGTTAACAGCAGCACAGGGCACTTCTGCCTTCCTCCTTGACACTCTGCTTCAAACCCTGCCCACACTTGGGCACAGAAGTCAGTATTTTTGGTTTGGTTTTTTTTTCTGGGTCTGTTCCATACCCTGCCATTGCTTTCCACAATGCAGACAACAGTGTTATGTGGAAGGCAATCTTTATGTTTAGAATATAAAGACTACACATGTACTGTAGATTCAGAGTAAAACATACAGCTTAAACGTTACCTAAACACACGTAGGTGAAGCAACAAGAAGATTGTATTTGATGTACTCATATAAAATTTCATTCTTCAATGAAATTACAACCACAGAAAAGGTACAGCGACTACTGTGAAAATACAGCATGAGGGAACACCTGCACTGTATCTTCATCTTTGCTTTTAGATGATGTGCATTTGCAAGTAGAAAGGGAGAATCAGAAGTGACAATCAACAGCAAGAAGGAAGTTAGCTTAATTAATGCCAAATAAACAAAAATAGTGATCAATAGAACTTAACAACGAAGAAAGTGTGAACAGCATCCAGCTTGGTAATGAAATATGAACAAGTCTCAAAAGCTGCTTCACTTCTTAAACAGTGATGTTTATGAAATGTAAAGCACCGCTTAACGAGATTAAAGGATTACCTGTGGAACTTCAACAGCTGACATAGAGAAAACATGAAGGCAGAAGATCTTGGAGCCGTTGTAACCCACAACAAAGCCTTGAAGTTTCTGCTGATGGACAGGGAAGTTACTAGCTTTGATATTGAGGTAACCCCCTCCAGAAAAGCAAAGCATATCCTCACACTGTGTATTCCAAGCCACGCTGTTAGCATTGGGTTCCTAACGAGCAAAATAAGTGATGATTACAACAGAAGCAACTGTATATTCTTTCCCAAAAAACACACATCCTTCAGTTAAAAGGTTTGACATATAGCATGGATGTGTAAATACGCACACACATTTGTAGTATTCTAAAGCCTCCTATATTCCTAAACAGACTTACAGGGACATATTTTACTATTTTACAAAAGGAAATGGCCTTTCCTTTCATATTTACTAGCAGTCTACACTATCAAGCTAGAGAACACAGGGTAAGATTTGACAGCAAAACACTGTGGGTTAGCCAGCAGGCTCAGTGGAGCACTTCTCTGCCCATTACAAAAGGAAGTTACAGACCCCATCTCTGCAGCGCTTCCTACTTTCCAGCTACCTACTCTGAGAACACTTGATCAACATTAATGAGTGAACCCTCAGAGCGACTGCTAAACTGCCAGTGAAGAGAGAATTATCATTATTCACTGTACTGCCTGGAAACACAGGATGAACAGAGACGCTTAGGCTTTAATTCCGTTTGTACTAATGATAAAGTCAAAATGCTCATTAGCTGTAATGCTTCAAAGGGAACCAGGACAGCGCTGAAATTAACTGAAGGGGTCACATGTTTAAGTGCTCTCAGTCAGCCGCTGCTCACATGTGTCTCCTGTCTTCCAATTCCTGGTCTCCCATCTCTGCAAGGGTAGTTTTGATAGAGAAATACACCACAGGCAGGTCCCGGAAGTCTGAATAATGGCTTAAGTGACAGTTATGTAAGTTTCCATACNCAACAAAACAAAACCCAAACTACACCCAACAACGAGCCAGAGAACTCTGAATTTAACCTGGAACAACAGCTCTTTGGTATGGATATCATAGACCAGGCAGGTATCGTTCTCATCCACCACTGCCAGCTTGTTGCGGGAGGCGCTCATATCCAGGCAGCGCACGGCGGTGGATTGCTTCAGCAGGACGATTGCGAAGGCGTTGTCCACAAAGATCTTCAGAATCTAGGCAGATGGGAAACCACAGTCAGGCCACCCATTTTTGTTCCTAAAACTAGAAATAGCACAGCAGGTACCAAATTTAATGCTGCCTAAAGCACACAATTGCAATATATAGTTTTTTTTCCAGAGGTAAACTGTGCATTAAGGAAATGCTTTCAGTTTGAGGTCTCCTGCAGACTTGTTTCTGCAACATGCTCCAGGTTACTCCAAGCCTATCCAAGTAAATCACATCCTATACATTCTGGATTTTTTAATGCTCCACTAGTTAAACAGTTACATTAATATAATACTACAGGAATATATAAAGCATAGATACAGAAGACAGAGGAGCTCAAGATCCTCTCTTCCTGTTCTCTGTATGGATACCTCTGGGCTCCTCCATTAGCTAACAGGCTAATGAAGTAGAGGGCAATTTCAGCTTAGCATCACCCACACTGTCACAGTGGTCATCAGGGGAAGGGCACACACACAACGCCCACAAAAGACAAACTCCCTCTCAGTTCACCAAGAACTCCTTTTTCACCAGTTGTTCCTACCAACTTACTGCCTTCAGACAAAGTTGAACAGGCCTGTTTGCATTTACAGCCAGAGAAGTGATTAGTTTCATTGCAACATGAGACTCAGCCCAGTAAAACATTAGGTTGGAGAAGAGCATGCTGCTCCTAAGGGCTCCCCTAAGAGCACAGAACAGATTTTACTTTGCAGTGGAGAGACATACCAGACATTCTGCATTACCTGACCATTCTTTAGACCAACTAGGAGGCCTTCTCTTCCTGGAGGTCCTCCAATTACTTTAATATAACGAATAAGAGACTCCATCAGCCACTCTCGTTCTTTAACGCCACTAAATGAGAGGCACTGCAATCTTTTCTCCTAAAGACACAATAACATATAAAATACTACACAGAGGTAAAGATAAAACCCTGTGTCTTGAATGTGCTACGTGCACACCCACACTAGCATGTGCACCTACTTCCCCATATAAAAACCATGAACTCAAATAGTTTAACAGGGTGAATTCTTTAAGGTTTTCCAATGCTATGCTCAAACAAACAAAACCAACCCCCCCCCTTTTTCTAATAGTTCACCCCCACCTAAAAGATCCCCTGGATTACATGCTCATTTATCAAATTCACTCCAGAGACTGTTTAACTGGAACAGTCACCTGTGGCATGCCACGAGCACTGCAACAGCAGCACACATCCGTACCCTGGGGAAGAGCTGTGCAGGGTGATGCAGTACAGCCTTCTGCTACCAGCTATTCAGGCAGCTGTCAAAGCCACAACACACCCCAAAGACTATGGTAGATTTTAAGGCACATACCTGGCATAAAATAATGTGATTTGAACATACAACCAGCAAGTTGCATTCAAACTTTTTTGCTATCTTGTCCTTCACCCGATAATACATATCTGAAGGGTCATCCGAGTATAACTCGTAAATCAAGATTTTCTCTGGCATCTGGATTGCTAATCTGTTTTTGTAGATTGCAATTTTCTTTACAAGCTCTCTGCCTTTTATTCTAACTAAAGAGATAAAACACAACACAAAAAACAATACAGTATAGGCTGACACAAAAACAACGCACACAGAAATCAGAAAACTTGCTAATACATTCAAGTATTGGGTCTAAAGCACTTCTAAAATTAAAAGCAGATTCCTGATTGGATGTGTTTAATGCTCTGCATCAATCTAATCTACTATCCCCATCACAATTTATCACCCTCTGATATTTGTCAACAGCACGTTCTGGAGCAAAACTTTGATTCCTTGCCATAAGAAGCCAGTGCCTATGAAGAAACAAAATCAGTGCAAACCCTTGAGGCTGCAAGTCAGAAAAAAGCTAAATATGATGTATTTTCATCTCAATCGCAGAGATTAAAGCCTTATCTTAAAAGCCTCTGCCCCTCCCAACGTCCTTTCAAATCCCCACATCTTTCATTAAGCTTGTCAGTGCTGATCCTCAGGAAGGCAAGTTCACACTCTGGCTCCGCGCAGGATATGCCGCTGTGATACATGCGGCACATATTCCAATCCTCCTGATGGATATTAATTAAAAATAAACCAAGATGAGAGCGAAGCCTGAAGTTACCTTTTTGTTCAGTGATGAGGTGCTGGACAATCACATCAGTCATGCTGTCTCTGTAGGCGTAGCGGTCTTTATAAAGGCCATGAACAGTGCTGAAAATCAGCTGGTAGAAGGATATCGTTCCATCCTGGCACCCCACTGCCTGAGCACAAGAAAAGAACTGTAATTAACTGGCACACAGAGGGGAGAACTGGCAAAACGTGTAGCACTTATACAAGCTTTATGTTCCTTTTCCTGCATACGTACAGACTGATAGCCATTACAGCCTGCCTGTCCTTCAACAGTGGCAAGAGTGCAATGCAAAGAGACTGACCTCATCACACGCCAGAGATCACCATGGTGGGTGAGTGGGGTTTGGTTTGGGCTTGTTTTGTTCTTGGTTTCAGTTTGGTTAGGTTTTTTGGGGTAGTGGGGATGTTTGTTTTGAAATTCACTCTGTATCTTTTCACATTGCACAGTAGCACAGAGCATGGTATCTGGAGCTGAGAGCTGTCTTGCAGGCATTTTCCACGAGGTGCAATGCCAGGAACTCAGATCTGAACACTTTGTTTTGTTCCATCGTGGAATCAGATTTGGTCAACCTAGAAGCTATTAGCTGCCTTTTTTTTTCCTTCTTCTTTTCTCTCTTTTTAATCAAAATGCAGCAAAAGCCCCACCACCAGAAAGCAGGTGTTATGCTCATTTACCATGTTCTTACAGCCTAGACTGCACTTCTGCAGGATATTTTTAATTTCAGTGGTAGTTCCAGGACTTCCTTAGGTTGGAGGCTTAGGCTCCGTTGCCTCAGTAAGGATGCCCAGACTAAGCAACTGAGTTTAAAATTTATGGTCTACCCTCACAGACAACTTGTTGTCTAGAAGTGTCAGAGAAACATTTGTGCTCACCACATAGTTGGAGTCTGGTTTAACTTTGCATGCCCAGACCCAGCTGCTCTGCTCTCCTATGGTACCAAGACGCACGCCGTCCTTCGTGAAGAGCGAAACTTGTTTGTCTGAACCTCCCAGTAAAAGATACTCTCCTTTAGTAAAATAGCTAACACAGCAAGGATCAAAATTGAGCATTCTGTCCTTCCCAATCTACAAGGGAAAATAATAATAGTCAAAAACACTAACAAAAGAATAATTTCCTATCTTCCCAAGGCAACAAGTGCTGTCACTGATAGCATTCTGCTCATCTCTCCAGCCACACACAACTTTTCAATACCCAAGAACCACCAGCTCTATTAAGATTCCCAAAAGCAGTCCTAAAATACATCCAGGAAATCCCTCCAGTCCCAAGCCAGCCTACCCAAATTGCAAGCAACTCTGAAAACCCCCTTTAACAAGCTGAAAAAAAATACACAAAGATGTCCTCTCAAGATGAGCAAACCATATCACCAAAGCCAGCAAAGCTGTAAGAGCTTTAAGACAAGAACTCTAAGACAGCAGCTGAGTTACCAAGGGAAAAACAAGAGGTGAAGGAGGACACAGTTAAAGCAGACACAGCTGTTGGGGAAACAGAAAGCATGTGAGGAAGCTCATACAGCACTAGTGAGCTAACACTTTGAACACAGGACACAAAACAGACTCAAACACCCACCACCCCTGAGTGCCCTTCCCACAACAGACCTGTTTGCCACTAAGCTGGTAGAAGGAAAGCTTCTGACCCCAGTCTGCCACAGCCAAAACATCATTGCGGTCATCTCTAAAAAGAAAAGGGAAAAAAGAGTGGTAATTCTGCAGCCATTTATTAATAAATTTATTCAAGGAGCAGAACCAAGTGATGGGACAGCAGAATCTACTTCATATTACCCTCCAAACAACAAGCAAAAAGGACAGCAGATAGATACATCCTGCCATTTAGAGCTGAGGTAGGGAGCTTGGGGACAGAAGCATCAGTCTTTGCAGGAATAACTGCAAAGCTTGTGGTGTCGCTTCACCTACAGCTACACAAGCAGAAGGCAGAGTGGAGCCAGTGGTCCTCGAACAGCCCCTGCTCCTCGATCCTGGCCTCAGCCACAGGAGCACGCTGTAACAAAGCCCAAACTGCTAGGCAGGGGTGAACCACAGCCAGTGTGTAGGGTGGGGGGAACAGATGCATGTCTGTGTGAGACCAACAGCAGACCCAGGAAAGGCTTCAGGTCTCCAGGCTGTCAACTCGGGTACTCCAACATGATCTGTTCAGCTGGGAGCAAGATATGGGCAACCCTGACCCTTCTCCACAGCACCCTGCCCAGGGGGTGAGTCAGCAATTGAACCTTCTGCTGCAGCCATACACTGAACGAGGAGGGAATGGAGACAAGCCCTGACAGAAAGCTAACTGCTGAGTAAGCACACCAAAGTAGTGGCCCCAACGCCAAAACTCCCAATACATAATGGCTTACAAAAGGGTAATGCACATGGCATTAGTCTGTTTCAGCAGGGTTAAGAGTCAAGCCTTTCTGCTACCAATAAGCCAAGGATTGTCTAGTCAAAATGAAAAAAGGAAGGACCAAACTATTTACCTGGATGGATTCCAACAAATTGACCATATTGGAGAAGAAGCACCCCCAGCACGCTCTATCTTAACTTTCTCTTCACCATTTTTATTCCTGATGCTGACGGTGCCGTTGAACATCCCCAAGGCAAGGTACTGGCCATCATTTGTCCAGCTGATAAGACACAGATACTGAAGAGCAAACTACCAACAACAAGCAGCAGGAAGGTAGGATGGCACAGCATACTCAAACAGGGATGATAGATGGAAATATCCTCCTAAGAGGGAGTTCTGGGAGATAGCCAGCAATCCTACAGTTTGTTTATGCATCTAAATCCACATTTATGGCAACAGCATGCACTACAGTAAGAACATTTTATAATACACACAGAAATAAAAAAATGTAGAAATTAAAAAAAGCTATCATCTGCTTGCAATACTTCTAACATGTGCTAAGTAACAGATACAATTTGGGGGATGACAGTGCTGGCAGCAGACCAAGCTCTTTTAAAAGCCACATTTAGAGCGCTGATCAGACAGAGCAGCATGCCATGGGACACGGGAGACCTGGTTTCTACACTTCTCTCTGCTGCAGTTGGCTGGGTGACTTTACACAAGTACACCCCTGTTTCAGGTTCCCTGTATCACTATCTCCTTCCACTACAAATGCTTACACAAGAGACAAACAGCTCTGCAAACAAACAATGAATAGATTGTTTTTCCTCTTACTTCATTTTACTGTCACTGCACAAGACAGCTAAACAGAGGGAGAAGTTGAGACACTTGCTCAGCACCAGAACACCTGATGCCTTCAGACGAATAAAACGGCACTAAATAAAAACCCAAAGCCCTCTGTTATTAAAAAAATAACATAGAAAAAAGCCTTGAGAAGACTGCACAAGAAAGAACAAGTCATCTTTGGTGAGTACCAGTCACGTTCCTACTGGAGCATTACAAACGCTGCTCAGGCAGTTTCATGATGAGAGCAGTGGAGCCGCACAGCGTACACAGTGCTGCCCAGCACCAAGGTGGGACAGCTACTCAGTACTGTCTCTGCATACACTGAACTATTCCACTTGGATTTCCTTTTCTTGAAGCTTGCATGTTACTTTGGATAGTCTGTACTGAGACTAACTTAAATGACACAGGTAATCCTTAAAACTTACCTACAGCAAGTAATCTTACTGCTGGTTTTATGTTTAGAGACTGACTTCTGTTCAGGAGACCACAGACCTTAATGACACAAACAAACAAACCAGAGGGGGTTACAAGCAAGCAGTTACCAGGGCTCAACTAGAAGCCAATATTGTCAGAAGAGCCAGATTTGACTTCAGAGGAATCAAAGTCTCATCCACCACTAGAAGGACATTTAAATATATAGTATTTATCAATAAACAGGGTCGGGGAGGGTGGGAGGATCCATCTGAACAACAGAGAGGGTGTCTCTGCAAAACCATGGTCACAGAGCAGTACATTTTACCCTGTGGCTCATCACTGCACCACCCTCTCCAGCTGAGTCTGAGTGAGGTCAGTGAGTATCTCATGTTAGTTAACTTCAAGTAGCTTTTTTCTTGTCCTTCTGGATATGCAGAGCTGTATCTGTCTGCAGTCAGCTTAGCTGTACAACTTTAACAGAATTTACTGGTGTAATGGAAGAGCTGGAGGAAGAAGCCATACCGAAATCACTGGAAGAGCAGGATGCCAGCTGGTGAGTAAGAGGGTTGTACGACACACACTGTATGGAGTCATTATGCCTAGAATGAAGTTACAGTCATACTTCAGCAAATCATTCTTAAATGCCCCCTTTGCTTTCAGCAAGAGCACCAAAAGGTTTACTACAGGCCAGAAATAATGTGATCAGTCTGTATTACACCAAATCAATCTGCAATTACTGTAAACTCAGTGATAAGCCTTTAAAAACCCCTGTCTCTAAGTGACGTGATTCACTGCATTTCATCAAGATTGAGCTAAGAATGTACATAGATGGTTTGTGAAATATGATTAAGGGTTCCATCTGAATTCTAAAGCAAGTACTCTTGTGTATGTTCCTAGTACTACATAAGCTTGTGCATACTAAGTAGTAATGACAGTGCACACACATGTTCAGAAATGGAATTTGAGGATGTTGCTTATGAAGGGTATGAAAACAAAGCCAGGGAAAGAGATGGAAAGTACTAAACCTTACCTTAAATTTGGTCTTGGAACCAGAATTATTGTTAAACAAGATTGGAGTCAATTCTGTTTCATTTTATTTCATCTATAGAGTTTCCTCAGTGCTCCACCAGCCCTCTAAACTCAGAGATTTATCTACACTTTCAAGCCCTTTATGCCTGTAATTGCTTTTCTGCCTCAGATACTCCGACTGCTCTCATCCTCTCCCCTCTACCACCCACTCGGGAGCGCTGTCTGTGACCTCAGCCAGCCATCTCCCCAGTCTAACAGCACGCACCCTTTGACAGCAGAAGGCTGCAATCAAAGCCTGCTCTGAGCAGCGCGGCACCGAACGGCTTCACTTACGTGTATTTCAGGATTCCTTCTAGCTTTGAAGTCCAAATTATCACACTTTTATCAGCAGAGCCAGACGCGAACCGCTTGCCTGGGGATTAGAAATAATTTACATCCCACACGTACAAGAATCACTTTCACTCCAAATGCTCCATCAAAGAGAGCGCAAGAAGGTCTTGAACTTGACAAGGCTCAAGCACTGAAGGGCCTAACGCTGCAAGTGCCTTGACGTGACTGTGCATCCCCAGCTAGGTGAAACTCCAACAACTTTGTTTGGTTACCCCCAGAGCATGCTTCACCAAAGCCCAGCAGTCACTGGCTAGAGGTTTATGAGAGCAGTGTCAAGTGGAAAACAGTCCATTTTCACAGGCATCACCTCCAGCTTGAGCAGCAGTACTTGAGAGGAAGCCCTCTGAGCCCACAGACACCAAGTCTCCACAGAATGAGAATCAGAAGCAATCTAAGAAGCAGAAGCCAAATCAGGGCTGTAGGAAGCAAGGTACCGTGTGAGGGCTCAGAAGGTCAGGGAGCTCTGGGATAGAGGAACCATGGGAATAAAAGTCAGAGGCAGGCAGAGTACAAGACAGAAAGATCTCTGGGGTAAGCCTCCTCCTCAGATCACCCCACAAATATTCAAGAACGCTTCTTGGACAACAGGGAGCCCTACACATAAGAACACAGTACTTCTGCAGGTAGCATTTGTACAGCAGCCCAGACCCTCAATTAAAGGGCAAACAGACACCAGCACTTACAGACACGTTTAAAATACTATCAGGGAAACTACCTCCACTTGTCTGGTTACCAACTGGCAACGAGGAATAGAAGACACATGTTACAATCCAGCCTAACGAAGCCCCCGAGTGATATTTACCATCTTTGGCATAAGCCACGCAGTACACAGTGTCCTTATGTCCTTTCAAGGGCTGAATTAAGGTGCCATCAGAAGTATCATAGACCTATTGAAATGGAGAGGAGCAAAACATAAATATTCAAACAAAGAAATACATACAAAAATCTCTTTCAGCAAGGACTAGTATCTGAAATTATTGAAGGGCAACATTCTGCACTTGCTTTTGTGTTTGCTTTTTTCGCACAGCATACAGTCCACACAAGATAAAACATTTTAAAGCGTAGAAGCAGCTTTCCTTGAGATAAGGTTTCTCAGAATGGAGGAACAGTCAGTATTAGAAAGCCACCTGCACAAAAGAAATTTCCCAATGGCTCATATGGCCAGCTTGACTTACTTCTCTCTCTGCATTAGATAGTTAAACCTAATAAATGACTAGAAAGGGCTGTCACATAATACACCACTGTGCAAGCACCAATCCCAAAAGACCTTGCTGACCTGCAGTTCTGAACTCCAACTCTATAATCACACCAGCCACACAGCCATCCCGGCAGTTTCTACACCTGCCCCATCTGAAAGCTCTGCAGGAGCACTGAGCAGCAGAGTCTGGAGCTGCTCTTGCTGATGGGTGAGCAGGAAGCTAGCAGACCCACAGAGCTGCAAAGAGCTCAGGTTGATGGTTCTCACAAAGCAGGGCTGGCAATTTGGGTTTCCTGCCCTTTTCAGAGATTCCCATGAAACGTGTACCAACCCAGTACCTGCACACCACATCCCTGTGCTGTGCCTGGGCACAGGCGAACGGACCTCAGACCGCTGGGTGAGGTACAAGGGGGACAGGTGACACGAGTAACTTAAATCTCCTTGCTTGTGGAGGTAGAGCTTAAAGCTTGGCAAGAAACACTGGAAAGCTTCAAAACACTTTGCAGTTAGCCTGCGTTAATATGCATGCAGACACGAGCCTGGACAAGCGGAGATAAGAGGATTTTTGGTAGGTCACATTCATAAGTTAATGAGAAAGAGATCGCGTTTGTACAGCTGTGTGTGCCAGAGGAGAGCAGTGTCCTACCAGCAGCCTATTTCCAGCAGCGATTATCAACTGGGTCCCATCCGGCTTGAAGGCGAGATCATAAATGCTACAGAAGGAACAGGCGCGTTAGCGGGCAGAAGGCATCTCCCCCGGCCCCTGAGCGCACCCCGGCCCAAAGAGCCCTCGGACACCGCCCGCCACACACCGGGGCCTGCCCGCCGGGCGGGGCGGAGCGGCGGCCCCCCGGGAGGCGGAGCGCCTCCGGAACCGGCACGGGCCGCGGCGCCCTGGGTAAGCACGACCGGCGGGCGCTGCGGTACCGGAGCACCGGCACCAG
>VZTU01032150.1:862-19195 GCA_013400835.1 Zapornia atra | reverse complement strand
TGGAGAGCTGCCGGTGCTCTGCCAGCTTCGGAGGCGGGAGGGAGAGACACTGCAGATGAAGACCCATTCCCTCGCTGGCCTCCGGCGTGGGCAGCGAGCGGAAGACAGTCTGCCACACGCTGTAAGGCGGCTGCGGTGCCGGCCCCGCACCGGCCCCCGTGCTCACTGCGGCCCTGTTTGTCCCAGGCGCCATGCCCGCCCTCAGACCTCTCGTGAAACCCAAAATCGTCAAGAAGAGGACCAAGAAGTTCATCCGCCATCAGTCTGATCGCTATGTCAAGATCAAGGTAAAAGAACTGCCCGGAGCTCGTTGGGAAGGGAGCTGCGGGCGGTCGGACGGGGCTGCCTGCAGCTTCAGGGCTGATGCCGAATGCAGGTACAGGGGCTCGGCTCCAGCTTTGGGCCGTGCTGCGACAGCCGGGTGCTGCGGGGTTTCAGAGGTCGGCTCTGACTCCAGCAGGTCCCTTCGGGCTGAGCTGGCTTTGTGATGTTCAGTAACTCCCTGCATCTCTTCAGCGCAACTGGCGTAAACCGAGAGGCATCGATAACAGAGTCCGCAGGCGGTTCAAGGGCCAGATCCTGATGCCCAACATCGGCTACGGCAGCAATAAGAAGACGAAGCACATGCTGCCCACGGGCTTCAGGAAGTTCCTGGTCCACAATGTCAAAGAGCTGGAGGTGCTCATGATGAGCAACAAGTAAGTCTGCGGGGCCTGGGCGCTGCTGCCCGTGCCGGGCTGTGCTGCTTCACCTCACCTTTGGGAGGTGAAGAGGCAGCACAGTCAGGGAAGGATGTAAGTGGGAGACCAGGGAGGGACTTTTTAAGAACACGAAAGTTCTGTGGGTTTCCTCAGTGCCGCTGGTGGGAGGGCACAGGGTGTGTCTTGGGGCTGGCAAACTGGTACCTTTGACCAAAATCCAGCATGATGGTGGTGGTAAGCAGTGCTGTACCTGTGAGCGATCGGAGCTGCTGCTTCCTAACTGTTCAGACACCGGCCTACATCTTGTAAGGGTTTTTCTTTCAAGTGAAGTAGTGAGAGTAGCAACCAACACCACTAAAAGCTGCCTCTGGCTGACTCCAGCCAAGGGAGGAAAGCCGAGCTGCTCTGGAGGCAGCTTCTGCAGCAGGCGGGGGTGTGGGAGCCACATGGTGCTGCCAGTGGGATGGGTTGGGAGTGCTGTGCTGTCTGCTGTCAGCCTGATGTGTTGTCTGCTCCCAACAGGTCATTCTGTGCAGAGATCGCTCACAACGTGTCTTCCAAGAACCGGAAGGTGATCGTGGAGAGAGCGGCTCAGCTGGCCATCAAGGTCACCAACCCCAACGCCAGGCTGCGCAGCGAGGAGAACGAATAAACCGCCTTCTGCCCCTGCCACGTATTTAATAAAGTGTAAAACCAAACTCGTCTGGGTGTTTGGAGGGGTCCCAGGGAGACCTTGGCTCAGTGCCTGTATGTGGGGTGGGTTCAGCTTGCGGGGTTCCACCCCAGCTGCTGCACAAGCCTGGCTGCCCCTGTCCCCCTGGCGATGTCGCTGTGGCAGCACACATTTCACCAGTGTATCTTTATTTTTTACACCACTCAAACAGCACAGGTGTTCTTTCACACAGCACTATCAGTATTTTTCACATCAACCACTCCGTCAAAAAAAGGGGAAATAAAAGCTCATTCCAGCTCCCTGGCTACAAGCAGCGTGGCACACAGCCTCGGGCTCTGACTCGCTGTTACAGCCTCTCCGTCACTGCAGGCTGCCCCCTTCCCCAGGGCACAGCAGGACTTGGATACGCAGCTGGGTGCTGTGTGTTCCCAGGGCAGGTTGGGTGCCCACACGGCTGCCACAGCCCATAACCCAAAAGCTGCTTCCCACAAGCGCGGCTGCTGGTCGGTAAGCGGAGCTCAGCACAGGTGGGTGCCTGGCGCCTTGCGCACCGACAGCTCTCCGGGGAGGAGGAGCCCGTGTGAGAGAAGCTCGGTGTCAGGGTTGCTGCTGGGACGCCATCCTGCACCCTCGGCATGAGGATGGCTGCTTGAGGTATTTTGCCGTCAAAAGGGTAAAAATAAAGGTGAAGTGAGTCAGGGTCCTGTGGCTCCAAGGCGGCAGGGAGCCCACGCTGCAGGGCGGGTGCCCAGGCCTGAGCTGGGTACAGGGAGGCCCCACGCCGCCCCCGCAGCCCGGCTGGCCCAGCCCCTTCCAACGGGGTGCCCAGGAGGTTTCAGCCATCTCAGTGAAACACTAAGAATACATTCTTCAGGCAATTCTGGGTAGAAAGTGCATGTGCAGTGCTTAAAATAAAAACCATTTTAAACTCTTTTTCTTCGTACTGCAGTAAGGAAATACATCAGGAATAACCTGCCTTTCTCACGGAGCCACGCTCAGTGTAGGGTGCTTTGTATGCCCCATAAAAACACACTGAAAGATTCTACTGCTCTATCCACCTTCCACCCCTCCCCTGTGTAAGGATGCACTTCCCTTCTCCCATAGCTCCTTACAGGTCAGCAAGGTGGCTGCTGGAACCAACACTTCTCTGCTGTGGGCGCCCAGGGACGTGTGAGTGGCTGTTGCAGCAGAGACCAGCACGATGATGCTCCTCCTCAGCCCATCCGTGGTGCCCCTGCTGGGTCCAAGCGCTGTGAGGGCAGGAAGGTGGCGCAGGAAGGGGCAGCTCTTAGCTCATGTCCATCGCCTCTGTGCTGGGCAGGGAAGTGGAATCCTGAATGCTCTCAAAAAGCGATGCCATTTCAGGATTGGATCTGATCTGAGATGAAAACTCGGCCATCGCCGGGCTCTTCTCTACTTCAGGGATGGTCAGGAGAGCAGCTACTGCTCTCATGGCAGAGCGCTTCAGCTCATCCTGCTTCTCAAACTCCTGTTTCACAGACCCGGCTTTTACCTACAAAGCCAACGCACCGTGTTCAGCTGGCACTTAAAGAAGACAGTGGAGGCAGAGAGAAGCAGGGGGGGAAGGCAGGGAGCGGGCTGCTCAGCAGTGAGCCATGGGTGGCTTCGTGGCAGAACCCACCCCACTGGTCCCTGCCTGCTCTTACCTTGGTGGAGCAAGTCGCGCGGAGCGGCTCAATCAGCCGCTCGAGCCGCTGCAGCACGGCGCTGGGACAGAGCGCCGACAGCCGGGCCAGCATGATGAACGTCAGCATCTGACAGGGGAGAGACACTGCTGGCGGCACGGCCCCGGCACGGCCCCGCTCTGCCGGCGGCCGTGGGGTCGCTGTGCCTGTGCCGTGCCGCTGCACCCACGCGTGGCCAGGGGCTGGGTGCTCCTGCAAGGGGCTTTGCCAAGAGCATTAGGAAAGACCCCACCGGCAGCACAGCTGGGCCTTGGTGCCCTGCCTGGGGTGCCTGGAGAGGCTGAGAGACAGGGCAACGCTCAGCACACAGTGTGCCGGTGCTGCACCCACAGCTAAGAGGGGGTAAATCAAGTAACAGCGTGAAGAGAACATGGTGCTTCCTATTAAGCTACCAGGCCATCAGTACTGACACTGCTCGATTCTCTTAATAGGGCGTCACCGGCCCCACTGAGCAAGTGACCACGCAAAGTGTAAAGGAACTGACCTCAAACTTCAGTGAGCTCCCTATGGAAGCAGCTACACCAGCGTTACGTTTCAAGGCCACCATGGTCAAACTAGAGCCAGACAATGTCAGATGAAAGGCTGCAGCAGTTGCAGAGACAAGGAAAGGGCACATCTGGCACACTGCTGCAGTGACACACCGGCTCAGTTTGACCACAGGCCCCAGAGAACCAGTAACCCCAGGGACGTCCCCACCCTCCAGCAGGTCAGCACCTACCCGGATGTCGTAGTGATCCTTCAGCCCGTCCTCCACGTGGTTCAGGTACTCGTAGATGTCCAGCCTGTCCAGGCAGCTTTCCAGCAGCGTGTACATGCACTCAAAGGCAGCTTTCCGCACGTCCAGCCCATCGTCCACCGTGTGCTTGAATGGCCCCATCTCTACCTTGAGCAAGGGAAAACCCCACAGCTGTCACCTGACAGCAGGCAGGGTGATGGCTTCACTGCGGCCACGCACACCGAGTCACTGGTCCTGAGCCCAGGGGCTGACATACCTCCCGGATGAGCTCCCTTCTGACCTTGGTTTCGTTATACAGCCCAGGGAGAACCGTGTCCAGTAAATCCCGGATCAGAGAAGGTTTGTTGTGAGCAGCAGAATTGAACATGGCTAAAGCCACACGACGAACGTTCAGGTCTGGGTCCTGAAGGGTTTTCAGGAAGTCACCTGTGGGACAGGAACACCCCAGTCAGTCCTGCACATAGAAAGCACATCACAGTGTACTTCAAGGAGCCCGGCTATGAGAGCACCGGGGGTGACACAGCTGTGGGGGCTCAGCCCAACAGGAAAGAGATGCTTTCCCTCCCTTCACCTGGGATACAGCAACTGGAAGAAACACAACTTCCCTGCATCTGGGCATGAAAACAAATCGTACAGTTCTAGCTACCTCACCCTACAGTCAAATCAGAAGCTCTGGGATTTGAAGAAGTTGGGTTTTGCTTTTTTTCTCACCCAGACCTCACCTGCTCAGACACCTCTGAAACGAGCCCAGTTTTACACAACAGGTCTGAGGCAGAGGCTCCCTACACTCATAAGACCCTTTTAATGTAGGTTCTATTTTACAAGTTGCTGCTCGTGAGGAACCGTAACTTTAAATGCAGAAGGAACTTCTGCTCCCTAAAAAACTGTCACCAACAGAACATGTCCCAGAGCACAAGCACTGACTCAGTGAGACGGTGTTGTTCTGTAATCCCAAAAGCAGGGAAACACAGGCAAAACCAAGCTGGATCAGATGAGGGTCACACAGGTGAAGAGATCCCCGAGCTGGTAACGATGCCCAGCGCATCTCCTGTCAGGTCCCACTGCTGTCTGCAAGAGCCCACCTATGCAGCCTTTCAGCAGGGCATCGATGGGCTGTGGCTGGTCTGTGATCGTGAACTTGACTGCAGTCACCACCGTGCTCCGGGCGTGTGGAGAGCCTGAGATGAAGATGGAAAGAAGAAACAGTGGGAGACCAAAACACAGAATCACTGCTGTAATTCTGAAACACACATTCTACTCCTGGTCACATCACACACACATCTAAGGTAAGAGAACAGAGGATCTGTTGTAATGACCTTCGTGTTAAATCCTGCCCAGCACAACCTGTGTGTGTAGTCCCTGTTCCTAGCACCCTCCTGCCCCCTGCACAAACCAGTGCTCCTCAGCTCCCCCTTTGCAGAGACCCCTCATTTCCTGTGTGCCTCTGCAGACTGGCTTTGCTCCCCGTTGCGCTCACCAGCAGTTTACAGAGGGACTTTCCCACCCTCCCCACTGCCCCTCCCCGTACCTGAGGAGAGCTGTTTTTTCAGCAGGGGCAGCAGCTCAGCAGGATTCACCAGCGTCAGCTTCCCCAGGCACTCGGCCACCACGTTGCGCGTCCCTTCCTCTGTGCACTCACAGTGCTTGAACAGCAGAGCCCAAATGTCCTCCACGTAAGGCTCGAGGCCATCGGCCGGCGAGGAGCTGATGACTTCTTTCAGAGAGTGCAGCAGGAGGTACTGCCTCTTGGGCTGGCTGCCGATCTCCTTCAGCATGAAGGGCAGGTACTCCTGCAGATTCCCAACGCTGACGTTGCCCAGCGCGTAGGAGGCTGCAGACTTCACCTCTTCGCTGGGGGAGGAGAAGGCTTCCAGGATGACTGTTCTGAGCTCCCTCTGAGCGCTGAGGTTTGTGGTGCGCCCCATCTCTGCCAGCGAGAGGAACGCCAGCACTTTAACAGCAGGGCTGGACTTGGGGCTTTTCACCTCCTGGATAAACTGGTTCACGGTGGCAGGCGCTTCCTTGGGGCAGGCTGAGGACAGGGCTGCCACGCACCTGGCAGCAGAGTAGTACGCCTGTTTGTGCAGGGGCAGGGACGCCCCCGCTGCACCCGAGGAGTAAACAGGCGCAGTGAGCTGCCTCATCAGCTCCGAGTACCCCGTGGCGGCCGCCCTGGTCTGCACCAGCGCCTGGAAGAAGTCGATGATGGCACTCAGGGCCCCACCCTGCAGCAGAGGAGAGTGCACGAGCTGGAAGATCTCTGCAAGGACGGAGCCGCTCATCTTGGAGATGCAGGCTGGATGGACCGTGGCCAGAGTAGTCAGGAACAGGATGGCCACCTGGGAAACGTGCATGTCGCTCTCGGTGATGAGCACGGGGAGCTCCGCCAGCACAGACTCTATCATGGCAGGCTTGAGGCTGTCGCTGTAGTTCTTCACCAGGATGTCCAGAGCAGTCAGGGTGCTCAGTTTCAAGGCACGTTGATTCTTTCTCAAGAAGGAAGCTAGAATAGGGAAACCTTCCCCTAGGATGGGTCTCAAGTCTATTTTCAGTGGAGAACTGGCAATTAAGGTTAATGCTTTGACTGCTGTCAGTCTGGTGATTTCATTTTTGAGCCTCTCCAGAAATATCTTCAAGGTTGGCTGGAGATCAGTGCTTAAGTGGTCTCCCAGGTTGTAAATAATTTGTCCCATGCAGGAGATAGCACGCTCTTTCACCTCCTGGTCGATGTCAGCTGCCTTCAGTCGCTTCAGAGTGCCAGGGAAAAGGTCCTTCACAAAGGGCTTGGCATCGAAAGTGCACGATTTGTCCAGAGGCCTGATGACTTTCACAAGCTGCTGAGTAACCAGCAGAGCTTCTGAAGTGATCTTATAAAAGGGGTCTCCAATACAGGTCACAACAGGAGGCAGCAGGCTTTTGATATGAGGATGAAAGACCTCTGGCTGGTGGTTGCAAAGAAGAACATGAAGGAAAGACAGAGCATCGATCTTCATGTTGGAGGAGCTGGATTTATCGGCCAAGGAGAAAACAATACCTGTGCAGGAGAGACAAGAATGACTGCTGTCTTAGTTCAGCAAGTAGCTCTTAGCCCACTCCTGCCCTCTCAGAGCAGGACACAAGCAGAACAGGTTTTCTTTCTTCCTTTCCTCTCCCCAACCCAAGGATACATGCCACTAGAGAGCTGCTCTCCCTACTGTCCTTCTGCTTTCCAGGAACTGGCAGCTGGGACACAACTGGCCGTTGGGTCAGTCCTGGGCAGCCAAGGAAACCGCTGGAAAAGCCAGCCTGGGCTGAGCCAAGAAGGGGTGGTTAGTCAGGCATGGGCAAGCATGACAAAATGGCTTGAAATCAGGGCTAGGAAAGCCCAGTCTCAGCAACAGGCACTCCAGGCACCAGGAATGCCCCTTCCTGAATTTTTCCCTCATTCTTCTCTCAGAAGTAACTCCCCCCACACCCCCCCAAACAACTCAGGGGCTCTATGTCTGTCTAGTACAATGTCTGTTAGCACTGTCTGGAACATAAGGATGGGCTGCCCTTGCAGGAGGTGGTACTTCCAAGTTCTGTGGCATGTATTTGAGTTTCCCAGACAACGTCATGAGGACAGGTACAACAGTACTGCTCGCCACCCCTGAAGGCACGTCTGACTCTTGGCCTGAATGTCCATTTGCAATCTATTAATTGGTAAGAGGGAGGTGGATCACACAGACAAGGAGCACGTGCGTTAGGAAGGGACTGAGCCAACCCAGCTCCTCCTCCCCCAGTCCACAGACAAGCTTACCAGGGACGAGTGCAGGGATGTGATCTGCCAGGCAACCAGGAAGGACATTGGCCAGTTCTGTCAGGAGGCTGAAACAACCCTGTCTTGGTTTGATGCTCTTCTCTTTGAGCTGCTTGTGCAAGGCCTTGACAATGTTGGGGACCTGCAGTTTGGAAAAGAAAGAGCTTAGAGTTTTACGATCCCCTTTTTTTGTTTAAGGACCTAGCCCCATCCCTGTATCTAAATCTACACCCGGGCACCCTGCCAGTGTTTCTGTGAAACCAAAAAACAAATCACAGGGCTGAAGAGCCAGTTACTTGAATAAGTATGTATCTCATACATCTAAGATGATTGTCATTGATGTAATTACATTTCAGCAGGGATTTTAACCCTCCTGCTTCAAGGACTCACCAGTTGGTGGTAACATCTGCCAGGAAAAGCTGCTCTCATGGTCATGCTGTTCTACAGCACCACAGTTATGGCCTGTGTCTCTTCTGCTTTATTCTACAGCGGTGTGTGGGCTGCAGCACTAGCCAGGACACTGGGCTAGGCAGCGTCCTGCCCAGCATGCCTGGCTCAACTCTCCTGGCTGCGATTCTCACAGCACCTTTCCCAGCTAAAGCAGCCTGTCAGAAGTACTGTCTGTTTGACCAGCAGTGACGTGCAGACTGTCCACACCTCCAGCAGCCTACCCTGGAGCCACTGGCTGTTCCCCAACCAGCCCGAGCTGCCGACCAGACCCAAACCTCACCGAGGACCCAGCCACCAGAGGCCGACACGGCGCCCACAGGCCGGCCGGCCCCACGCGGCCTGCCAACACTGCCAGCAGCCAGCAGAGGGGCAGCCAGGCTGAGCCTCAGCGCTCTCTGCCCAGAGACAAGCAGAAAGGCCCAGCCCCCAGGGCTGGGTCCCCTCTGGACGCCTGCCTCAGCCACACGCCTAACCTAACCAGAGGCGTGCCCCCGGCGGCACGGGGCCCTCTTCTCTTCACCGCTTTTGGGTTGAAGGCAGGTGCCACCTCCTCACACACCTGGTTCTGCAGCATTGCCAGGGGAATCTCATCCTTGCCAGAGGCATCTGCAGCATGCAGCCAGCTCTGGGCCGGCAGCGTTTGCTTCAGCAAGGAGATATAAGCGCTGAAGATGTCAGCTTTGACATTCTCCTCCCTCTCTTTGAACCTGCTGATCAGGACTGGAGACAGAGTTCTGTAGAAGTCCTGCAGGAGGTCGTGCCTGCTGCTGACAATGGCCTCCAGACACTTGGCTGCAGACCTGCGGACCTTCCAGCTGATGTCATCATCGTCGCTGTACTCGTCGTCGCTCTCTGGAAAGGAGACAGGGGAAAACAAGGTGCCCCACTATGAGAAAACTGGAGCTGGAGAACCACTTCAGCCTCAGAGCTTCCCTCTCCAGCCGACCAGACAACATGCCAGCAACTCACACATATCTGGGGACGTGAACTTGTCCTGGATAGCCTCTCCTTACAGACACCATTACCTGCCAGCATGACCCAGGGCTCCTCTATGCCAGATTCTTCTGCTGCAAGTAAGAGCTGATGGAGAATCAAACTCAGCGTTCCTACCCTTACTGCCTGCTTCAGCTTGGGCATGAAGGCTTTTGTTTTGAACAGCAAATGGGGTTCCCAGGTTTTAAAGCCAGAAATATGTCAATATTTGTCTGAGCAATTCCTGAGCAGCAGAGAACAGCACAACCATTTCCTATGTTAGTGGCAGAACATTAGCATATTGTTCAGGAAGCCAGCCAGGATCTTCCCCCAGTCAGTATGAGAGTAATCAAAAATGCCTTTCTTCCAAGGAACTTGTTCTGACTTTTGCTGCCACACTACATGCAGCTACAGAGACATCATGAAATGCTGTCCCCAGCTAACAGGCATTGAGGTGCCCCTTCTATGTGACCAAGGCTCCACATCCACCTCAAACTCAGCATGATTTAGAAAATAAATGAAAGGCCTCTCTGGAAAGCAGTGTCACATTGATTTCACTCATGACCAATGTGTGGTGGCCCAAGACCTTTTTATCCCCAGCACTCTGCTCAGGACTGTGGCCTTGCTCTCTGCTGGTGTAAAGTATAAAACACATAGCTACTGTATATGCTATGCTATGTAATTGTGTGTTTAAGTTGCCCTGAAAGCGTTGTATCAAAATTGCAGACTCATTTCAAACAGCAGTCAGGCATGAATCCTTTCCTGCTAAAAACAAAGCCACCCCCCTGGCAACGAGGGGCACAAGAGCAGCAGAGTGGGTGCTGAAGGATGAGCCCGGGCTGGCTGTGGTGCTCAGGAGCAGCATGCCTGTGTGTGCAACAGCCCAGGAGACCAGAGGCAGGAGGAAGCAGTGCAGGAACCACGAAAAAGCCCCAGCCTGACAAAGCAGCATGGTTCTGATGTGCCCCGCAGCACACTGCTTGCTTGTCTAACCCCTCCCCGTGACCAGGGAACACAGGGGCATAACCCATTCAAAAGTAACATCACAGAGGGTGAGGAAGCAGGAAGGGGAGAAATGTTGACCCAGTGTTGTGCTGGGCACAGCCACCCTCACAAGCAGGCACCTTGCTCTTCATCCTCCCTGTTTTCGGTTTCCATCACCTCTTCCTCTTCCTCGTTATCATAGTTGTAGTTTGGGTCAAAGGTGATGTACTTCAAACACAACCCCATCACATTAGGGATGTGAGGGTCAATCTCCTTTGGGCACCTGTCACAACAAATAAAAATTTAAAGAGTTAAAGTCCAAGCTATTTTTAATATCCAAATGATTAATCTCAGAAGGATCCCCAAACGCTTCACAGACTACATGAACATTTTGTTAACATGAGCTAAAGGAGGGCTGCCCCTTCTGCTGCACACAGGGCAAGACCACATCACCCTGGGAAGGATGCAAGGATTTCTGTAGGGAAGAAAGGAATAAAGTGCCTTCCCCAGCTGGCTGAATCCTCCCTTTGTGGGAAACAACCCGAGCTGCTCCACAGGGATCCTCTTCCAAGACAAGCAGGAAAGGTCTGACCGTACAGGAGAGCTGCAGATCAGAGCCCCCTTCCTGCCTCCCACTCCCTCCACGCCCCAGAAGCCAGGCAGTTCCCTCCTGCTGAGGAATCCTCCAAGCACAAGGAAAGCTCCTGCAAAGGCAATGCAGAAACACACACACTGAGGTCAAACAGCTGGTAACTCAGGCCCTGCTCTGCACGTGAGGAAGAGGCTCCAGTTGTGCACTGCCTTTCCCACCAGGAGCACAGGTGGGGCAGTGCTCAGCCCTGGGTGCTGAGCGTGCAGACACTACCCCAGGACATGATGCTCAGGAGGGTGTGGGTGCTCCTCAAGGACACATACCTTCTCACAAAAGACTCAAAGGCCTGGAAGCAGTACTCTCTCAGCTCATCATCTTCCACGTTACAGTACTGAACGATCAGAGGAATTATCTTCTCCAGATGTTCTCCTGGGAAAAGATGAAGCAAGCAGCAGTGAGAAGTCGCTCCAGCCTTCATGCACCTGAGCCACCTGCCCTTTCCTTTTAGTGCCTGGCAGAGCGTTCCTCCCCTGGCCCCCAGAGGCAAGGAGCCAGCAGCACACCTGGCAGGGACTCAGCAGATGACCCCTGCTCCCTGTCTACAGCTCCTTGTTGGCATTTCAGTCTGACTGCAGATCTTCTAGGACCTAATCTCAGCTCCGGCAGATCTTTCAGACAAGTAACACAATATGCTGTCCTCCATTTCTCCTCTCATTGAAAATGGGTGAATCCACTGACCTAATTCACAGAGGTGTTAATTCAGAGCAGGGAAGCACTGCAAGACTAGGAGATGAAATCACTTCAGAAGGGCAGCCAGAGAGTTTCTCTGCTGGCTCCTCCCTGCCACGCAGAGATCAGAGATGCAGGTCAGCACCACAGAGGGAATCACAAAGCACAAGCCACTAATGCGTTAGAACAGAGTGAGCACACTTCTCTGACTGCTAAAAGGAGCTGCTCTAAAGGGCATGCACGTCTCCCAGCATCGCTTCAAGCTACTCGTCCTACCTATGCGGTGTCCAGCCTGCCTACTGATGCCAGCGACACACTGAATGTACGTCCTGGTAGTAGAAGTAGACTCATTCTTCTTCAGCTCAGCAAGCAGGTGCTCTGTGAGCTCTGAGAAGATGTTTCCGCTGCAGGTCAAGACAAGATGACCCAAGGCAATGATGGCCCTTTTACGTACTGCCAGCCTGGGGCTTGTCAGCTGGGGCAGGAGGCAGTTCAGGATGGAGGAATGGAAAGAGTAGAGGGTTCCCCCTAGTCTGCAGTCAACAGAACAAGGCAGAAATTGAAAGTCAAAGCCTCAGAGAAAAAGCCTTCTTGCCAGCAAGAAACGTAAAAATCCTTCAGCTATGAAGACTTCATGCATGTTGTGGGGAGGGAGAGGAAAAGGGTGGGTTTGGCATTTGGGTCTGAACACTGAGCGGTTCTGTGAAGCACAGGGAGAAGCTATTTGTCCCCATCAAGGAGGAGTTTGATTTTGATGGTGTCCTTCTGTGTGACCTGGGAGTCTGTCAGTAATTCCCTGCACGCAGCTGACATATGACACTGTCACTCTGACTTTTGTAACAAGAGAAGGAGCAGCCAGGAAAAAAAACCCACACACGTATGGTCAGATCACAGGGCTAAAATAAACTTCCCTGCTCTGCCCTCTCCCTCCCTACAGCTGTCTGAACAGAGCCTCTGCAGGATCCATCACTGGTGGTTCCATCCCCCAGCACAGGAAGGCTCAGCACGTCCTGCCCCATCCCTGCTGAGAGTTTCCCCGGTGGAGCCAACCCAAATCCTTCCGTTTTCAGTCCCTGCAGTGGGATTAGGGAAATGCAGAAATGAAGAGCAGAGGCGCACAGGGAGCCCCCCGCCGCACAGGGCTGCAGAGGGAACCCCTCTGGTACCTGCTCAGCATGTCTGACAGGATGTCCAGGGCCTCCAGCTGCACAGACACATCCTCCTGCTTGCCAACGGCTCCTGTCAGCTGGGCTGTGATTTTTTTGCACACGTTTGCTGTCATGGTGGAGCCTGCAAGAGAGAGATTTCCCCCCCCATCAATTAAAAAGTCTGTTTGCTGCTAAGAACCATTCCATCCTTCCTGCATTTAAAAGAAGGAATCACCACTGGAAACCAAACCAGAAGAGCAGTCAGCTAGCTTTTGTCTGAGGTGGTGCACGCAGCGGGCATCTCCCCCTGCGGTATGATGCATTAACTACTGGGGATAAGATGCTGAGAGTATCTTACCCTAAAACACCCTGCCTGCCTCACAGGCACCTCCCAGGCCCGTGCAGTACAGGCAGTAGAGCTGGGTGGGAAATTTCTGGCATGTTTTTTCCCATTTTTAACTTGAAACTGGTTGGTCAACAAACTGAGGTTCTCTTGGTAGGAAGCAGTCTCTACAGAAGCTGTGTCTCAGCTCCATGATGCAATGTAAGGGTAGAACTAGGTATATCTTTCTCAAAATAATATGCAACCAGGTTCAAGAACATGTTGAGATTACAACTGCTGCCTAGAACCTCAATCTCCTACAGATCAATGCCTGGATGCCAGCTTGGTCTTCATGCCGGGACGTGCCTGTCCCAACAGTGACTTCAGCTGTGGGTTTCTCCCCCACTGGCTCCTGCAAAGCTTTGAACTCCAACAAACTTGCAATTGCCATTCTGAGCTGCCTCTGTGAAGCACCAGGGACAAAGCAGAAGTGGGACATCCTAGGAGCACCATTAACTGCTGTGCAACATGGAGAAAGGGCTGTCTCAGGCGTGTGCTGCTTCTGGGACTGGCATTTCACACCTGCCCTTCGCTCCAGGCAGCACCAGCGACCCCAGGGAGTGGGGCTGAGGGGAAGGAGTCCCACCGCTGCCTTTGCAGCAGACCCACGGTGCCTTTGCTGCCTTCTGCCCTCCCAGTGCAGATCCCAGCCCTCAAGGAGAGGACTCATCTGTTGCCACCCTAAACCAGTTCCCATGGTGGATGTTAAACAAAGGGTGGCTTGCAAGAGTGTAATGTGTTCCAGGAGCTGAAGGAGATCACCAAGTATCTGTGTACTAATCCCTGTCCTCCCCCGCCCCCGCCTGAAACCCAGCAGCCTGGCAGCACTGCCACAGCCACCCACCCTGAGGAAACAACAGATACATGAGATGGCTGCAGAGGGACCTCAGGCACCTCCTGAAGAGCTGCTGCATTTCTGGGACAGGCTGTTCCAGATGCAGGAGAAGCAGCCAGGGCAGCTGTGGCCCAGCCACACAGGCAGTGGTGCAGTGCTGGCACTGCTGGGATGGCAGAGAGCAGTGGCACTGCTGACATGGAGACAACAGCCCTGCCAGGCTGCCTCAACACCAATGTCCTGACACACCTCAATGCTTTGGGATTTCTGTAAGAAAACCAGATTTCTCCAAGAGCTCAGATGCAGATTCAGACCTGAGTATCCTCAGGGCAACCAGCTCAAGTCTTCAGTTCATCCCATCTTTACTCACACTGGTGTCAGCTTCTACTTTCTCTCCTACTTATTTCATCAGCTGTCCTCTAGCAGCCGTGTCAGGAATCTGCAGCTTTCAGGCTCTGAACTCCCCATTTTCCTCCGTGTCCCCAGGGCTGTGATGGCCTGTCACCCTGGTCTGACCAACAGGGACAGGCACCTTACCTGCAGCAGCTGGTGGCAGCTCTGAGATGACTGTTTTCAGTCCGATGCTGGAGATGTCCCGCAGCTGCTCCTTGTCTGATAACATGTTTGTGCACAGCGTATCCACAATGGTCTCCACCTGGTACTCCTTCACTTTGCCAACCAGCGGGCCCAGGCTGTGGGAGGAGAGGCTGGTGAGAAGGCAGAGGAAGGGGGATCTCTCCACCATCCAAGGAGCTCAGGCTCCTTAAAGACTCAGCCCCACTGCAAATGTTACCAAAACATCATTATTGAGTATCAATACCCTGCAGCACACTGTACCCCCCCCCGGGTGTGTGTACCCTGCACTGCTGCCTGAGTTAACTCCAGACCAGACCTCAGGGGATTTCGGATCAGATGTGTAGGACATTTCACATCAGCTACTGCAAACGTGAGGCCAGTTAAGATCTTACTGGCAGGAGCAGCTCAGAGATGAGGAGATGAATTTGAAGCAAAGCAACCACGTGACACAGAGTACTGGTAAAAGTTACAGCCAGGTTTGGGGGAAAAAGAGCTACAAAACAAACCCAACCCAATGGTCAAACCTGACTTTCAGAAGGAAACACCAAATGGCTTTTCACAAACAATTAGGTACCTATTGGGTATGCATTAAAACCTCTCTTGAGCCAAGGCTCAGAACTACAACAGAAGGAAGGCTGCTCCTTTCCCTGCACTTTAAAAAATATTATTATTATTATTATTATAAACTTTCTGCTGACAGCCTCATTTCTTGCTGGTTTGTATTCAAAATTGTGCAGAGTCTTTGTCAGCATTTGTTTTCAACTACTCGTTTCTACCTCTTCACAAGGTAAGGAGCTGAAATGTGAAATATAAGCTGTATTTCAGCAAGTCACGTTGCAGCTGTCCTTCCCCAACCAGCTGCACCCAACGCTGTGAATTAAGGCAATGCACTCACCCAGCATTTGTCTCCCATCAACATTCTGTATCCCTTACTACTACAGCTGGGGCTGTGCTCACATTTGTGCCAGGTACAAAAGGGGAGTCACTGCTTCCTTGTTCTCTTTCTTGTGGGGACTGGTCTGAACAAAATGCTTTGAACCCAGTAATATAAGTCTTCCTTTGGTTCAAAAAATACATGAGAATTGAGCAGCTCCCTGCAATTCATCTGCAGCACAACTACTAACCTAAACAGGGTTCTAGGGTTTTAAAAATACTATCATGATGCCTTTGCAGAGCAAAAATATACATAAATTACCAGTTCCTGAAGGCTGCCCAGTTCTTCCCCCCTGCCCTCAGTAGGCTGTCCACACAGCCACATGAAACCAGAAAATGGAGTGAAGGAAAGGACTAATCTGCCTCTTTGGGGCCTTGTTCTTTCCTTTAGAACATGACACAGAAAAGAGGGACTAAGGAAAGGCTCCAGTGGCCTGTAGGGTACAGAAAGGAACAGAGACACCTGCCTGGCTTTCAACATTCCCTTGTCTTGCTGAAGCTTACGCACTGGAGGGGTTCTGCTCCTGACAAGTGGTGGTAAAAGCCCCTGGCTTCAGTGGGAGTGGAGCAGCACTGTCAAAACACCAGCCTCGATGATTTATGGTGCATTAACAGAGAAAGAAACTGCTGTGCCTGGCACGAGAGGGAAAGGCCCTGCAGAGGCAGGCTGGAGTGAGGTGCCGACGCTGCGGGCCAGGCTCCACCCCGAGGCACTGCCTGCCCCGTGGCAGCTCGGGCAGCACGGCAAGGGGCACGGCAAGCACTGCTGCCCTTACCACTTGACAGCCAGGTTCTGCACCTCCCCGTTTTTGTCCTCCAGCAACTTCAAAAGCATTTTCACAACTTTTTTCTCGCTGTCTTCATCTAGCTTGATGGAATCCTTCTGCAGCTCCATCATCAGGTCGTTGGTGGCCATAAACCTGGAGGAACACACAGCAGAAGGGCACTGGCTGACAGACAGACACAAACACATTTCCTTCCCATCACCTTGGACAACGACACCTGGCAATTAGTACTTCTATGAACATCCACGTTCAAAGAGTAACTTACAGCCCTTTGCACTGCCCTCAAAACTAAGGTACAGAGAATTAGCACTGTCTCACAAGGGGAAAACTCGGACAGAGCTAGCTGGTGCAAGGGCTCTAGCTAAGAACCTGTGAAAATGAGCAGTATACGTTTTCTCTCCTCCTTAAAATATGTAACTGGCATGGAGGACACTAAAACTTTAAAATTGGCACCCAGCTTGTGTAATTTTTCTCAGTGACAATATCACAATGATTAACTGTGCTGAAAAAAATCATGGTGGGTGGCCACCCAGCCCAGAAAAGCCAGTCTATGGTCTCAAAATGCACCTGGCCCTGTTCTTTCTGGCTTATTTAGCACTGGCCATATGATCCCACAAATGGAGAAGGGCTATCAAGCTGAAAAATGAAAAATTAAGTCCTGACTCTGTGCAAACTATACCTTTGAAGTGCCCTAGGCTATATTTAGATTGCTATTCGCAAGCCCAAGCAAGTGTTTATCACCCCAGCTTAGAAGGAAAAACAAACTCCCAGCTGACTGTTAGTCAACAGAATTTTCTATCAGGGACAATGTCAGAACGGATATCAAGAAGTTCTGGGAAGTATCTCTTTACCTGGAAGCAGGACATGTAAAAGGCACTAGCACAGAAGGTTCTGATAAACTGAAGAGTGGTTATTGTGTATTAGCTGATTTCTAATGTTAGCCCCAGCACAGGGAGGGAAGGAGGGAGAGAGGGATGGATGGACTCTAAAAGGAACCACAGAGAAGTTCCCTCTCATTTACCAAATCACATCTCCATTTTAAATCAGGCCCTGGAGTAATTAATTCAGCATGCACAGCCCTCATGTACCAGGGCCACATTTGTGACTTCAACCTGCCCATCCTTGAGTAGTAACTAGGTACCTCTGGAGTGAGGGGCTGCTGTGATGTTAGACAGCCAGCAGGGCTCCAAAACAGGGGGAATAAAGGGACTCTGCCCTGTAATGTTAACAGTGCACAATCTACATTGGGTTCTGTGAGAGCTATGAAACTGCACTTGCAGCTCAGCATCTGCGGAGAGCAACCATGACCAATTATGGCCACAGGCTGAGCAGAGTCTTCTGCAGCAACGTACCCAGCGTGGGGCTCACCACCCGCTGCCCTCCTGCCCACAGGGCCTTGGAAACCAGCACACAGACCCAGTGCTGAGAGGGGAGCACGCGAAACCCAGTCCTGTGACTGGTCATGCACCTGGAGAGACAACGGGCTCACATCTGACCGCGTGCTGGGACCAGGCAGCCATGGAACACCTCTAAAGCACGACACCTGCCCTGCACAGCTTGATGGGGTGTCAATTCTTTGAAAAAACTGTATGGCTACTCCATCTCTGGCTTCTTTTAAAAGTCCCTGTTTTAACATCAGGAAAACATCGGCAGCCTCTGGAAAAATCAACCCACTTTTAGGGTATTACTAAGCTCTCTCTTCTAAAAGCCACTGAGAGCCTGGCACGAACGTACCCTGCCACGAACGTACCCTGCCAGGCAGACACTGGCAGAACCACTCGCTCACGGGTTGCATCTTCTGTACTCACTGGTTTTTACAGTTCTTAATGGAGCAGTTTAAGTGTCGAGCCACAGGCCCCAACCCTAACGAGATGTCAATTTTTGTCTGCTGGCCTAAACGAAGAGAATAAACGAGCCCCAGCCCGGTACCGGAGCACAGCCAGAGCCCGCAGCATCCACCGCCCCGGTGGCAGGGCTGCTCGAGCGGCGTCTCCGGCTGGCAAACCCACTGACCGCCCGACCTCCAGCTAAACCAAACTAACGAGCGCTCCAGCGCTTCTCCTGCCCCTCTTCCTTTGCAGAACAAGACTCTGAAGTCTGCCTTTCCAGGCTTCTACCCCCCTTCCACTCCGCTCGCTCCCCGCAGGCAGCGCCTGGGCCAGGGCTGGGAACGCCGCGGGCTCAAGCACCGGGACAGCACGGATGAGCTCCTCCGGGACAGAAGCGTGAGGGGCGCGGGGCACGGTGCCGGCTCCGGGCACAGGGGGTCCCCGGGGCGACGGGCCGCCCCCCGCCCCGGGGGGAAGGGACCCTCCCCGCGGGAAGCCCCCCGCCCGCGCAAGCCCCCCGGGGC
>VZTU01032148.1:8601-24305 GCA_013400835.1 Zapornia atra | reverse complement strand
GGAGGGGTGGGCGGAGGAGAAGCATCATCGGCGGTGCAGCCCCCTCCCGCCCATGGCGGAGGGTCTGCTCTCAAGCCTTCCGTATGTACAACACAACACACCCCCCGCAGTTGCGCCAATTACTCTTTTCTCAAGCCGCTAAACTACTTATTTTGCCAATCCAAATGTGCCTACTTTTCTTAGCCATGGGTCAGCAAACCTCAATTGGTTGGGGGACGAAGGGGGCTGCAGGAAGGAGTTCAGAGCCACACAACACCCACTGCAAGTTAGGAAAGAAGGCCAGGATTGTTCCACAATTTTTAATGCTGTTTTTCCACTAGACTGGTATTCTAAGAGACAAACTGGTGTTTTAGCCCATACATCTGACAGCTGCCAATCCCTGTTTCCAGCCCCTGGGGAGATAATCAAGCAAAATGTTTGAAGCCGAGGGGATTTACACACCTTCTTAGCTTTCCACAGTGAATAGCTTCATTGACCTCAGTGAAACTACTTATGAAGTGTAAAGCTAAATGTGTGGACTTTTACTCTTTCAGAGATTTCAGTTTAAATCTGTTTTCAATGGCATATTATAAATCCTTCAAGAATTGGTAATATCATTAAGCAGTGCGTTACTTGCCTAATAAAGCATTTACCTGACTGCCAGTTACCAATGAACACTTGTGTACACACCTTTTCTTCTCCTTGGAGTGTTACCTGGTGTTTGATCATTGCTCCTCCACCTAGTTTTTACTGAGTGATGTAAAAATACTAGAAACGTGAAGCAGAGTTGGTGCAAGGGTGGTGTTGCTGTTATTTTGTGCGTGTTATTTTGTAAGCATGTTATTTTGTCTCCTGACACTCCTGAAGTGCTTTTGTGGATTAGAGACTAGCTTGTTCAGAATGATGGCTTCGCAGCTAAACACCTCAGTCTTGAGAGATTATATGAGTACTTGGTCTCTGCCTCTGCTGACCCAGTCCATGGATCACTGTAATTATGACAATAGGGATATTCACTCATCCATCGAGAACTGGAATGGGGTCACCAACCTATCTGACAAACTGGTTTTCCCGTTAACCAGAGAGAGCCCGTGTTGGCCCATATAATCAATGTTTTTCTATGTAATTTTCCCCCCACTAGTGGTCAATATTCACAAACCAAGTTGTGGCTCATATCGGGCACATGCTGCATCGTTGCATGCCATCACACTGCTCTGCTGGTGGCTGTCTTGGAGGACGACCTCAAAGACAGGCTCAGCACCAGACTGCGCTTATTACGCAACCATGCAGCCTTTCTGGCTGCTTAGCTCTGTGTGAGATCTTCCAGTCTCAGCTGCAGATGAATGTGTCCTAAAACTTCATTTAACAACCAAAGAGCAATCAGTTGTATGTATCCCTTGCAGTGTTGTCAGTCCACCTTCATTTCTGTTAACAGTTGGGAAACTAAAGTTAGGATTCGAGTTACCTGCCCTAGACCACACCTGAGATTTGCAGCAGAGCCAGAGGCTCAGGAATGCCACTCAGAACCCATACACTGGTGTACATGATGCTGCCCCAAAAGGCCTCTAACAGTTGTTGACTATTTTGAGACTTTGTAGAAATTTGCCCACCAAGGTATGAACAGCATCTACAGTTTTAATAAAGGATGTGAATGTAAATGGTACTTTGACTTTGAAGACCGAGCTTGGTGAAAATGTCATGTCACGGTGTTGCCAACTATCCACAGTCAATTCTCCTGAATCAATATCACTTGATAAGTTATTTCATCACTCAGTCAACACCTGGGTTTCATTAACATCTCAGTAGATGGGTTTCTGCCCTGCTAGTACTGAAGTCTGTGACAGCTGATCTCCCCCCTTTGGTGACCAGCGATAGAACCCAAGGGAACAGCATGAAGCTGTGACAGGGAGGTTTAGGTGTGACATTAGGAAGAGGTTCTTTACTGAGAGGGTGGTCTGGCACTGTCACAGGCTCCCCAGGGAAGGGGTCACAGCACCTAGCTTGACAGAGTTCAAGAAGCATCTGAACGATGCACTCAGTCCCATACTCTGACTTGGCTGGTCCTGTGTGGAGCCAGGAGTTGGAATCTATCCTTACGGGTCTCTTCCAATTCAAGATATTCTGTGGTTCTATGAACTTTGCTATTGATTTCAGACAACATTGTAGGTACCTGCCCACTCTCACATGGCTTTCCCTTGCTCACGTAAAACATTGGGGTTGATGTCAGAGACTAAGTTGTAAGAATAGGAAGTCACAGTTCTGGAAAACCTTTGCGAAATGCATCTCAAGTGGCGCTCCTGTGCTGTTGGTTTTGGGGCAACAGGGGAAGACCAAAGAAGGTGAGCCTGCCTGTGCAGAGTGTCAAGAGTGCTTGGGAAGGCTGCAGCATGGGCAACTGCACAGACTGTTGTAAAGCAATGGAAAAGTAGGGAGAGTAACTTAATGCTTTGCCTCATCTTTTTTTAACATTTCCAAAGATGGAGACAGCACTACCCCTCTGGGTAACTTAAGACAGCACTCAGTCACCGTCACAGTTCCCTTCTAATGTTCAGATGGAACCCCTCATATTTCAGTTTGTGTCCATTGCCTCTTGACACCAAAAAGAGCCTGACTCCATCCTCTTTGCACCCGCCCTTCAGGTATTTATATACACTGATGAGATGCCCCCGAGCCTTCTCTTCCCCAGGCTGAGTAGTTGCAGCTCTCTCAGCCTCTCTTCATAGGCGCAGTGAGTGCTCAGAAGGAACTTGGCGAGGCGGAACAAGCAAGTGGTGATTACTATCAGCAGAGCCTGGCGTGGGACAGAGGGAGGGGGTGCAGCAGAGAAGGATGACCGCCTGCCACCGACGTAGCAAGTGAAGAAAGTTAAAAGATTGACTTTCCTAACATCAGCACTCTGCCCGCATCTTGGCTGTGAGAAGAAAACCATGGATTTCCTGGGTAGCAGGGACAGAGGGAATATTTAAAACACATGCATGAACTCTTGCACCACCTCTTACAGCATGCTCGAGTCACGGTCCTGCAATCATCTTGCTGCAGTCTGCCCTGACGGATGCCCACCAAAGCAGAAAGCTTCACTGTGAGCAGCACACACCAATTAAACCAGGGACTTACAGGAGGGGCAGTTAACGTACTGAAGCAGATTCTGCCCCAGAGATGCATATTTAGTATGGCCCCAGAATTCATGCAGTGCATCCAACCACTGGCAGACATTCACGTGCAACGCTTTTTCCACTGCTGGAGAGCCTTCACTGGCCTTAGCTGCAACTGCATAAATCCTAACAAATGTTATGCTCACAGGAAACCGATTTCTTACATATGACTAATTTCAGTATGATAAATTTAAGCATATAAGTGATTTTGGAAGACGCCAGTGGAACCCTGAAGCCTCTTGTCTTTTTTTATCCCCCCCCCACTAAAAAGCAGTGGATATACATTCTCTATAGTGTTGACATCTGCAAATCCCTCCACAATGAAGAAAATACACTCCTCCAAACTTTATAACCTTCCCAGATCAAGTCATAGGCTTCACTCTGACCTCAATACTAAGACTCTGTGCTATGAGTAGATCGGTAAGTTTGTGTTGGCATTATTGGAAGTAACATCTGTAAATCCCTGTTCATTGCAGTAAGGATATACTACTTCAGAGGCTGCATTTTACAGAGACTTTAAAATCTTGTACTTGACAATCAGCTCCTGAAGACAGTTACCTCTATTCATGGTTCACTTACTGTAAAACCAGTTTAAGAATATATAAATAAGCCTGTAAAAAAAAAATTGTAAAAATTACTAGGCTCTTAGGAGGCTCAACAGTTTCTCAGCCCTTTTGGCCCAACAGATTTCTAAACTACAGAACAAACTAACATGCTGCATACACAGATTAGAGGAAAGGAAATACCTTAAAATTATTTAAATTAACCAGACTATCTGCTGTATTTTTAACTTAAAATCGATATGAGGGAAATAATGATAACAACAACAATAATAATAATAATAATAGTAATAATAATGGCAGCTCTAACAGAACTTTTCTGTGTACCTCTATTTTGTTAACAAACCCTACCTGTATAGAAATTTGATAATCTGTAGTAGATTATGAAATGCTGACCTTGTGCTTTTACTCATCAACAGTACAAGCGATAATGGCACTTAGAATTCAGAAAGGTATTAAATACAAGAGATGAAGGTGATTTCTTTTGCCTGAGGGAACGTGATTTTCAGTCCACAAATCAGATAACTCTCTCACCAATGTAATCAAGAGTAACTTCACTGAAAGCAGTGACCTGTCTTCAGCTCAACCAAAAAGCAAAATCAAATCCTATTTCTTCTTCCCTGCCCAAAACTCCTTTCATTTCATAACTCTGTAAAGTCTCCTCTTGCAGCCAAACTGTGTTTTAATTTATCATGGGTTTGTTACAGTGTTTGCATGCTAAATTCTGTGAGCGCAGTGGGTAACAATCTCTGACTAGTAACGCCCTACAATAAGACACCTTCGGGTAGGTGTTGCTCAGACAGAATGGGTTTATGGGGATTTCTTGCCAATTATATGTTAAAACTTGACCTTGGCCTTCTTTTATGGTCAGATTTTGACTGGCTGGGACAACATCAGTTTTCGCCAGAGGTTCATAAAGTATTTTTCACTATGGATATTTTACAAGCAGGAAAACTGAGTTACAGAGAAGCCCATTTGCCAGCTCACCCAAGGGAACAGATCTGAAGAAGGAACTCTGTCTCTCTTTCCACTAGCAGTCGGCACTGCTGTAAATGCTGCAAGGCACAGATTGTGCTGAAAGCGCACAGAGGGGCATGGGGCGTTCCTCCACCCCATTGTGTGTGAGGGAGGAAGAGCTGTGGTTCCTGCCCTCCTCTGTTTGCAGCTGTTTCTGTCTCCCCAGAGGCAGGAGAAGATGCAGCCCTGGGCTTTTGCTCCTTGCTGCTGACAGGTGATGAGCTGCCCCAGGGATGCAGATTTCCTCCTGAGAACAGACACCTGCAGTTGTTTTCCCTGCAACGGGCCAACTTGGCACTGCCCTTTGTATCAGCATATTCTTGAGAGGCACAGCGACCCTGTGCCATGTTTCTTTGAAGAGGAAGAGTAACTTCTAGAAATACGTAGTAACTACAGGCTCTAGCCACCAGCGGTAGCACTGCGGGTTAGCATCACTGCCCTTGGGGGGCTCAACTTCTGGGAGGACGGTGGCCAGGTACATCTAGTTATAAACAAATTTTCCAGTACAACTGTGATCATGTCACATTTAAGAAGCTTAGACTTATGTGCTCCACCAAACTCTTTGAACCAGTCCTATTCAAAGGCAAACCCAAGTTCTCCACAGCATGGCAAGTTCACAAAGGCAACTGCAGTTCTCCTACCAGCACTGAAAGTCCCCCAGCAAGACTCAGTGGTCACTGCCTCACAAAGAAGCTCACTTTGTGCTTGTTAACTATTCCAGTAACACAGTTCTTCTCCCTTTATTTATTCTTCTGTGGGAATATTTTAGTACCTGTGCATCACGTCCCTCTCAGGTGGTCACCGAATTCGCAGGGAGCCTCTGACCCTGCGCGCCGGGCACTGCTGAACACAGCTCCCATCAAGCTAAGCTGTGTTGAGGGGAGTCATCCGGACGTTTTGGCAGCACCAGCCGTCAGACACATCTCCACCAACCCCCGGGGGCGTCACCACGGAGTGGGAGACCACTTAAAGAGTGTCAGCACCGGACGCTGCTGTATCCCTGCCCTGGGAGCATCGGAGTGAGGGGGGGAGCTCCTCGGGATCGCCCCACGACCTGCCCGATTTCCCCTTACCTTCCTCCCCGGCCCGTTCATCCTCCGAGGAGCAGGAGAGAGCGGGACGGGCNCGGCCCCGCTGGGCTGGAAGCGCTCCAGGAAAACGAGTTTCGCCTCCGGGGCTCCGTTGGGGAAGAAGGGCGAACCGGCTTCCCCGAGTTGTCCTGGCTCACCCTCGCCCCCCTCCCCTCATTCGTCTTCCCTTCCCAGATCGTTTTGCCCTGGTCGGAAACATGTAGGAACAGGGAAAGGCGCTTAAGGAAACAAAGGTGAACCAAGTGCTCTGAGCCTGGCTTGGTTCAGTATGCGGATAGTTACCCAGCCTCTGGAGAAAGGCAAAGCCGAAGGTCCCCTGGAGAGAGCGTTAAGGCCACGGGCAGGGAGCAGACAGCTCCTTTGCGGGTGCTTTTCAGGATCAAAATCTATCGTCATGGCTGAGGAGAGGGGAAACAAACTGCCTGGGGTTGAGAGAGGGCAGCGTGACCCTGATCTGGGTCTCAACTGCCAGAGGTGGGACCAGAAGCATACTCTGTTACTGGAACAGCCTCTTTTCATCGCTATATACTCTAGTTTGCAGCAAGTTCCAGCTATGTGGAACCTGTCATCTTGGGAATGCCATCTGTGGGCTTGACTGGACTTGGCTCCCATGCTTTGTTGCTCTGTCCTTCATGCTTTAAGAAGAGCGTATTGCTGTTTTTCCTTTTGGAATACTGCTGTTCCTTGGGAGCTCATTAATACCGTCAATAGTGTCAACACTTTGCAACAGTACCCAAGGCATCAGTGAGAGAGCTGTATGAGATACTCCGCAAACACAATAAAAAAACAACCCCTACCCAAAAAAGTCAAAGACTTGTGCAAAAGACTGTGGACAGCATGCAAATGTCATGAAAGCAGAGCAAGATTAAAGATGACTGGGAGCTGTGGGAGAAGTAGTGGTCAAGTCAGAGCAGTTGCCAAGTCAAAACCCCACAAAACCACAGAGCACAACACAAAATAAAACCAAAGTACTGAACCTGTGCAGAAAATCAGTTCTAGAGAGGAGAAGCAGAACCAGCATGGGTCAGCAAGTTATGTCAGATTGAGGCTAGGGGCTGTGAAGAGCTGCCCTACTTCTAGGGAAGAAGACACACAGTCAGCAAACACAATTCCTCCTTGAGCTCCCCAGAGTCCCTAGACAGCACACATATTGAAATGTCCCCAACAGCAGGTCAGAACATCCCCCTTTTGTGGCCATACAGCTGCAAGTGCTGTTGCCTGGGAGCTCATGTCCTTGGCACACTCCCAAAGGTCCTGGTCCCACATGGGTGTGGTGGACAGGAGGTTTGCTGCAGCCTCACCCATACACAACCATGTTCTCGGATACCTGGGCCCACAGCGCTGGTACAGTTTCAGAGGAGATGTAACCTTTCCTCTTCAGCACCTCTGCACAAGTGCCAGGTGTCATCTGGCCTTCAACTGCAAGCCTCAATTGACTTAGCCCAGTTATGTCAAAGTATTATCAGACAAGCAAGCATCACAGCCTATCCTGCACATTGCTTTCCCCATGTGGACAAATTAGGGACTAATCAAAGAGTGCCTCTTACTCCTGCCATTCTGTGCAGCCAGGCTGCCTTGCCCAACAAAGACCTGGGAGAAGGAAGAAAGATCTCACCCCGACACGGCATCGTCACCAGGGCAAGGTGTTCATCTGGACACAACAGCTCTGAAGCGCCCACAGTGCTAAGTGTTGGATATGGCCCCACAGACTTCTTGCTGGTCCCATTTTGGCCTTCCCCTGTGTTTCTTCTTGCACCATCCCCTTCCAGCTGACATGGCTTTTGAAGGGCCACTAAAGGAATGCTGAGACCAGCCATCAATTCTTTCCAGGCACTGGAAAGCTGACAGGGGAAATGCAGAAGGCTCAGCCCCAGGGCTGACAACCACACTATGCACATCACAGACAAATGGCATTTTGCAAGCACTCCAAAAGGAGGAGGCCATTCAGCAGTGACAGTGCCACCAGCAAGGCTTTACCCAAGCAAAGAGCACAAGCACAGGCCCACTCGCTTTGTACTCACCGGTGGCTTGGGACCAGCCTGCTGGAACTAACTGCACTGCTCCAGAAAATAGCAAGTAACTTGTTCCTTATTTCTGGGGAAACAGCCCAAATGTAGGAGATTATTGTGTCTAATTTTATTTTAGAAGTAAAATAAAAAGTAAATAGTCTGCTTTTTTTTTTTTTGTACATTTTGCATGCATGTAGATTTTACCATGCACTAAGGACCCCACTCAGCCTTGGCACACTACTCATACCAAACTTAATGGGAATGTGGCTGTTCATATTTTAATGGGGATGGAATTAGGCCTTTCATGTGAACCTTTAAAATTCCTTTTTTACTTAATCTATTTCATCATTGTTAACTCGCTCCTGCTGTGTTCCGAGTAAGACCTTCAAATTGCAGTATGCAAACATCGTGCCTCCTAGTGGATAAAGTATACAGACTGCAACTCTCCTTCTGTTGGTACCAAGGGGGTGATTGTCAATATTTTAATCACTCCAGAAGTCCTGAGAAATCCTGGTCAGAGGTTCTGAGCATTTGGTTCTTTCTGAGCATTTGCCTCTGCTGTGCATAAATCTGCCACTAAAATTCCTCTTGTCCACAAACCTGCTGTGAGGAGGCCTGTCCTGAGACATTATGGCTAATAGTAAGGAAGTGGGTATTTGCGTATCCCCCTGAGTGGATCTCTCTGGGTACATAATCTGTGCCTGAGTTGTACCATGACACCAACAGAGTTCATGTTTCTTGCACAAGTGAAATGACCATTCCATGGACTCTGGGGATTTTGAAAGAGGTATCCAAGACATGTCTCAGGTAATGCCCAGGATACTGCTCTTGTTGGGTGAACTCCTCAGCCTCTGGAAGCAAGCAACAAGCTCCAGCCACAGGCCAGCAGGTCTAGGCACAGCGAAGTCTAGGTACCTGCTGGTGGTCAGGCTGAGATATGCTTGCCCAGACACTCCTTTCCTCCCTGACTGCAAGGACCTTGGTCTTCCTAAGCTCAGTCAGACTTCAGAGCTCAGAAAAAGTCTGCACTTTCTTCAGCATTAGCAAAGCACATGATAAAACATTCCTGGTCTTGCAGACAGACCTAGTCTCATGAACGGCATCCTCACTCATTTCTCTGTCATCAGACTTTCCTCCTCTGATCTCATGGTAGGCAGCAGTAGGACGTCTTTGCAACCTAGACAGGAACATTTTTTTAATTTTTAATTTATATTTAGTCAGCCCTGGAAATGCTGCTAGATCTCAACAGATAGAAATAATCTAAAATTAGCTGTGCTTAAAATGAACAAACAGTTTTTACCTCTGAACATACATAATCTATGTATAGTTTAGAATATTAATTCTGAAAAGGCCACAATTTGCAAGTCAAATTAGAGCACAACACACGGTTTCATTAATTTTTTATCTAGTCCTTATACACTAGCTTGGGTTTAAACTCTCCTCAGGTTTTCAGGTCATCACAAGGACAAACAGAAAAAAAAATAATCATTAAAGCTTGACGTTAGAAGCTGAGGCAAATAGATATCTAACAATGCTCTCTGGCAGAGCACAGCTGGGCGAATAGGACACTGACTGACGGAGATTTGTCATGTGATGTGTACTCAAAAAGTGACTAGCTTTTGTCACTGGATAAGAAAGAAGCATTCTTCAGAGAGGAAGTGTCATTCAAGAATGGTAATAATAATAGTAACAACAACAACAACAATAATAATTAATAATAATAACAGTAAAAACAAGTTTAGATTCCTGAACAATTCATTGCTGTGTTATATAAAAGATAGAGCTGATAAAACTGTGGGCTTTATGCTGCATTTTTGGTGCCTGGTGCTTGGATACACATTGTACTTCCATGCTCTTTGCTTGCTTGATGGTGTCTCAAAAGCCCTCAGGGTAAATGAAGAGCTAACAGTATCCCACGCTGCTACACACCTCCATGGACTTTTTGATTAAAAAAAAAAAAAAGAAAAAAAAAGAGTTGTGTCACTCCCAGTCCAACTTCTTGAGCCTGGCCTGCAGAAACAACGGGGTGGCGTGAAATGTTCACTGAGTGAGAGGTAGAGAGTAGAGATTGAGAGATCTCGGTTCAAAGGGTTTCCAGTTTCCAGCAGGCTTCAGATAGTCCTGATAGCCTTTGGCTTTGCTGGGACTGCTAGCATGAATAAAAGGCTGATCCTTCATTAATCCTGTTGTTATCTATAGGCTTCAGAGTGTATCAATTATTTGATTTGTCCCAGTTAATCTTTTACAGTGTAATCTCTGTATGCAGCCAATGCCACAATATTTTAAGTACATATCAGCTGATGCTATAAATTGCATCAGTTGAGACGTACAGTAGCTTCTTGTCTTGCCATGGAGTGGTTCATTAGGTCAGTAGACAAACAATTTATTGTTAAACGTGTCCTCAACTGATAGTCTGATTGGGTTCTTATAGATTCTTACGAAGTAAATAAAAAGTAATGAGCTACAAAAATAGTGCAAAAATAGCAAAGGAAAATTTGTGAACTACAAGCCAGAAAGCCACAGACATCACACAAAGAAAACATTTGTGAGGGCTATCACTTCTCTCTAGACACACCGCAAACCAGAAGAGAACACTATGCCACACTCTGAAGAAAAACTAAAGATACTGAAATGCTCAACTCAAGCTGGCCAGTCTAGCAGAGTTAGACAGCACTAAGCTGCCTGTGTCTAGAACATGGAACATACACCTCACCAGGTGATTCAGATGAGATTTTCTCCCCTTCAAATATATTTAGGATATGTAAGGGCAGGGCCTTTTGTCAGTGAAGCTCACAAGAAGACATCATCTTGTTCTCTCATCATTAGGCATGGCAAAGTTTTGTTAGAACATACAGTCCTCCTCTGACTCTGGAATAAACTGTGTCACTAATAAAATCAGATGACAGAGGCATTCTCTAATTGGAAAAGAGTTTTAAGGGACCCAGTGACTTGACTGGAATTAATTACCACTATGTCTTCAAAAAAGAAGGTGTTGTGGAGGAAACTTGGACTAAAACCAGTAGAAAATAAAAATCTTGTCTAGCTCAAGCAAAGTTCTCTACCCTTTTTTACTACCTCCCAGAAAATGAATAGTATTAGGAGTATTTGTCTCGGCAGTCACAGGGAAATTCCTCTTCTGCTCATTTCAGCAGGTGTGTACTTACTGAAGATGTCTTCCTCCTGGAAGGCCACGAGTGGGGCTTTCAAGGGCTACAGTACTTGGCAGAACCCTGTTACTTGGCCAGGGCACCAAAGAAGGAAGTGACACGAATAATTTTGTGCCTGTAAACTCTCAGGGTAACGCCTCAAACACACGGCATGAATTCCACTATTTTAGAGCACCCCACAGCAGGACTATGTTGTAAGCGATCCTTTGTCAAAGACAACGATTACATCACAGGCTGCGTACTTGTGTGACACCTGTGCACGGACGGGCAGGCACAGGGCTCATGCCAAGGAAGCCACAATGAATACTAACTTCACATGAATCATTAACATTTGTAAAACTCATTGGGGTTATGGGACAGAAGACAATGTGTCTGTGCAAAACACACGTTAATATGATGTTTACGAACGTGTACCTCTGCACCTGCTAGACTACAAATGTTTTAACAGGTGCGTTCAAAATCTCTCTAATGCTATAGCTCTGGGAAACCACTCACGTACAGAGCTAATCTGGGTTTTTCATCTCCTCGCAGTAACGCAATGAACCTCCACAAACACAACCCCTCCTGAACAACTAAGGAGACAGACACAGCCAAAAAATCCTTTTCTTTGCGTGCCAGCAGGAGAGTCCTTCTCTCTGCATGCCAAAGCATCGCATCAGAGCATTGGCATTCCAATCTGCACGTCATGGCTATAGACAGCCTCCCTTCAGATACTTCCACCCTCTTCTTGGCCCTTTTGCTTTCTGTTACACACACAAATTAATTAGTGTAAGCAAGGAAGAGCAGCATTATGTTACTCTAGGAATGCCTAGAGCGATTTCATTTTAGAAAATGTCTGTAGTGAAGATCTGCTAGATTCAGCCGTTGACAGGAAAAAAAAAAAAAGAAGTAATTGAACCGTTCTCCTTGTGTCACAATAAAATTGTAAATCCTTTACTATAATAATGTATCCTGCCTCATGGTGCCTGCGAAGGTAGCTGTAGTTATGGAAAACTTGGAGAAAAATAATTTTCAGAGCAGGAATAGAAAAGCAGGAGCACTTTAACAAACAAAATCATAATAAAACCAACCAGCTCGTGAAGGGATATGGTGGCAGAACTACCTGTTTTTCTCTGAGCTGCACTCAGAGCTGCACTCACTGTCCTGTCTAAGGCACAAGAACTGCAATCTGCTCATTTCCACCAGCAATGAAGATGACAAGTGTTGCCCTCCAAGAAACATACAGGAGCCTTCACTACGGCTTACTCTCTCTTCCCAGCTGTGGGTGGTAGTAGGGGTGTTAAAGTTACACCTGTGCAGAAGGCAAACATGTCTTTTGCATACAGCAACCAGACTAAGGAAGGCTGTGGTGGATTCAAGGCGCAATGCTGCAAGTGCAGCCAGCAAAGAAGCACAGTCACCCTGTGCCTAGCACCACAGTCCCTCTGTCCCAAAGGCAGCCTGAAATGCACAAACCTGGGGGATGCGGATCGATGAGTGGCTGCACACCAACGGTTTTACTCACAGAGTGGCAATGTGATGCCCACCAAGCCATGAGTTCCCAGTCTTGGTCACAGCCTGCAGCTCATCTAGCCCACAGACTCCATAGGGGTGTGTATGAATTGATGAGCCGGTGGTAACGAGGTCCTACCTGCCCTGCTCCCTTCTTTGACATGGTGCTGGGCTGCTGTACATGCTCTGCATGGCTGTGTAGTAGAGGTATGTGTCTGCTTCCTTCTTGGGAAGATGGCAGGGTACCCTGGGCTCTATCCGTGTCTGGGGTTATGGGAGTTGCTTGTCCTCCTTGAGGAGAGGCAGGCTGACCGACCTGCTCACAGGGCCCATAGGCCAGAAAGGTTCTACGCTAGTCATACCACGGAGACTGTGAGGTCTCCAAAGCAAAGCACTCCTGACAAAAGCCACAGAGGCAAAGCCACTACTCAGTTGAGCTTCTGATGCAAGGACAAAGGGTACAAAAGCCACAACTCCTCCCCAACTCTGATAACAGAAGCAGCACATGAAATTGCAGATCAGAGGGCAGCCCTACCAACTTCTGGAAAACACAGTGCAGGAAATGTAACAAACTCAAAATGTGAAAAAACAGGCTTTTTAATTCTCCACCGCAGTCCAGCATGGAGGACCATTTCTGCAATACGCAGCTATTTGCAACTTGTTTGCCCACCCAGACCATTTTCACCCACAAGTCAGGTAGGTAAAATATTCTTTATTTGCAGTCAGAAATCACTGTGTGCAATGCTTCCAGGCTCATATCAATAAACCAAGTTCAAATCCATTTTAAAATCTGACCTTTAAAATGACATAATGGGTTTCTCAGTGCATTGTGTGAGAGTGATTATTTTTCCATAGTGGGTAATTTCAGATAATAACGAATGCCACAACTTCAGCTGAAGGAAGCAAACTCCAGGAAAAAAAAATCTTGCTGCCATAGACTTATGAGAGCAACAGTTAATTTTGGTAAAAATTAGACACGCATCTGCAGAAACTATCCTGCCTCAGTTTCCCTTCAAACTCCCAAAGTAATCCCATTACATTTCCCTCTCTCTTTAGGCAGTTTCTCTCTTACAGTTTTTGCCTTTTTACCCTACCTGCTTACAGGGATACAGTTTATATTTCCAGAAAATAAATAAATAAATAGATTCCTTGGCAATAACTGTTTTTCAAACTACTGACTTCTTTCACTATCCTTCTTTCACCTCCAAGGTTGTGGACTATGCTGTTTGCTTTCTTTACTTAATTACCCTAAATCAGGTCTCTGGCTTATGCTTTTTCTTTATTCCACCAAATTGTTCTTTTAAAGGCTGGTGACGTTCTCCATCCATCTGAGTCCTCCTTATTGCTGGAAGAGTAAATAGCAACAGTGATGATTCACTCACAGGACAATTGGGACCATTCAGTTACCTGAGCACAACCAGAAGTATAATTCTACTTACAGGAAAGATCAATTAGAAATGAGGAATGACTAAATACAGCCAAGGGAGCAAAACTGTGCCTAAAGGTTTCTGTCTCTTCCTATCTGTGGGCACCATCACATGCTCATCCTATCTCATGGTCAAGAGCAGCAGGAGGATCAAACAGCAGCATTCACATGATTCTCCTCTCCATCGCAAGGTCATAATTGACAGCTACCGTTGCCCTTTTACTTGAATAGCTCTGAAATAAGCCCTATAGGAAATATGAAGGGCAGATGGATTGCCTTTTCATCCTTTGTACAAGGTACATCAGTAGTTAATAAGAACCCCCATTACACAGATATTTTTCTTCAGCAGAAGGTCAACAAAACCTCCCTGGAGAAATGTGATACCCTGTTCTACACAGACAATGGAGAAAAGGATCAGAGGTACAATCTGGCGCAGAAGGGAGTGACTTCATTGAAACTAAGAAAATTCCTTGTCTTTGCCCCTGAAAAATCACCTTGTTAGGCCAAGTTAGTAAAAACTCTGCCTTACTCCAGAGCAATTCCATCTACAACATGCCTGTGGAGCTGTATGAAGGGGCTGGAGGGCAAATCATATGAGGAACAGCTGAGAGAGCTGGGGCTGTTTAACTTGGAGAACTGTTTAACTTGGCTGAGGGGAGACCTTATCACCACCTACAACTACCTGAAGGGAGGTTGTAGAGAGGTGGGCAATGGTCTCTTCAGCCAGGTGACAGGTGATAGGACAAGGGGAATGGGCAAGACGCTGTACCAGGGCAGGTTTAGAGTAGACATTAGAAAAATTTTTTTTACTGAAAGAGCTGTCAGGGCCTGGAACAGGCTGCCCAGGGAGGTGGTTGAGTCACATTCCCTGGATGTGTTCAAAAAAAGGGTAGATGAGGTACTTAGGGATATGGTTTAGCTTAGGATGGGATTGGATGGACTTGATGATCTTCAAAAGTCTTTTCCAACCTTGTGATTCTGTGATTCTGCATACCGCAAAAGCACTCAGCTCTCTATCCACAGGGCGATTAGGCATTTTTCCCAACCTCTTTCTTTACAGAGACTTTACCTCCTTGTCCCTACTCAGCTCTGAATGTCACAAATGGCCTGCGGTCACACGTGGTTTTCTAACTGTCCATCTGTTCTCTTTCCTTCCAATCAATTTATTCCAGGAATCCCCTAAAAGGTGGGCTTGGTTTGATTTTTGGGGTTGGGTTTTTTTTGCTATCATCTCTCAAACATTCCGTTAATTAAATAAGCATCCTTTATGCTGACTTGACCTATCTCACAGACTGCAGCAGAAATGAAAAAAACATGACATTGTTTGGGTTTTGTTGGCACGGCGTAGGCATGTGGAGTTCCACTGATGAGCCTGGCTGATAGCGATGCAGCGCTCCTGATGATGGAAAGTTTCCTCTCCGCGTCCCTGAATTCAGAGTGTATAAACAGTCTGCAGGCAAGGTGTTTACAGTCACCACAAAGGCTCTCAGCTAGTGGAGGGGTTTTTTTAATGTAAGACGGTGATATTACAATACCGCAGTAAAATGTACTTACTGGAAGAGTTGTCATACTCATCACACATGAGGCTTATGCAAGTGCTGTGGATTTGCTTAGGCTTTTTAGTATGGGTGACAAAGTGAGTACTTTTAGGACATGGAATGTCTCCTTGCATGGGAAATGGAGGTTGTTAAGACCAGAGAAGACAAACATGCTTAGTTTTGGGAGAGAACAGAGGAGGAGTTGAGCCAAGTACTACATGTTTGCTTGCCCTGAAATGGCCCCAGATTCCCAGATTCTACCACATCTTTTTTTCTC